>QANY01006351.1:1618965-2132068 GCA_003255025.1 Datisca glomerata | reverse complement strand
CTACGGTTAATGGGAATAATAGTGCCATTAGATATGTTATGGCCTAAGAATCTAACAGTTGTTTGAAATAATTTCATTTTAGCAGCAGATAAGACTAAGCCATTTCTAATAATCACATGCTTAAAAATATTCAGATGTTTCAAATGCTGATCTATGGATGATGAGAAAATTAAGACATCATCAATATAACAGATAATGAATGCAGTATAAGCATTGAAAATGTCATTCATAATATGCTGAAATTCAGATGGACCATTTTTAACACCAAATGGTAAAACATTCCATTCAAAATGGCCAAAAGGTACAGTAAAGGCAGTTTTATACCTATCAGCTTCAGCTATTTGAATTTTCCAGAATCCAGATTTTAGATCAAATTTCGAAAAGATCACAGAATCATAAAGTCTATCTAACAGATCTTTTTTATTCGGAATTGGATATCTAAAGGCATTCTGTTGACTGATGTCCAGACTGAGATTAGTGATGGTAGGAGGAGATGATATGGATAACGGTCTGGATGGACTCGGGTTGGTACTGGTTGTGGCCATAGAAGATGTATCAGAACCAAAAACATGAAGGAATTGGTTTTTAACAAAGGCCATGGTTTTCACTGCTAGATCTTGTTCACTGATGTGAGGGAATTGCTGTTTAATTAGGTTTTGAGCATTGAGAAATGGGTTGCTCGTAGGTGCTGGTACAGGTTTTGGAATAGAATCATAACATGCTTGAGCATGGGTTTTGATGATTTTGGTTAATTCGGTTAAGTGGGGATTCATGCCTTTGTCCCACCATTTAGTTAAAAAGATACGTTTTAATACTGGTATACCATTTTGGTATTCACATTTTAAATCCCATTTCCATATCCATGGGATGTTAAATCGGATGATAAAATAAATCCAGGCTTTGGAAACAGTAGTATTTTTCTGGAAAATGACATATTGGGAATGCCATTCTTTAAATTTGGATTTATTTTATCATCCGATTTAACATATATATTGTTTGTAAATAGTTTCAAGAGAGAGATATAGAGAGAGCTCTAGAGAGAGAGTTTCAGAGAAAGAGAGATGATATCTTTTAATATTCTCATAAATAAAACCAAATATTTTATTACTATAAACTCATAATATACTACATATTTAAATTAGTATATATAGAGAGAGAAAGGGAATGAAAGAGGGAGAGAGAAGGGAGGATGACACATTTAAATATAATAATCAATAAGGTAAACTAATAAATCACTAAATAAGAAAAATGATTTATTTTAATCAAATTTACTAAATTAATTATTATTAATAGAAAAGTGGTATATCTTATGATTTTCAAAAGTTGCAGATACAATTGTATTTAAACTTAGAAAGATGACTAATTAGTATCGTCTCTAACAATTACCCTCACCATCCGGCATCCTGGCTCATTTATGTCTCATTTAGCTAGTCATGCCATATCTATCTCCATTCTCTCTGGAAATAAATATATAAATGATGCCTTTACCTAATGTTTACAGTTACAAGGGCTTTTATATATTAAAATAATATTATATCAATCCATAATTATATTATGTGTTTTTTTTAAAAATACTTACATATATTTAAAAGTATAATGTTCATATGAATGAAAAATATTTTAAGAAACATTTGAGCATGCATTTCTTTATAAAAGTGATTTCAGATATCAAAATGTGTTTAAAAAATAACAATATTCATCAAGTACATGTGATAAATAATTTTAGAGGAAACTCACTCAAAATTCACAACTCTATGGTCAAACATCTTCTCCATTCCATGCCCAAACATTTGACACCTTGAGCTTTACCTTTTCTTGTAATTAACAGCATTCCCTATTTCTTGGGTGAGGTGTTGACTTAGCTACACAAACAAATTTTCGTGCATAACATCAACCTCAGCTCTGATCTTATTTGGTCATCAGTAAATCTAGGCAAAACGATTGAGATTCATACAATATTAACTTCGTTTTTTCATTGATGTACTAAATTATTCAGATAAATGAGACTTCAAAAGAGAATAAAACCAATTAGTCAAGAGCTAAAGTACTGTTCATATCGAAAAATGACGATATATATGAAACAATTTATGTGGTGAGGTTAATAGGTTTGTTTTCTTTTTTCTTAACATGCTGATATTCTATGATAGGATTAAGGAAAACAAATGGGAGAAAGTAAAAATAATATTTGAATCATACATATCTTATTAATCAAGCTTATATGTAACTTTTTAAGCAAACTTCTTTCATTAATCGTAACATAAGATTAAAGATTATGGTGTTGGAGCAATATATATATATATATATATATAACGTGTCCAAAAGGGCAAAAAGGGGGACATTTTCTTGCCAATAAGGCCAAGAAAATGCAGTCCACAGTAGATAAACACCCCTATTAAGTCAGTCCATAGCAGATATAACACCCATACCTAATATAAATCTATAACATTCTTTAAATCTTAGAAGTTACCTATAAAATAATAATAATTATCAAGAACAAATTGAAGAAAAGTGTATGAAATGAATTAATGATTGTTAAAATTTTCAAAATGAAGGTTTTCGAGAAGAAAAGAAGACGTGTGGGAAATAGATTAGGAGGTATGGTTGCCCCCATTTTCCTTAATTTTGAAAGGTTTGATAGTCTAATTTTAAGCCTAATTTTGATCAAACTGTATAATAGAAGCACCTGAATCTAATTCTTCGGTACAGCCCATTTACCGTATATGAACCATATTTTTGTAGATTAATACGTAAAATTTAAATATTTCTGCATGTGTTATATATCAATGTGCAAAAAATGCTATATGTTACAACAGTTGTACCCTATAATTTTTTTATAAAGAAATAGTCTTACTCAGTCTAGAAAGTGCTTAAAATGAGGCCACACACTCTGGCTCTGAAGATAACAATGATCAAGTGCCAACTGTGACTTTTCTTGTCTATAAGGATTAAATTAATCCTATGGCTGTAAACCTTTGGTCATTAGCCATTTGTACTCATAATTTTTTTTAATGTGTAGCACTATTCATTGAACTTAAAAAATAAGTAAAATTAGTCGACCGGGCCTTAGATTTGATAACTTAAGGTCAAAAATTGTCATGTTACGTGGAGCTCGATTGTTTAGGGCGTTAGAAAAAATTACGGAAATAAAATCTTGAGTGAGTAATTTTTTTTATTTTAATGTTCAGATAACTTATGAGTATAAATTAGTTACTACTTAAATTTATAAAAAGATGAAGTGAAACAGATAAATTTTAAAAAATTTATTAACATACATGAATTAATCAATCAAGTATAAAACCAACTCCATATATAGTTAATGATGAGTGAAAATATGGTGATGGTTGATATAGTTTCTCTCTCAAGACGTTTGACTTTTGACTTGGTAGAAATGTTGTGTTAGAAAGTTACAATTCTTTCACCTACTATCCAATTCTCTCAACCGTTGGAATCAAACCTTCTGTACCTCTATCTCTCTCTCTTTATAAATTCTGCACAAGAGCTACTGAGAGTTCCCTAACTGAACCCCAACTAACACCCGCCATACACGAATGTCTCGTGTAGGAGCTTCCATCATCTCGTCGTCGGCACGACCCTACGCCACCACCGACGACGACATATATTCTTTCTTCAACCAATCCCAACAGGTCGTTGAGCTCAAAGACCTCAGCCGCAGACCTACACTCGGTGAGCTACTCAAGCAAGTAGAAGACGCGCAGACTGACTCCACTCCGCCCCACCGTGTCCTAGAAATCGCCGGATACGCCTGCTGTTCGTCGCCGCCGTCATATCCTTTTGTCCTCTCTTTCAACAATCTCACTTACAGTGTGAAAGTCCGCAGCAAAATGAGTTTTCCTTCAACCTGCTGTGTCCGGAAGGACTCGATTGAGTCGGTGCCGGACGAGATGGCGGAGAGCAAGAGCAGCAACATGAAGGTTTTGCTCAATAATATCTCCGGCGAGGCGAGGGAAGGTGAAATCGTGGCCGTTCTCGGGGCTAGTGGTTCTGGCAAATCGACGCTCATCGACGCTCTGGCTGATCGGATATCTAAGGAGAGCTTGAGAGGCTCTGTAACACTAAACGGCGAAGTTTTGGAGTCAAGGCTTCTGAAAGTGATCTCTGCTTACGTAATGCAAGACGATCTTCTCTTCCCGATGCTTACAGTGGAAGAGACGCTAATGTTCTCAGCCGAATTCAGGCTTCCTCGCTCGCTTTCGAAGTCGAAGAAGAAAGCCAGAGTTCAAGCATTGATCGATCAATTAGGTTTAAGAAACGCCGCCAAAACAGTAATCGGAGATGAAGGCCACCGCGGCGTTTCCGGAGGCGAACGCCGCCGTGTTTCTATCGGAATCGACATAATCCACGACCCGATCCTCTTGTTCCTCGACGAACCGACCTCCGGACTAGACTCGACCAGTGCTTTCATGGTGGTTAAGGTCCTTCAGCGAATCGCACAGAGTGGAAGCATCGTCATCATGTCCGTACACCAGCCGAGTTACAGGATTCTAAGCCTGTTAGACCGATTGATCTTCCTCTCGCACGGCCAGACCGTGTACAGCGGTTTGCCTGCGAATCTTCCGGTTTTCTTCGCGGAGTTTGGGAATCCAATACCGGAGAGCGATAATCGGTCCGAGTTCGCTCTGGACTTGATTAGAGAACTCGAAGAAACTCCCGGGGGCACCAAGAGCTTAGTTGAATTCAACAGGACATGGCAAATGAAAAATTCCAGAAGTAATTTTCAAAACGGAACAAAGCTATCGTTGACAGACGCCATAAGCGCAAGCGTTTCCCGCGGAAAATTAGTCTCCGGCGCGCCGAACGACACGAATCCATCTTCTTCGGTACCCGCATTCGCCAACCCATTGTGGATTGAAATTCTCGTCATAGCAAAACGGTCTCTAACGAATTCCAAAAGAATGCCTGAGCTCTTCGGAATTCGATTAGGCGCCGTGCTAGTAACTGGGATTATATTAGCCACCATTTTCTGGCACCTCGATAATTCCCCCAAAGGTGTACAAGAACGGGTCGGGTTCTTCGCATTCGCCATGTCCACCACCTTCTACACCTGCGCAGAAGCCATCCCTGTTTTCCTCCAAGAGCGATACATTTTCATGAGAGAGACTGCCTACAATGCCTATCGCCGATCTTCTTACGTCCTCGCTCATTCCATAATCTCCATTCCTTCTCTGATCTTCCTCTCTCTCACCTTCGCCGTCACAACCTTCTGGGCAGTGGGTCTAGCAGGTGGCCTCTCTGGCTTCTTGTTTTTCTTTTTCACAATCGTAGCAGCGTTTTGGGCAGGAAGCTCTTTCGTGACGTTTTTATCAGGCGTCGTCTCTCACGTAATGTTGGGATACACTGTCGTCGTCGCCATTCTAGCTTATTTTCTTCTCTTCAGTGGATTCTTCATTACCAGGGATCGAATTCCTCTGTACTGGATTTGGTTCCATTACATATCTCTGGTGAAATACCCCTACGAGGGGGTTTTACAGAACGAGTTCGACGATCCGGCGAAGTGCTTTGTCAGGGGAGTTCAGATGTTCGATAATACGCCGTTAGGGGCGGTGCCGACGGCGCTGAAGGTGGAGCTGCTGAAATCCATGGGGAAGACGCTGGGAATGAACATCACAAGCTCAACGTGCGTGACCACGGGAACTGATATACTGAGGCAACAGGGGATTACGGATATAAGCAAATGGAATTGTCTGTGGATTACGATTGCTTTGGGGTTTTTCTTTAGGATTCTGTTTTATTTTACTCTGTTGTTTGGAAGCAAAAATAAAAGGAGGTGAGAAAAAAGGGTAAAATTTGGATTTTGATATTATTTAAATATTTAATATCTATTTCGCTCATGTGGTTTAATTGTTGGTAATTTAAAAGAAATTATAAATTTTATAAGGTCTAGAATAATTGTTCTGCATTTAGAATGAAGTAAAAAAAGTTAAATTTTGTAAACATGTTCTTGTTTAGGTTCGGGTTTCCTTTCTCAAATTTATGTTCTACTAGTTGTTTTCTTAGATAAATACTAGACATATAAGTAATATTTTTCAAAGGACAATATTTATTACATGTCTAGTTAAATAGAAACTTATAATCCTCGACATATATATAATCTTTTTCAAAGGATAATATTTATCTGATTATCAGGTAAAAGAAGCTTCTAATCATCGATGATGTGGATCTCAGTATACATGAAAGTTTTACACATCTTTTAAAGAATAGTAATATTTAATGTTATTAGTGAGATTTACTATTTTTATTATTTATAGTATATAATCACATTTGTCCATGTGAGCCAAGTAGTGTTCCTTTTCAAGTTCATACATTGAAGTTTAAGTAAGTGTACTAAACCTTGGGTTATCTTGAAAATCTTGTGTTTATCGAAAGTTTAGGGGGTATGGGTTTTAGGGACCTCTCTTACTTCAATCAACCGTGCTAAACAAATATGGAGAATTATCTAAAACCCTTTGTCATTGCTTAGTAAGGTTTTGAACGCGAAATATTTTTATGAAGAAATCAAAATGCAAATAGAATGTTTCATCTGCATGTGCAAGGTATCTTGTGGGTAGAGAAATAATTGAATGTGGCCTCTGGTGGCTTATTGGTGATGGTAAAAAAGGATCCTTTGGATAGCCAAGCCTTTCTCTTCAGGGGCGGAGTCAAGATTTTAGTTCAGTGGGGTCACTGTCTTTTACAACATATTTTTTTTATCGGTGTCTTTTATGACATATTATAATTTTAAAGTATAATTTTATTATATTTATTTTCGCTATTTATTTTTTATAAAATTCATTATTTTACGGTATACTTTTCAAGTCAAGCTCAATATAAAATTATTCTTACGTTCCCAATAGTACTTTCGTAACTAAATAGAGGCAAACTAGCATATTTAACCAAGTAAAAGATACAATAAAAAATTTTGAGCAATATGTATGTATGTAACCCTTACAGTGAGAACATCGAGCATGACCACTTCTTGAATTTGACCACATATTTGCTCATCTTGATTTTCACCTAGCCTGCATTTTTCCTACGTGCGAAGAAAATTTTAATCTCATGGATTTGTTTTGGCTGTTAACATAAAAAGGTAAAAATAGAACACTTAGTCTCAATAGGAAACTAAAATATTTCTAGTAAGCAATAACCACAAACAAAGTGATCAACCATCAAACCCAAGCTTCGAACATACTACCCTCCCTCACTGATTCCATTGATTTTCTTTTGAAATTTTTTCTATTTTAGCACAAAACAAATTTCTAATAAACACCATAAAACTGTTTCAGATTCCTAACAATCAGCCACAATTTCTATACAACAGTCAAGGAACAAATAATTTATATCAATTAGCAAAATACATATAAACACAACAGATCTCAATTGGAAAAAAATCTCAAAAATACATAGCAGAATGACAGAATCGCATAGAACAAAACCGTAATAAAATAGAATCGCATAGAACAGAATCGTAACAGGTATCAACAGCAATCTCAAGAATATATAGCAAAATATATAACAGAAACTCAAATTGAATCTCAGAAACTCATCGGTCATCGTAGATAGGGATCGAGAAAGAGAAGAAGAAATACCTTGGTCCTTAATGTCGTGCAGAGCTCGAGAGACAGAGATCGAGACTAGAGAGAGAGAGAGTGTGTGTGTGTGTGTGTGGGCGCGCGCGCGCGTGTGTGTGTGTGTGTGCGTGTGTGTGTGCGTGTGTGTGTGTGTGCGTGTGTGTGTGCGTGTGTGTGTGTGTTGTGTGAAACTCCATCGTCGACCGCCGTGCAGTACTGCTTTACTGGTGCAGCTCAATCTGTTGGCATCGTCGGGCTTGGGCTAGGGGACCACCACCGCGCCGTAAGGTGAGGAAGACGAAGTCACAAATAAAAGGATGAAGTTTTTGGGGAAAATGGTCGTGGGTGAGGAAAGAAGTGGAATTAGGTTTTTTAATTTAGGGGTTAAAAAAATATTTTAAGGTTAAAAATGAAAATAAAAGGTCTAAAATTGAAGAAATCTAGTGGGCTCACAAGTAAAAATTAGTAGGGTAAAAAAGGATAAGAAATCAAAATTTTCCTATACTAAAAAAATATTGAGTTGGGTCACTTGACCCCACTCACTTGTGAGTGGCTTCGCCCTTGATTTTCTTTCAAACCCACTGTCGTAATCCGACATCCCCCTGAGTTGAGAGTGGCTGACTTTATCTCTATAGGATGTTGGGACCGTGAGAAACTAGAGACATTCGTTACCCTTGAGGATGTGTCATTGGTTTATGCAATTCCGGTACTGCGTGAGGTTTTCCTAGACAAGTGAAATTAGTGGGCTACATCATCATATTGGGATAAGCATGTGGCACTCAAAGATAGACTCGGGTGGTGCCTAAGTGACATAGTAAGGCCAATATAGAATGATAATAAATATATTTGTAAGGGACGCCCTGGACTTATAAAGGTGGCAAATCCATTGTTAAGATTACACGTTAAGTGTTGTGTCTTGCTTTCAAGCTTAGCGACAAATGCTCGAAGGCTCTTCCTTACCTAGGAACAATCTAGGGGCTCTGGTCTGGTAGGATCAGGACAATGTTACGTTATACTCTTACCTTCTTGAAGGGTATGGCCTCCTTAGGCGCCTTGGAAGTGCCCTCTTCTGATAAAGAAGGGTCAAAAGCACGACGAGCAGCTCGGCACCCCGGGGCTAGCTTCACTAACTAAGCCACCCCCGGGGAAGCCTAGGGGCATCTCCCCCAAGGGGACCCTGGGGGAGGCACCCCCACGAGCTGTCGCGAGGGACCCCGGGGGTGGCTCCCCCTTTGCGCCGCCCTAGGGGTAATCCAGGGATGACTCCTCATTGTATCAATGCCTCAGCATGGATGAGTGCGATTGATGTGTTATATGAGTCTTCCATCTGTAATTTTGTTACACGACTACTCGATATTGCGGAAGCACGATTATTTGAGATCATGAAAAATGATCACGTGTTATGTTATGTCATTTTAAATGTGTGGTCACATTTTAAGCATGATCACATTCAAGGCGTGATCACGTGATTTCTATATCGTTGCAAAGGATGGATATGTGGTCCCCACTTCACCCCATCTATATAAAGGGGTTCTTGGTGTCGTAAATGCATTTGTCACATTCTGACGGCCTACCTAGGGTGCTTGTCCTTTACCCTTTCGATCACTCATCCCCCACGTCCCCATGCTTACTTGCCACAGACTAGGTCACTCAAATCACACATCATCCAATAACCCCTAAACATTTTGGTGAATCCACTGGGGAGTGATCTGTCTACTACCATTTTTTAATATGGTCGGACGTGGTAGAATACCATAGCTTCTTCCCATCTGGAAGGGGAAAATGTTAATCCGTCGATAGAGAACCATGACTTGGAAGAAACTACTTCCAGGGAGAGACCCATCCTCGGAACCCTCATTGATGCCACCATGACAACGATAAAGCAAATTATCCCTATCAGGGAACTGTAGGTTTCTAAAGCCGAGATCCAGAACCTTTTGGGTACATGATCGCTCTCCTCGTGGCTGTCCAAAATCCTCCACCACCATGACCTGATGTCTATATTATCGCTCCCCACACGGTGAATCAGGTAGACTCTAACAAGCCTATCCCGTGTACACATCCCAGGGGTTCGTCTGGATCTGGGATGGTAAATAGTGGCCAGAATGTGGATCACACAAGCAACCCTGCAAACAACATCATCCCACTAGTAGCCTTCACACATACTATGTCAGCGCATAATGGCCCGGACCCTGGCTCTTTCATCACCAAGGAGACATTGCAGAAAATGCTGGAGATGGAGAGGCTCAAGGCCACCTTGAGCGAGACCATAATGGACTTCCATGCCCCTTACCTATATGAGTTGGCAATGAGGCCACACTCGTCCGACTATGTGCCTCCAAAGTTCTGTAAGTATAACGGGAGGGATGAATGTGCTAGGGAGTATGTTTCATTTATGACTTGGGCCCAGATGAATGTAATGAGTCCATGAGGCTGAAGCAGTTCTCAAAATTACTGACTGAGTAGACATACATATGGTACACCAACCTGGCGTCGGGATCAGTTTTGAGTTTGCCGCATATGATTTCTACCGTCACGACCATGTTCTTTGTGTCTGAAGAAAATATAAGCATTTTTAAGTTGAGGCGTGAGCCTCAGAGGAAATATGAGGACCTAACGACTTACGTTAGACAGTTCAAGGATAAAGCACTAGATTGCCAAGAAAAGTGGACAGAGGAGAACTTGGTGAAGATGTGCATCTATAGAATGATTAACGAGTATAGAGCGCATTTAGAGAACCTCGACATCACCACGTTCTTCCTCCTCCACATAGCTGCTCAATGCACTAACACTTCGGTGCTTACATGGAAGCCCACGAGATACACACCACAAGTAGCTATGGCACAACCCCAGTGGTGAGGTGCAAAATGGTATAGGAGCGAAAGGGATGATCCACCACCTTTTTTTTCTCCATGGACAAGGTAAAGGCGTTGTTGGACGACTAGATCAAGGATAAGGTCATACAGAGACCTTAGGTGGACAGTTTTCCCACTAGAGAAGAAATAGAATCACTCCGATATTGTCACAGCTTCCACTGGGGCACGACCCATGCAACCAAATATTGTAGAACTTTGAGCGGATCTTACATGATATACTCTAAAAGGGGGAGATAATTATTGAGGACATTAAAACCGTGGGGAACCAGCCTTTCCCACTGCGTGTGATCAGTGTGGCCGAAGGACCTTCTACATCATGGTGGGCCATAGCGGATGAGTACGGAGAAAAGGACGAGTGCAGATGCCGCCTTCCTGTAAACATTGGGGAGGTAGAGTAGAAACCAGTAAAAAAAAAAGAGGTGGGAAGGCAAAAAAAAAACAAAAGAAAAATAAAAAATGAAAAAAATGAAAATCGTTAGATGGTGTGTTGATTTGAACAAAGTGGGTTCGAAGTAGGTTGCACTACCAAGGTGCGACAACGCGTAACCAAAGATGGTTGTACCGATAAAGCCCGAAGACGGGTACGCTACAAAACCCCACGGCGAGTATATTAAGTATGAAGGCGATCATGAGTTGTAAAGTCTAGAGATTATGTATCCGAAGTCATGATATGTATGTTTATACATGAAATTCCTATTATGAAAATTACAATTATTTGTCTTAGTGTGTAACGCCCTGATCCCATAGGGTTAAGCGTGCGTGTAATTTCACAATTTCAAAATCCCCAACTCAATACAAACCATAATCTTGAGAATATTTCAAAATATTAAAATCTTATTTTACCCATGATAGAAAAACATTGACCTTAAACAGCAGAAGCATTAAACTTATTCATGATCAGAATCTTAATCATTAAATAGTGAAAGCGATAAAGTGTCTTAAATAAATAATTATGAAAACTTCGATAAAACTGAATTAAACTCTGAAATAAAGTCAAAACTTGAAATTCGTAATTCATGAAGTTTGTACTCATCATAATTCGTAGAAAAACATAACGTAAAATAAACTTCTTAAATAGCTGACTTTAACATAAAACATTTTTCCTAAGTTTTAAATCAATTCATAAATTATAAACATAAATTCCTCTTATCTAACTCGTTATGACAGTCTCCCACTCATGTTGCTTGCATCATCATTTGCATCATAAACAATTATAGGGGTGAGTATTTTAAAATACTCAATAAGCAAACTCACATAATAACATGCATCCACATGTCATAAATGCAATCATAACAAAACATAACTGAACTTGACATATATCATAAATGAAATAACATAATGTATTTGTTCATGACATGGCTTAACATAACACGTAGATAACACGTGTCTCAAACAGAATCATATAATAAACTTATTCATATCCTGTCTTGGCATAACCCCTAGTTAACAACCTAATCAGAACTGATCACACGTTAACTGAAACATATCATGACGAATTGGGCAACGAAACAGATGACACCCATTGGGCGACGAAACAGATGGCACACATCGGGTGAAGAAACAGATGACACACATTGGGTGACAAAACAGATGGCACTCATGGGTGACGGAAAATGTGAACAGATGACATCTCATGAGTGACGGAAAACATTTACATGACACCTAATGTATGCCCAAAACATGAATAGATGACACCCTATGTGTGATGAAAGCATGAACAGATGACATCATCATTTGTATAACAAAACATAACGTGAACAATCTATTTTCTTGTCAACTAAGGGTCGTGCATGATTTCATATATTGCTTAATTACCACTTGATTGAATTAACTTCATAACTTTCAGAGTACAACACATTATAATAATTGATCATATAGTTCACAAGTAAACATATAATTCATACTGATACGTGTAACAGAATAAAATATAATAACATACTAATGTATAATCAAACATACCCAAATACTTATCTCAACATAATCACATTAATAAATGAACAGTATTTAAACACCAAAGTGTTCGCGAATATAAACATTATCGAAAAATGGTTGAACATGTTTTTAAATATAAATATACGATCAAGTATAACATCAGAGTCAAATCATTATGTAAGCTCATTTACATAAAACATATACATGAACATAACATGTTTACAGAAAATTAAAGCTGATGAGAATATTACATCTTACATTTATCACACGTGCGTCATATTACGATGTAAATTCACTTACCTGGACTAATACGAATAAAATTAGCAATTATTGACTGAGTGTAAACTGATCAAAACGTTACCGATTTTAACTTGGTTCGGTTGTTCTAAAATAATCTGTTCGGTTTGGATTTGTCTGATCAGATCGGTCTGGTTAAACTGAACATGTTCATTTCAAATGAGCAGGTTCAGGTCTGGATGATCTGGTTTGGGTCAATAACCAATTTGGTCGCAAAGGCCCAATTGTAGTCCAAAACAGGGAAAAGAAAGAAAGAACAGGGGAGGGGAAGGAGTCTCGCCGATGATGGCAGAAACATAGAGAGAGGGAGAGAAGAAGCAATGGAGAAACATAGGAAGAGAGAGAAAGAAAAATGAGAGACGAAACAAAGAGTGAGAGATAAAGCAGAAGAGAGAAATTGAGAGAGAGAGATAAAACAGAGAGATGAAACAAAAGGGAAAGCGAGAATCAACTAGAAGGAGAGAAGCAGAGAGAAAGGAGAAAAAAATGAGAAACAGAAATAGAGGGAGGGATGAAGAGAACGAAGCAATATGAGAGAGAAGATCTGAGAGAGAGAGAAACAGAGAGTGGGAGAAGCAGAGAGGAAGACGAATGAGAGAGAGAAACCAAGAAACAGAGAAACAAAAAAGAAAGAAAGAAAGAAAGAGAAAGAAAAGGAAGAAGAAAAGGAGGTTACTTGAATTTCACGATGAACCTAAAGAACGACGAAATGAAGAAGAATAAGGGAAATAGAGGGGCTCGCTGGACAAACGGTTGAGGGGGAGAGGGATCATGCTGGGGTCGGGCTGCCAAGGGAGAGAGAAGGAGTAGAATATATATAATATTAAGTTAGTTATGGTGTATGGACATGTATGGTGTGAGTGATTTTAAGAAAGAGAGAGGGAGTGCCGAATAAAATAAAAATAGGATTGGGTAGCTCTAAGGTATACATACTTATGCATATGAGCTAGAGTTTGAAAATACAAATATAACACATTTTAAAATCTTTTATAAAAATCAAAATTTAAAATATTATTATCAAATCAATAGGTTTTACAAAAATACCCCTTAAGGAGGGTCGGGGTATTACAAAGTGTATGCTTTTATAAATGGGAAGGGCCACATGAGACCGTCTCAATAGCTGATAATGGACATTATCGATTGGATGACCCCCAAATGCTTCAAGTCACACCGTCGATAGTCAACTTCAAGTGCATAAAGAAATATTATGCTTAGTGTTGTATTTTTTACTTCAACTTTTATGATTATCAAAAAGGCCCGAAAACTTATCCCAGGTTCATTATCCTATAACACATTTAAGACGTTCCAGTAAAGTTTGTTCTTGAAACACGTTTAAGACGTTACAACAAAGCTTGTTCCTGGTACGCATTTAAGACGTTTCAGCAAAGTTTGTTCCTGAAATGTGTTTAAGACGTTTCAGTAAAGCTTGTTCCTGGAACGCATTTGAGTCGTTTCAACAAAGTTTGTTCCTGGAACGCATTTAAGATGTTTCAGCAAAATTTGTTCTTAGAATGCATTTAAGACGTTTCAGCAAAGTTTGTTCCTGGAACACATTTAAGATGTTTCGGCAAAGTTTATAAACCTTATTATTGTTTGCCTTATCAAATTAGGACTAGTTAGATGAGGTGATGACAAAATTACTGAGCCTGGCTAGTGTTTGGATAAAATTTAGCCATTGTGGCAAATTCCTCCAAGGCAGGACTTAGCTTCCATAATGTGTTTGGAATACACGAATTATCTTCACTTTTTATTTTAGTTGTTACCGCGAAGTATGGCCGTTGTTGTAAAGATTAAATCTAACTTAGAGTTTTATTCGTTGTGAAGATGCCTATGCTAAAGTCGTGTGTAAGGGTGACATAATGTGCGAAATAGGGATGCATTATAATAAAGCATGATAAAGGTTCAAAGTAGGAACGAATGAACATGTGTAGTGAAAGTTCAAAGTAGGGACAATACAAGGCATACAATGAGATTAAGTGCAAATTACTAAAAAAAACTCCTCTTGTATTAGTGCTTTTGCAAGTGTACAAAATTCGCTAAGTACAGAAGAATACAAAAGAGGAAATACAAGAAAAAGAAGCTAAGACTTTGAAAGCAAGCCTAGAGAGACCCTCTCCTGGAGCTTTGGGTTACGTTCTAGCATGGTGCGGTGTTTATTTATTGCCGCCGCCACCGCCGCAATCTTTCGAATACACACATGGTTCCCTATCTCTCTCCAAAGACTTCAACCTCAGGTTCTCAACGGTAGCCGTTACAGTGTATGACATGTGCAAATGTAGGAACACATTCAGTCCGGGACCAACTCTCAGAGATTCTTGTCACGTCTTTTGGTGCTTTTAATATGATTAATAAAGAAGTTTAGTCTATGAAGCGACATGGAAGGGGAAAAGCTCATTTCGTGTGAATGTGTCCAAGCTTTATTGCTCCGCCATCAACCTTGAACAAGGGCTAATGTAAATAGTGGGCTAAATCATCATGGATGACATGTCTGGATTAGCCTGGTAGGATTAGGACAATGTTACGCTACACCTCCTTGAAGGGTATAACCTCCTTAGGCATCTTGGAAGTGCCCAATCCTGATAAAGAAGGGTCAAAAGCGCGACGAGCTCATCGAACCTGCCTGAGGGGAAGCCAAGGGGCAGCTCACCATCTAAGCCGATCTGGGGAAGCCCAGGGGCAGCTCCCAAATGATCCACCCTGGGGGCAGCAACCCTACGAGTCACCTCGGGGGAACCCGAGGGCGACTCCCCTTGTGCCACCCTAGGGGACCTCGGGGGCGCTTCCTCATTGTGCCAATGCCTCAGCATGGACGAGTGCGATTGATGTGTTATATGAGTCTTCCATATGTAAGTTGGTTACCCGACTACTCAATGTCACGGAGGCATGACTAGTTGAGAGCACGAAAAGTGATCACGTGTTATGAATGTTATGTCACTTTAAGTGTGTGGCCACGTTTTAGGTATGGTCACATTTTAAGCATAATCAAGTTTAAGGCGTGATCACGTGATTTCCATGTCATTGCAAAGGACGGATATGTGGTCCCCACTTGACCCCGTCTATATAAAAGAGTCATTGGTGTCATTATGGGGGGCATCAATACCAACCTCCCCGATGCCAAACATTAGAGAATATTCCTACTTTAGAGTTCTCACCAATCTTAGATTAGTAAAGGTATTTGCACATTCCAACGGTTGCCTAGGGCGCTTGTCTTTCACCCTTCTAGCCATACATCTCTCACATTCTCAGTCTTACTTGTCATAGACTAGGTTACTCAAATCACACATCACCCAAAACCACCAAAATAACAAGAAAATCTAGCACCACTCTGTTGGCAAACAAGAAGCTCACGGAAGAAGCGTGGTGGCTTTTAAATAAATTTATTAAAAATAAATCTTTTTCAATAAAAGAAAATAAGCGTGAGGCAACGGTTTCCAAAATAAAATTTTTTATTGAAAAACTCATTTCAAGCAAGATACATTATATATTAAATCAAAGACATACATGTACACGAATCATATACCTCTTGTAGTATATATCAAGCGTCCATGTAAACCAGCGATCATGCGTTCCCACAAACAACGGACTTCAAGATCTACACCAAAATCTTCCTAGCCAATCCTCAAATGCACTAGGACGTGTGTAGGCACGCATAATAATTCAAAGACACTTTTTCTGTCTCTAAATATACCCAACACATGAGATCTAGAGATTTACTGAGAATGGCTAATTTAATGAGACAACACTCTATGAGAATACGATGATTATTCTTTCAAATTTTTTTATTAATATTTAATCACAAAGAGAGATCACCTTGATAACAACTGTGTTCTCAACTCCCCATCAACCCTGAGGCGAATCGAATAATATCTATATATTTCTAGATAATGACATATGAGATTTTTAGGGATAAACTGAAAATAATATTTAATTTCAAAATTACTATTGCAAAGGGACCCAATATAATTTTTGCACAACTGCAGTGCCACACGACACTATTGTAGTATCGTGTGGCACTACAATATTACATGCCCACTATTGTAGTGTCACGTAGCACTACAGTAGTTCATGTCAATCTCTGATTCTCAATTAGTGATTGACATGTGACAATTATTGTGAATTAAATATTTATTTTAATCAGATAAATGTAGTACAGTAGCTCATGTCAATCTCTGATTCTCAATCAATGATGACACGTGACAATTACTGCAAATTAAATATTTATTTTAATCAGATAAATATTTATATATCAGTTAATTCAAAATTAACTAATATGATTATCTCTATCAAATAGCTTATTTGTTAGTTCACAAACAGCAGATTTAGTTTATTCAAATTTTGAATTATTATCTAATAATAATTTAACATTATCCAATTTTCACAAATTAGATATATTGTCTCACTTATTGATAATTAAAAAATTAATCGATATAATTATTTATTTATAATTTATGAAAAATAATATAAATAATTTAATTAATTAATCACACATTATTATCTCATAATTATGTATTTGCCCTAGAATTATCATTCTTTTTGCAAGTTAGTCATTTTCTCATGTCCTAAAATATTCGCACCCTAAACTGCGTAGTACAGAGATGACTTGATGATCATGGATCTATAATCTTAAACTCCAATAAATCAGATTATTAATTAAAAATTCTTTAATTAAATAAGTGTATTTACTTATTCTATTATTACTCTATTATAAATCAAGAATTACACTCTTACAAATTATAGAATATATTTATAGACTATTCTCGTATAGTCCATTGATATAATCATTTCATGTAGTTATATCCTTCAATTATTGGTTCGTAAATTAGAATTGGTAAAAATTACTGCTTTACCCTTCTAACTACCTCTTGATCCTTAAATACTATTAATTCACTAGTGAGTAATTAATTTATGAACGTATTATAAATTTGAGCTCAATAACCATTCAGTTCCAGAATTAACACTTAGTGGAACAAATATACAATTCGCTAGAAAATCTTGGATTCCAAATCTTGTAAGATCATGTTCCCTTTTTGTTGCATCATATAGATGTTTTCTTCAAGAGAGTCATTCAGAAAAGTTATATTGACGTCCATTTGCCATATTTCATAGTCTAAACTAGCAGCAATAGACAAAAGGATGTGAATCAATTTTAATATGGCAACAGGGGAGAATGTCTCTTCATAATCGACTTATTCCCTTTGTGTATAACAGTTGACTATCAGCCTCGCATTAAAATTCTCTACTTTCCCATTTGCACCACTTTTTTCTTGAAGATCCATTTACATCCAATGGGCCTGACATGTTCAAGTGGATCTAGGATTTGTGCCTCTAGTTCATAGTGAATAGGTTGTCTTACAACCCTCCCACTACGACATTGCATTGGGGTTTCTTTAACTAGAACTATAGTTTATGTGGTTTATCGTTTATCAGTTGATAATGAAGGTGGTCTGATCTCATCAGACGTTAATTCCTCGAGAACTACATTGCTTCAAGGTTTGTAGTTTTCCATGTAGTCATGTTCAAGGAAGGTTACATTTGTTAACACAAACACCTTTTGATCATTGTGACTATAAAAGTACCAAACTCTAGTTTCTGGAGCATAGCCAACGAATATACATACGTTAGGCCGTGAGTCTAACTTTCGAGTATTGGGTCTAAGAATGTGAGCTGGACATTCCCATATACGAAAATGACGTAAACTTGGTTTGGAGCCATACCATAACTCTAAAGGTAGTGATAAGTAGTTTAACATCGACCTAACCATATCCAATAAAGTTTGATTTCTCCTTTCTGAAACACCATTTTACTGTGGTGTTCCAGGTGCTGTGAGTTGGGATATGATTCCATACTCCAGCAAGTAATCTTTGAATTTTAAATTCAAGTATTCACCACCTCGATCTGATCAAAGGGTTTTCAATGATTAACCTAATTACTTTTCAGCTTCATCTTTGAAGTCTTTCAACTTTCCAAAAGTTTCATATTTTCTATGCACTTTATAAGTATAACCATATCTTGAGTAATTGTTAATAAAAGTGACGAAATATCCATACCCACCTCTAGCATGTACATTGATCGGTCCACATACATCACTATGTACTAACTCAAGTAGTTCCTTGGTTCTTTGACCCTTTCCTGTGAAAGATCTCTTGGTCATTTTTCTCTCTAGACAAGATTCACAAACAGGACGAGTTCCAAATTTTAGTTCTCTCAAAGCACCATGCTTTGTTGACCTGTTTAACCTATCTAGATTAATATGTTTCAACTTAAGATGTCAAATATATGTGTTATCATTATCATGAGAAATTATTTGTCGTTTGTTATTTTTAGGTTTTTCTACTTTAAATCATTCAGAATTATTTAACGCGCGTTCTTTCAGTTTAAGCATATACAGTACATTCGATACTTTTGCATGATGAATATTGAATCCATTCCTAGAAATAATAAACTCATTATTAATTAAAAAAAACTTCAAATAATTGTTCATGTAAAAGAGAAAGAGAAACCAATTTTTTGAAATACCAGGAATATAATAAACATCCTTCAAAACTAAATAATCATTTCAAAAATTAAGATGGATTGTTCCCAATGCTTTTACTACCACGAGCGCATCACTACCAACTCTTATAATGACATCGCCATCAACCAGCTCCCTTTGACGAATCAAACATCTGCAAAGAAGAACATACATGGTTTATGGCTCCTGAATCCAATATCCATGATGAAAAATCATATTCCACTAAACAAGCTTCAAGTACAAGTAAATAATATTTACCTTTCTTTTTCAGCTCGGAGAGATACTTGTTACATTTACTCTTCCAATGACCTCCAACCCCACAATGGAAACATTTTCCCTTCGGCTTGTTGTCTTTCTTATTTTTATTGGCTTTCGGAGATGTCTTGGCTTTCTTCCCTTTCTTGTTCTTACATTTTCCCTTACCATTGATCTTTATTCCTCTTGTTACATTTAACAACAGTGGAAGAAGGGTTTTGCTCGACAACATTTGCCTCGCCCACTTTGGTCATTCTCAAATTGAATGACTCAAAAGTCTACAGTTCATTCAACAATTGGGTCATGTTGATTGTAACTTATTCATAACACAGTTAGTGGTAAACGTAGAAAAAGTAAGTGTGAACGACTCAAGTATAATGCTGACTTGAGTTCGCTCATCAATTGTTTCCCCATGTACTTCTGCCTCATGCATTATTCTGATCATGTTCAAAACATGTTTACACACAGAAGTACTTTTTCTCATCTTAGTCGGCATGTAGCTTCTAGTATCCTCATGACGACTTTGATTAGGCTGTTGCCCAAACATTGCCTGTAAAGATTTCATAATCTCATAGACAGTCTTCATGCTCTCATGTTTGGTTATTAGAACATCATACATGCTCACAAGTATGTTGCACTTTGCTTTGTTGTTGGATTGAATCCAAGCATCAAACTTGTCCCTAACATTATTAAGGGCATTGACAGCGGGCTTCTCAGGACATTTCTCAATAAGAACGAATTTGTTGTTCTCACAAATTAGCATTAAATTCAAATTCGACTTCCATCTTATGAAATTATCACCGTTCAAATTTTCAAGTGCAAGTAAAGCAATAATAGGGTTGCCAATGGTAGACATAATAATAACTGAAAAAAATATACATAATTCAATATAATTGAAACAAATATTCAAATTCAGAAAGTAAACATGATGCTTGAATGCAACATATTAACCGCCTTAGGGTCGGTCAAAACTAAACTACATCAGTTAATCTTATCTTCTTAATAAGTCCAACCTTGGTATTGATACAGCTTGAAACCTCCTTAGGTGGATAAAAACAAAGTCATCTCGAGGCTCTCACTATACCTCACAGTGTTATACTAATAATGGAGATCATATGTTACATTGACATGTCAACCTTCTCCTACTCACTATTTTAGGATAATGTGTTTCTATTTTAACTAATCAATTAATTTCAAATTAATTACTAGTTAAAATAATAACCATAGGAACGTGAAATTAATAGTCAATCCAATCTAATTGGTCTAAGTTCATTTAACCTTCTAAAGAACCTAACTCAAAATTAGGTGAACTTAGAATAATTAATTAATTATATTAATCAAACTTTAATAAAAAAATTTTAATAAAGTTTGTTATCATAAATGTTACTATAGCTTTTAGAATGGTGTGATTATCAAGTTTAACTAATTAAATTCTAGCAGTTTACTTGCAATTGATTTCTCAAAACAATTCATATAAACATATTAGGACAATTCTAATAAATCATGTTTCTACTTATGAGATGCATGATTAAATGAAACTATGTGGGGTCTCATGTATGCCATGTGATCGACTAATGCATGGTCATGTTATCAATCATATCAATAAAAAATTATTTTATAATTAAATAATATAATAATAGACCGAATAACTATTGAATATTTCTAAATTACAATCATTGAAATAAAAAAATAAAATTACAAAGAGGACTTCAAGATTACATATTTTCAAAATATCTCCTTTTTCACCTGATGTCCATCTTCATATTCTTCAAGCTTTGAAGAAAACCTTTTTAATTAGGAAAAATTATTTTTCTTAGTTAAAAATTATCTCTATAATTATATTTTAAAATTATTGAATTTGAGTTAGTCAAAAAATAATTTATTGACTTGGTCAAACTTGGGTCAAACCCAATCAATTAATTAATCTTTAATTTTCATAAAATGAAAAATTAATTTTAAAATTATATTAATTTCAAAATTTAAAAGATAAAAGATAGAGCGGGGGTTTTTATAAAACTCTACAGTGATAGGATAAGTTGGTATCAGAGTTTCTATGAAATTTTTCTACTTGTGACAACAATTGCCACCTACGACAGGACTCTCCCACCGCCGCCCATCACCACCCCCGGCTGTCCACCACCGCTGGCCACCAACCAACACCGTCAGACACGGCAGAGTCGTGGCCGACGCCAATTTTCTTGCGAGCACAGCGTCGAAGTTGATTTTTTCGGCGATGCTAGCGCCGGAAATCTTATTTCTGGTACTGACGCCGGAATTCCTATTTCTTTTTTTTTCCTCCACGTTCATCTCGTATGTTCTTCATCTTCTCACGATCAGAATAATTATAATTTAATATTCAAAATAAAATTACAAAAATTCATATGCCTCAAAACGACTTACACAAGATCTAAGAAAAAAATAAATAACAAATCATAACCTAATAATCACCATACAATTAACAATCCATTATTAAACCATACATTCAAAAAACAAAACAAACTATCCATTCATTCATTCACTACAGTATTGCACGCCTACTATTATAGTGCCACATGGCATTACAATAGTTCATATCAATCTTTGACTCTCAATCAGTGATTGACACGTGACAATTACTGCGAATTAAAATTTTATTTTAATTAGATAAATATCTAGATATCAGTTGACTCAAAATTAACTTATCCGATTATCCCCATCAACTAGCTTAATGAAACCAATATAAGATCCGTTAGGAAGCTTCGATTCTAAATCTTTTAAGATCATGTTTCCAGCCATCCACATCACTAAATCTTCAAAACAAAAGTCACTAACTTATTTTATAAATAAACCTTAACGAGTGAATCAAAAAATCCAGTAGACATGTATAGAAGTTCCTGACTACTCAGAATTCAAACTTATCAATATATGATCATCATGTTGATGTGTATTAAACGATAAGTTAATAAAGATATTAATTCACATCGGTCCTATCATATATAATCTTATTACATAAAGAATTTTCACTAAGATATCTATCAGCATCAATGATCTGGATCTAGATCACAGGCACTCATAACGTTTAGTGAACCGAAATAACAATCATTCATTAAAGATTTCGTACTTTAATATGTTACTGACAATTTTATTTATTATATATGATCTTAATCATATCTTACTAATACACGATCATAGTGTCATTAATGAATATGAAATTTCTAGATATTTATATAAATTATTCAACAATAATTTAAAAGAACAATTATAAGAAAAATGTAATTCCATTAAATTTTATATTAAAATGTCAATACACATGCTTTGATGGCATAACCCCTAAGACACTCAACCAATGACGTTTATCAAGCTAGGAGTGGATACTAGATCAAGATGAATAAGTGTCTAACGTTAGGCAGTTCACTTTCGGGTGGCAAGGATTGGTGGAAGAAGCTGTAGAGCCTTCATTTACCTCCAAAATGTAAAGTTTTTATGTGGAGGGCTTGAAAAAACGTTATGCCTACCTTTTTCAACCTTATTAAAAGGGGAATTCAAGTGCCCATGCAATGCCCATTCTGTAAGGCTGTTGAATCGATTATTCATGCTTTATTCCTATGCCCTGGAATTAAGAGTATTTGGAGCTCTGGCCTATGAATTACAGATTTTTTTCAGAAACCAACGGAATCTTGTGACTTATGGATGAAGAGTTGTACAAAATAGGAAGAAAGAAGGAGAAGCAGCATGAAGAAGAGAGAAGAAGAGAAAACAATATGAATGCCTTCATTGACCAAAAACAAAAGATCCTAGAGCACTAAGATATACAAGCTATTAAAGACAATAATACCCTTAAGCTACAAACAAACTAATCTTATCACTTTACATCCCCCCTCAAACTTATCTGAGGTTCAATGATAAGTTTGTTTATCAAGTATTCAAACTGAGAAATAGGGATACCTTTGGTGAATAAGTTATCAAGTTGCATAGGGGAAGGAATGTATTGAACGAGTAAGTCATTTTTTAAGAGTTTTTCCCTAACAAAGTGAAAATCTATTTCCACATGTATGGTTCTAGCATGTAGAATAGGGTTAGATGCCAATGAAATGGTTGAAGTGTTATTAGAATATAGGGTTAGTGCTTGGGTTTGATAGACATGAAAATCGTTGAGAATTTGCCTTATCTAATTAAGCTCTGCGCCAATATTAGCCAATTCCTTATATTCCGCTTCTATAGAAGAACGTGCTATGGTTGCTTGCTTTTTTTCACGGCATGAAATGATGTTGGATCCAAGGAAAACAACAAACCCAAAAGTATAATGTTTATCATTTGGGTCTCCAGCCCAATCAGCATCACCAAAAGGCCTACAAATGAAGATTTTTTAGGTTTAAAAAGGAGACCATGAGTAAGAGTACCACTAACATATCTCAATATGTGTTTAACAATAGTAAAATGAGTTGTAGTAGGAGAATGCAAAAATAAGCATACTCTATTCACAACAAAAGTCAAATCAGGCCTAGTGAATGTGAGATATTGTATAAAACCAACTATGCTTCTATAATGAGTAACATCTTAAAAGGGAGAACCAACATGATTATATAGGGGAGATTTAGTAGAACAGGGGAACTAACAAAGCTTCACATTGCTCATACCAGCTTTACTAAGCAAGTATCTAGCATATTTTTGTTGATTAATGAAAATACCCGTAGAGTTTCTTGTAATTTCAAGGCCTAAGAAGTATCTTAATTCCCCTAGATTAGTCATATCAAACACAGATTTTAAGTTACTAACAATATGATCTATAACAACAGAATTAGTCCCACTAATGATAATATCAGCTATGTACAAGAGAATATAAGTAACAAAGTTTGAATTGCCATAAATAAACAAGGAATTATCAACATGGGAGGCTCTAAAACCAACAGATAGAAGATGGCTAGTAAATTGTTCAAACCAGGCTCTCAGTGCCTGTTGAAGGCCATATAAAGATTTATTAAGTTTGCAAACATAATCAGAATCTTGTCTATCTATAAATCCTTGAGGTTGACACATGTAAACTTCTTCAGTCAAATTACCATGTAAAAAAGAATTTTTGACATCAAGTTACCTCAATGGCCAATTATAGGTAGCAGCAAGAGAAAGAAATATAAGAACAGTAGGTTTCTTACCAACAGGACTAAGAGTTTCATCATAATCTAAGCCAGTTTGTTGGTGATACCCTTTGGCTACCAACCTAGCTTTATGTCTTATTATAGAGCCATCAGGATTGTATTTTAGTTTATATACCCATTTGCACCCCCATAAGGTTTTTGTGAGGGGTAAAATGCATTAGAGTCCAAGTATTTTGAGCAATCAAAACATTATATTCATCATGCATTGCCTTAGTCCATGTTGGAATTTTGGCAGTAAGGGAATATGATGTTGGTTCAGTTGGTGTGTCTTGAGCCAAAGGGGCTGAAACTGTGAATACCAGATTTTGATCTGGTTTGCATAGGGTGTGTAGAGTGTAAAGTATGTGAAGGAGTTATGTGAGAAACATTAGAAGAAGAATGACACACATTAAGATCAATATGCAAGCCATGTGATATATCTGGAAAATCAATGTATATAGAACCAGTGTGATGAGACTGAGATTGATTTGAAGGAGATAAATTACTTTGCATAAGATGTTGGTAAGAAGCTGAAGAGTTGTGACTAGTACCAGTGTGATCAACATCAGTAGAAACATACTTAACATGAGTATTAACATCAATAAGTATAGAAAGAGAAGCAGGATCACAAATAACAATATTAATAGGAGCAACAACAGTGTGACAATTAGTCTTAGGATCATTTTGTTTCAGAACATGAGTAGACCTCAAAGGTGAAATAACAACAGTAGAAATGTTAAAGGTAGGCAAAGATGCAGCAGTAAAAAATTTACCTTTAATAGAAAAGGATGGAACAGAAAGAAAAGGATTAGAAGAGATATACCTAGATGGAGCAATCAATGTAGAAGATTGAGGAGATAAAACAGATTTAGAATTCAATGGAGCCTGCACAGTTTTGTTAACAGCAAAAGGAAAGTGTTGTTCATCAAACAATACATGACGAGAGATATAACTCATTTTTGAGAATAAGTCGTAGCATATGTACCCTTTTTGGTCTAAAGCATACTCCAAAAATACACACTGCATTGTTTTAATATCAATTTTGTTTTTCATGTATGGTTTCAAATTAGGATAGCATGCACGTCTGAAAATTTAAAGATAATCATAATGAGGTATTTTGCCAAAGAGTTTTTGAAAAGGGGACATGTTTTGAAGAACTGGACTAGGCATCTTATTGATTAAAAAGGTTGAGACAACAAATGCATAGTTCCATAATGTAATAGGGACATAAGCAAAAAGCATTGAATTCAATCTTCTCTCAACTAAGTGTATGTGCTTATGTTCAGCTACTCCATTCTGTTGAGGTGTATAAGGACATGTGATTTGGTGTTGAATGTCATGTTCATGCATACAATTCTTAAACGAATGATTAACATATTTCCCACCCCCATCAGATCTCAAGTATTTTATCTTGGTGGAGAACATAGTTTCAACTAAAGGGTTAAAGTTCTTAAAACACCAAAAACATCAGACTTATGCACAATAGGAAAGAACCATGTAAATCTAGACATATCATTAATGAATATGACATAGAATCTGTGACCAATAATAGAATTTATGGGGGAAGGACCCTAAACATCAATATGGACAAGTTCTAAGGGAGAAGAAGAAATAGAATCAGATAAAGGGAAAGGTAATTTTGCCATTTTGTTTGAAATGCAGCTTATACAAGAAGAATTATCACAAACAGAAGATATACATGGCAAATGTGCTATGTTTAAAACTTGTCTAACAATATGAGAAGAAAGATGGCCTAGCCTAGAGTGCCAAACTGAGTCAGAAATATTGGCACCAAGATATGCATAATGTTTCTTAGGAAAGCTAAGAGGTATGGGATAGAGACCATTCACACAATTGCCTTTATACGGATGATGCCCGATCCATTGTCCTGAATGAAGAAATTTTCATCATAAAAAATAAACCTAAATTTGTTATCAACACATAACTTATACAAAAAAAAAGTAATTTTGAAGACAATTCTGGAACATAATAAACCTTAGACATAGGAAATTTATTAGATAAAGTTTGAATCATACCAGATCTTGTATGAGAAATAGCTAAAGACTGCTCATTGCCAATTGAAATTCCATCTTCACCATTATACTCAGAGGTGTTGAAGATATTTGCAAGATCATGTATCATATGGGTATTACACCATGTGTCTGATAACCATACATGGGAGTCTGTTGGTTGATTATTTTGTGTCATTGCATTCATTGCAGTGAGATTTGTTGGAGGATTTCTCCCTTGATAGGAGAAATTCATCCTATGGTAACAGTTTGGAGCACTGTGTCCAAATCGTTGATAGATTTGACATTGAATTTTGTTGTTATCGTTCTGAAAGCCTGAGTATCCTTCTGTGTTCTTGAAGTTTTGTTGGGTCTAAGGTGGAACTCCCAGAATTGAAGGTTGAGAAGAGGAATTCCAGTTCTGAGTTCTTCGCTCTTCCACCCCGTCCAGAATTTTATCGTCCATTACCTCTATTACCTCTAAAACCACGAAAACACCTTCCTCTATTATTACCTTTGTTATTGAAAGAGGCAAGAAAAGTTGTGTTTTGGAAAGAAGTTTCTTGATTCTTGTTATGAGACTCCAGATATCGTTCCTTAGTTTTTAGGAGCATGTGAAGTTCTTCGAGTGATAATGGTCTTGCCCTGGTTCGTATAGACATTCTCACTGTATTGTACTCTCTTGGCAGTCCATTTATGGTGTAAATCAGTATGTCTTCATCTTCAATGTTGACTGAAACAACTGCAAGCTTGTCTTTAACCTCCTTTATATGTTGAATGTAGGAATCCAGACTTTCTGTTGGCTTCTTGGACGTGGTTTGAACATCTGATTTCAAATGGACTATGTTTATTCGAGATAGAGAAGAGAAGCGATGCTCGATTGATTCCCAAACTTCCATTGAAGTCTTGCATCCTACTATATACGACAAGGCACTCGGAGAAAGGGTTGCATTTATCAGGGTCATAAGGGCTTGATCCTGTGCAATCCTTTGCTCAGATCTTGAATTCAGAACTTCGAATCCTTTATCATTCTTGACAAATGTTGGAGGACATTTCATAGTACCATCAACATACCCAAATACCATATGAGCTTTCAATATAGCAAAGATTTGATATTTCCATAAGGTGAAATTTGTAAAATCGAGACGAATAGAGATTAGGTTACAAATGTTGGACAAAAAGAAAATTGGAGAATGAGGGCTTTGTTCTGTACTTCCCATGGACAAATTGGTGGTCAAGACTAGATCTTTAGAGTGGGAAGGAGACAATAGGGTTTGACATATTTTCTGAGAATCAGGTTGAGAATCAGCCTGATTTTCAGCTTCTTCGTGAATGATTGAGGATTGATTTTCAGGGGTTTCATCCATGGAAGACGACGCTGGTCAGAGAGGCTCTGATACCATGAAGAGTTGTACAGGATATGAAGAAAGAAGGAGAAGCAGCGTGAAGAAGAGAGAAGAAGAGAAAACAATTTGAATGCCTTCATTGACCAAAAACAAAATATCCTAGTTCACTAAGATATTCAAGCTATTAAAGACAATAATACCCTTAAGCTATAAACAAACTAATCTTATCACTTTACAATGGATATTATTCATGTTGGTTGTATCTCTTGGCCTAGTTTTATGTTAATCCATTTAGTGTCCATATGTTGGGCCATGCGAGAATCCCAAAACGCCTCTATGAGTAATGATTTTGTTATGAGTTGCTCGGATATAACATTTAATGCTGACATCTCTGTTTACTGTTTAGAAGTTGACTAAATTTCACCCCCACCCATCTCTCTTAACTCTCGGCAAGCCCTTGCAATTCCTAAATGGAAGCCCCCAGCTAATGATCTCTTGAAACTGAATGTTGATGGTGCTTGCTCGATGATTGGTACATGCCTGGCTTGATTATTCAGGATTCGAGAAGTTTCAAATTAGCGGCTAGCTCAGTTTACTTGGAGGCTCTCTCCCCCATTTTTTGATGGCATGACTCTCCTTATTGGGATTTCATTTTACACGAAGTAAGAATTTGAATATAGACATTATTAAGTAAGATTGCTCCACCTTGTGTGCTGGTTTAAAAAGCATGGATAATGATAACATCAGGGGTGGTGCTTTCTGTTGTTAACATATTAATATACATCAATATTTTGTCTAAATTCATATTGTATGAAATCGATACATTATACTACATGCTTGTATTGTACTATATCTCCCGACCCGAGCTGATAAATAGGTCTCCTAATGTACATAATATAATTCAATTTTAATATAATAAAATATTAGATACCAAGGTTCTGAATATTTCGTATTTGTTATTTTCCGGTTATCTGTGTCATTGTTATCACCATTGATTATATGTTTCAGTCAACACACCACACATCCATCTCCATTCAATTCCTTGTCCATCGGAGCCACTTTCCGATCTATTTTTATTAGAGGAATCTGCCGGAACGGTTCCCATTCGCCGTTGTTAGTAACGAAAATAACCTTGCTGCATATCTACAAAATTACATAATTTCTTAAGCTTCAAAAGTACCTTCAACCTACTCAGAGGCCTGCTCTGAATAACTTTGTCCTTTTTGCGCCCACTTACAATCACCAGAGAACGCCGCACACGCCAGTAGCCCCGTCCGCTGCTTCTTCTTTATTTTTTTTTGCTTCAGATCTGTACCCGAACCGCTCTGCAACCCGCGCCGTGATCCGCAACGCTCGTCTGCACCACGACCTGGACCTCCTCACTGACCTACTACACTGAAGCTTCGAGCCCAGTTCAGCTCACTCCTCAGCCCAAGCCGCGCCTCAGCCCAGTCACGCCCTAGTCACGCCTCAGCCTCAGTCATGCCCCAGCCTCAGTCATGCCCCAGCCCAGTCAAGCTCCGCCCATCAGGTCTCATTTTATTTTTATGACAGATTTATTTGCTTCCTGATATTCTCCAATTTTTTTTATTTATAAGTATCATCATTCACCATGGATAATTATGAACTTTCTATGCCTATTCAAATCATTTTGGATGGTCAAAATTATTTTCTTTGAGCTCAAGCAATGTCTAGTTTTCTCAAAGGACGCAGACTTTGACGTTATGTAACTGGTGATATATCTCAACCTAGCAAAAAGAACGGTTAAACAGATGAAAAATTTATTGATTAGTGGGTCAGTAAAAATCATCATATCATCACTTCGCTCCGTAATACATCGACACCTTCGATCCATCTTTAATTTGGCAGATTTGACACAACAAAATGTATATGGGATGTTTTGGCAAATCGATACACTACCACTGATCTCGCTCATCAATACAAACTTCTTTAATATCTTCATAGAGTACAACATAAATCGAGTTAATCTTTGACTATCTTTGTATTTAGTAAAAACTTTTGCATCAGTTAGGTCTTTCCATGTAAGTTCTAAATATGATAGTTGATCCCAAATAAAATGCATTTCATAGAGAAAGCTGCCAAATGATACACCCAAGAGTATGGAATTGATGAGGAGACTTTTGCTCTGGTAGCTCATCTTACATTTGTCAGAAGTTTACTCGATGTGGCCGCAATTCGCAAATGGAAACTCTTTCAGATGGATGTACATGAAACCTCCTTCTAAACGATCATCCACCACAAAAGTTTGCAAACTTCATCGAGTACTTAAGCAAGCACCTCGAGCTTGGTTTCTAAAATTAACTACCATTGTAGTACAGTTTGGATTCACGTCAAGTCCATATGATTCTGCATTATTTGTTTGAAAATCTGGAAAAAGAGATTATTCTTCTTTTGCTCTATGTTGATGAAATCATAATTATTGGTGATGATGTGCATGAGATTTTTTACCTAAAAACTTTTCTAAGTCACAACTTTGAGATGAAGGATCTTGGTAATCTCAACTCAATTACTTTCTTGGGCTTGAAGTATCATTTAATTCTGATGGTTATTATCTTTCTCAAGCCAAATACACCTCTGATCTTCTTGTTTGCGCTGGTATAACTGATAATAAGACTGTTCTCACTCATCTTGAACAGAATGTACGTCTCACTCCTATTTATGGCTCTCCACTTGATGACACAACACTTTACCATCAATTAGTGAGAAGTCTCGTTTATCTCACAGTTACTAGACCTGACAATTCTCATGCCGTTCAGATTGTCAATCAATACTTGTCTGCTCCTCGCTCTACTCATTTTGCTGTTGTTCTTCATATGTTACGCTATATCAAATGGACCTTATCACATGGCCTACACTTCTCACCTAACAATACTCCTGAACTACATGCTTATGTTAATGTTGATTGGGCTGGTGATCCTACTGATAGACGTTCTACTATAGGTTCTTACTTCTTCTTAGGAGACTCTCTAGTCTCTTGACATAGTAAGAAATAAACTGTGACAGCTAGATCAAGTACAGAGGTTGAATATCGAGTTATGGCAGATACATCTCAAGAACTTCTCTGGCTTCAATGGTTGCTCGAAGATTTGGGTATTGTGCACTTTTCTGCGATGATTCTCCATTGTGACAATCAGAGTGCAATCCAAATTACACATAAGGACATTTTTCATGAACACACTAAGCATGTAGAAACCGATTATCACTTCATTCGTCAACACATCTCTTGAGGCGCCATTCAACTCCATTATGTTGCTTCTGTTGATCAAGCTGCTGATATTTTCACTAAATCTCACTCACCAGGACGTTTTCGAGATTTAGCATTCAAACTCAAGATGACATATGCTCTCCCACCTTGAGTTTGAGGGTGGATGTTAACATATTAATATAGACCAATATTTTATCCGCATTTGTATTGTACGAAATTATACTACATGCTTGTATTGTATTATATCTCAACCCGAACCACTCCTAATGTACATAATATAATTCAATTTGAATACAATAAAATATTTAACATCTGCTATTAGAACTATTTTTTCTTTTCATTCGAGCATTCATGTTAGCTTTATCTCTCGCTCTTCTAACGTGATAGCTGATAGACTAGCTAAGTCGGTTGTCTCGTTGAGATTTTCTTCTTCTTTGGTTGGGATGGTTTCACCCATTGTAGAAGATTTATGTTTCCGGAATGCTTGTATTTCCTCTTAAATGTGAAAAGATTATAGAATACTAAAAATTCAGTACTATTCTCATTACTGTAATTTTCATTAAAATATAATATTTATTTATAATTTAAAAAAATAAAGAATGATTAAAAAATATGTACATCTATTATTAAACAATATGAAGGAGTACGGAGTTGATAGAAGTTATCTCCTCAAAATCAAAATGATATGACTCACATTTTTAACATGGAAGCCGAACTGCCCAAGCACGTATAAAGATGAATTGAAATATTATGTGGCATATCTAAATTACTTTATTAAGCCAACAATACATAGATAGATGAAATATTTGCCACATTATTTCTCAACCACCATTATTAGTATCTAAGACAAAAAATATAACCCATATCTTCCTTTTACAGATAAGCCAAACATCAACAAAAACTGTGCAGAAAAAACAGTCAAGCACATCCTCTCTTTAAATTCATATAGTAAACAACTTTGTTCAAAGAAGTAACTTAATTTTACATGACCCTCATCACTAAAACAAAACCATAAATACAAATATATAAGTCCAACTTTGCAAGGACAAAAAACGTCTATCTTAATTGGCTTCATGGTCTGTATTATAATTCTAGCTTGCAACCAAAATTAAACATTAAACATTACTAAATGCAAAAAACTAGATGGATCAAGCTCAAGCTGAAGTAAAAACCTTTGTTTCCAACTGATAGGCTTTGGTGAAAAAAGAAGGCCAACAAAGATAAGTAGACATGATACTGCTAACAGTAGATGCACCAATAAGAAAGTTCATTACCACTATTTGCAATTGAATTGCCTCTAAAGGTGAAGCTCCTCCCATTATAAGACCAGTCATTGCACCAGGAAGTGAGATGAGTCCTACAGTTTTTGCATTGTCAAGTACTGGAGAAAGTGCAATGACTAGAGCTCTCTTTACTTGTTGTAGTGTGGCTTGCCTTGGAGTTGCTCCTAGTGCCAATGATGTCTCTACCTAAAAAAGTTAGACAATTTAGTCATGTAAACAAGCACCTGTTTTTATTAGAAAACGGTCCCTCCTAAAGGTGATTTCACTTTTCAAAACTTGAAATTTGAAGTGACCAAGCATGCCTGGTACTTCAACTTGGATTTTTTTTGGTATAAAAGAATGGGTAGGCGAAAAGGTTGATCGCCATCTACTCTTGCACCCATCCGCTATTACGCTGAAGTCTCCGACCGCATTTATGTCGAGACCGAAACTTAGAGATAATCGAATGAAGGATGATAAGATTTAGGTATACCACCTCTAAAAAGACCAGTGATGGGATTAAGCCCTTGCCCTTGATCAACAAAATTAAGTCTCTTATTACTTGAGCCCACCTCTGAGGGCAACTTGGATTACTTCATATAACTTGAACAATCCGAGTAATAAGCAACTTCAACATCTCCAGTAAGGAGAGGTAATAATGTCTATAACAAGTCAAAATTGACTAAAATTGTCAGAATCTCATAATCCCTTTTATTTTCAATATGAGTTGGGCATAAAGGCTTTAACAAATAAGTGAATTAAGCATTTTCACTAAGTAATAAATAGAGGTAATAATATTTGTTTACCAACTAAAATTTCAATTTTTGATACGTTGAGTCACATTCACTTTTATTTTAAGTCATATATCTAATAAAAAATGAAGCATAACTTAAATATAATATAGATGAGAATTAAATACCAAGTTCATTTGAGTTCGGATATCATCTCGAAGTCTTTTCATCGTAACACCGGTTACAGTCATAGCATTTCCGACCATCATCCCAGCAACAGGGATGATGTAACGAGGGGTGAAAGGGAATACATTAAGCACAACTAGCAGGAACATAGTCACTGCAGTTCCAGCCAATATAGAAGCTCCGGCAACATACTTCCCCCGAGGGACATGTTTGGCTCTTTCACCTGCCGTGTAACCTGCAACAGATACCTGCAATTTGACAACTAAATTTCAACTTCATCAAAGACATCAGATATTTTCATAGTCTTTTACAATCAATTTACATAAATATTTGTCAGTTTTACAAGATAAGTTAATCTAAATAGTTAACCTCTCATACTCATAATCAATGGTCGTGATTTAAGTTACATTATTCTCATTTTTCCCTTATAATTTATAATTTTGACAAACAAATTATATGTACTTTTTGACACAAAGGATTAGACTTAAATTTCTTGTTCTTTAATAATTAAATTCTTTTTAGTTTATAATTGAGTGAAGTCAAAATTTTCTCCATCAAAATCAGACAGAAATTAACAGATGATAAAAGGAATAAGAGACTTATATTCAATATTTCAGCTAAGTGGTAAATTTGTAGGTCAATTAAGTGAAATATGGTAGAAAACTTCAATTATATATTAAGCATGAAAAGAAAAACCATAATATTTCAATCAATAAAGTAATATGGTAATACATATGATAATTATAATTAATATTATTAGCTAAGAATTTATGTTTGCATGAATAGAAAAAATATCAACAGTTAAAGGAAAGTAACAGGTAAAATTACAAGAATTTTCTTTTCCTTTATAAGTTTTTTGGGTTCATAACAAAATTTAAAATTTCATAAAAATTTTCTTACAGCCCAAACAGGGGATAATGTCAAAATTAATCAAAATTCAAAAAGGAAAAAAAAAGGGGAGTTGAGACAAGAAAGATAAACAAACCATGAAAATGTAAGCCAAAAGGATCCAACCAACATTTTGCTGATTAAAAATGAATTGCAGAACAAACCCAATTATAGAAAGCTGCAAAAAAGCTCTGAAAATAGAGTAAATCATCTCCCCTTCCAAACCCAGCTTCTGTATGACAGACAAAGCCATAGCTAGCAGCACTATTGCTGTGGCAAGCATTGGCTTTATCATCCCCTTCCCAAACTCCAACAGCCATGACCACTCCATTCCAATTTCCATTTGCATTCACAATTTAGCTTCATTTTTAGCCTATATATTTAATAGGAGATTAAAATAATAATTCCTTTTTTAATGTCAACGCCAGGTTAGCTCTCTTTTAGTATTTTATCTTAATTACATAGATACTTCTTTTTATTTCATTGTCGATTGTTATATAATTTCTCTTAATATATTGTTAGATTTTAAGTCAAAAGTAATTGTTGTTAGGTGGATATGTTCAACAGGTATATAAACATATCTTCACTAACAGTCGATGTGAGATAACATCATTCAACAACTTCTCTCACACGGAACATGCCATGAAATAGACAAGTTCAGACAGAGATCGTGACTGAGGCATAGTAGAACCAAGCTCTTATACCTTCTAATCCAAAATCAATTGATGTTATGTGAGAATTAGAGAGGCCAAATAAGTATATAAACAAAGTCAAATCCTCACCTAAAATCCATGTAGGATAACATTCATTAACATATATAATATGTTGGATCAATATAACATGCTGAATCATGTTTCTTTATCCATTTTCTTCATCTTTTTTAAGTCTAAAAGAATAAAAATAAATTAAATAGTTATTAAGAGATAATGATATAATTATGAATGTTGTTTTCAAGAAAGTAACTGGACGTACGTACGGACAGATACCAAAGAGGTGGGGGGATGAGTTAGTCAACACCTTACATCATCTTCTTTAAATTCCAATGCATAATACCCTGCCAAAATAAAATAAATAAACCCTGCAAAAATAAAATTTAAATAAATAATGGAATTTGTCGCCTAATGAATGCTTATCACGTAAACTTATAATTATATTTGAAACTTAAAAATTATGAAATAAAAGAAATATATAAAAGTAAGAGGAATATCGAGAAAATGGGGAAAAAATTAGGTTGATTTCCATTTGCATAATAAGAAAGATATTAAATTCGTACTACATTTAAATGGTTGACTTTGTTCACCACTTGGTTGCGTTAATGAAAGAGACTTTTTTAACAAATTTATTATTTTCATTATTTTTCTTTTCTTTTTTTGCTTTTTCCCATCTAACCCAAATCTCGAGAGGATAAAACTCTAAGGAAATTTTACCGTACAAGAAATGTTTTTTTAGTATTTGAACGTAAAATTTATACATATGTAATAAAAATTGTTATACTTGTGTAATTAAGACGGCTTGTCTTGTGATTATAAACACTTGTACAATTAAAATTATAACATTATTTTAATTAAAAATATTTGAATATGTATTTCTCGTAATATGTGAAAATGTATCATAATACATTTGTTAAATAAATATCATATTGGGTGTGTTTGGAGTGTTAATTGTGACCAATATTTTAGATACAAATAATTACTTCTTATACATGTTTGTATGAAGTAATTCAATACGTAGTTATTAGTAATTTGAAGCATTTTAGGAAAACTTAAAAAAATTGTGATTCGAGTAATAAGGTTTGTTATATGAATGTGATTACGCTTTTAATGAATTATACTTTGAGAACAAAACACACATCCCTCCAAAGAATATTTTTAATGCGTTTGAGTATTTTCATATAAAACAATCCTAAAATCACATATAATCATTCAGGTTGACAATCGTCATTGCTTTATATTTTCAAATTGGAGAGTATTTCATAACGAATGACAAAGCATACAACCCATCAATAAAATAAATTGTGGAAATCTCAATGACGAACATGAATCAAGATAGTTTTGTATGGATCTGGATCATCTCAGTTGCTTAGCGACTGCAGAGAGAAAGTTAAATCCGGGTTATCCAGTCAGATTTGGACGGTCCAAATCAGATGTTAAAAAAATATTTTTTGTCTTTATCCTTAACAATTCGGCATGGTCTAGACTGTCCAGATCTGATCAGATAATCCAGATCTGTCGTGTTTGCCATTGATTTCCAATGACAAACAATCTCAATTCATTTTTCACTTTGCATATAGAGATTGATAGAGAAAGTAAACGAAAATTACATGACAGATACATCATCAACTCGTTCAAGATACACATTGTACACCATAATTCGGTTGACACAAAAAACAAAGACAATATGTTAATATTTACAATGTCAACGAACAAAGAGTAAGGATCATGTTTAGCATATATGAACTGTTAATTTATTCTAAAAAAATCTTGAGTGGTTTGTTTTAGTGGTTGGCGGGCACTAGGATCCTTGCGATGATGCATGAGATCCAGTTCATCCCAATAGACCTGAAGGATTTGGTTTGATCGATTCTTTTTCGATAGTAATTGTAATCGGTTCGATTATATTTTACAATAAACATGTAATCGGCTCGAGCCAATTACAATAATTTTTAATATATATATATCAAACACAAATTTGNATATATATATATATATATTAATTGTGTTTGAGTGTTGATATTTTCAATTTAATGATTTTTACAATTTTTTTTTAAAATTTTATAATTGTAGCTGAATCGGTTACAAGTAATCGAACTGAAGCGATTACTTCGGTTTCATTCGGTTCGGTTCTTTTTGTTACACCAATTTTGACTTGATTCGGTATTTTAGGTGACCGGTGAATTCAATTCGATTACCGAAATACCTTACTAACCGAGCGAACTGAACCGTGCACACCACAACAAGGATTAGTCGAAACTCCGCTCCGGATGCCCGGTGTTAACTTAAGAAAAAATTATTCTCAACGCTTAAGGCAATAAAGCTTAGAGTTCATGATTTTAAGTGAAAAATATATTTTCAAAATTTTATATCGAGTTAGTATGCATTGTTTTTTTCCAACCATTAATATCAACTAGAACGAAAAATTCACGGGCATGGCGTGGATGATGATTTACGCGGTAATGATCTCTAAAAATAGATAAAAATTGATGGAGTTGTTTACCTATGACGTAAAGATAGAGGGAAGATCGTTCATTAAGCTGAAAATGATGAGAGTAAAGAAGTAAAAATGACGGGAAAGAAGATAAAGTGAAAATTCAGGTTAAATTTTCATTGGCTTTAATGCTTAAATGTAACAAAAAAATATTCATACAATTTATGAAGTACAAAGGTATAGAAATTCAAAAAGAAAAGGGTCCAATTCTATATTGTCAGTTGTGCAAACTAGATAATTGTAATTTGCAATTTAGACTTTTAAAATTAAACGACATGTCTCTACTTAGGCCGCACGAGTCACGACATGTTGTCATAGTGATTAACAGTATGCATGATGCGAATATTAAGTTATTAACGGCCTCGCATCGATGAGTTACACTCTGTCCAATAGGCCAGCAACGACGAGTAGGCTGACAAATGAATGAAGATTTTCAAGCCCCTGAGCATTCAAATCTCAAGCCCCTCCCAGGGCTACATCCAAGGCTTATTCCAAGCCATCCATCGACCCGACGGGCTGGACTATGGCGCTTATGGCCGCCTTATTCAGTACTGCACAGACCACCTCCTGGTCCGCCTCGGCAAGCAGCTTCACGCCCGGCTCGTCCTCTTTTCCGTCATGCCTGATAATTTTCTGGGCTCAAAGCTCATTGCTTTCTACTCTAAATCTGGCAACATGCTAGATGCCTACAATGTGTTCGAAAAAATACCTCAGAGAAGTATATTCTCTTGGAACGCTCTGTTCATCAGCTACACCCTTCACAACATGCATACTGACACACTGAAGCTATTTTCTTCTTTGGTTTATTCAAATATGGTGAATTTGAAGCCCGATAAGTTTACGGTTACTTGTGTATTGAAGGCACTATCATCTTTGTTTTCGAATTTGAAGCTGGCTAAGGAAGTCCATTGTTTTGTCCTTCGTCAAGGGCTTGATTATGATATCTTCGTTGTTAATGCTTTGATTACCTTCTACTCTAGATGTGATGAGTTGAAGTCTGCAAGAGCTCTGTTTGATAGAATGCCAGAGAGAGATATTGTCTCATGGAATTCGATGATTGCTGGGTATTCCCAGTGTGGGTTTTATGAGGAGTGTAAGGAGCTGTTTCGAGAGATGTTAATCTCAGTGGAAGTGAGACCTAATGCGTTGACTGTTGTCAGTGTTTTGCAGGCTTGTGCACAGTCAAATGATCTCATTCTTGGAATGGAAGTTCATAGGTTTGTGAACGATAGTCAGATTGAAATGGATGCTGTGCTATGCAATGCTATAATTGGGTTTTACGCAAAATGCGGTAGCTTGGACTATGCGCGCGAATTATTTGAAGAGATGGGTGAAAAGGATGAAATAACTTATGGTTCAATGATTTCAGGTTACATGGTTCATGGCTTTGTTGACCAGGCCATCGATCTTTTTAGAAAACTTCAAAAACCAGCATTAAGTACTTGGAATGCTGTGATTTCGGGTCTGGTTCAAAACAATCATCTTCATCATGGAATTTTAGATTTAGTTAAAGAGATGCAGTCATGTTATTGCAGACCAAATACCGTGACACTTTCAAGTGTTCTTCCCATTTTCTCACATTTTTCAAGCCTGAAAGGGGCGAAAGAGATACATGGCTATGCAATTAGAAACAGTTATGATAGTAACATTTATGTTGCCACTGCCATTGTTGATTCTTATGCCAAGTCCGGGTATCTTCACGGAGCAAAACGGATTTTTGATAAAGTAAAGTGTAGGAGCTTGATCATTTGGACAGCAATTATCTCAGCTTATGCTGCTTACGGAGATTCTAATTTAGCTCTTAATCTCTTTGATGAGATGCTTAGTAAGGGGATTCGGCCTGATCCGGTAACATTTACATCCGCTTTGGTTGCTTGTGCTCATTCAGGAGTAGTGGATGAAGCCTGGAAGATATTTAATGACACGTTACCAAAGTATGGCATTGAACCATTAGTTGAGCATTATGCTTGTATGGTAGGAGTTCTTAGCCGGGCCGGGAAGCTCTCTGAAGCTGCAGAGTTTATATCTAAAATGCCAATTGAACCTACAGCAAAAGTTTGGGGTGCATTGCTTAATGGAGCTTCTGTTTTTCACAATGTTGAAATGGGAAAATTTGTCTGTGATCGTTTATTTGTGATTGAGCCTGAAAATACAGGGAATTATATAATCATGGCGAATTTATATTCACAAGCGGGGAGATGGGAAGAAGCTGATCAGGTGAGGAAAAAGATGAGTAAAGTTGGGTTGACAAAGATCCCTGGAAATAGTTGGATAGAAACGAGCCAAGGATTGCAAAGTTTTGTATCCAGGGACGTATCAAATAAAAGAACTCATGAGATTTATGAAGTGTTGGATGGATTATTTGGGTTGATGAGAGAAGAAGGATACACCATGCAGGATGAATTAGACGAGGAGACTGTTTACGTTTAAGGGACAATCCTCGCTGCTTTAGGAAGCTTTGAAAAACCAAAGTTGGATATGAGTCTCTATAAACCAGGTATGTTGTCCATTGAAGTAGACAACATGAGGTTTTATGATGTGCAGAGTAAATCTTCTTATACAATTTATACTACAGGAAAATATTTTGTTAGCCGGTAGGGAAGTGGTTAAATGCAGTGAGAAGGCAAAAATTGATGAGAATGTTTTTTCCTTTAAGTGCTTTCCAGAAGACAATTTTGAAAATGGCATTGTAAATGATTTTTACCACTAATCAGAGATCAAAAGAAAAAGTATTGATTTATATGAGTATTAATGAAGGAGAGAGAGAATGTAAGGAATAAATGTTCTGAGTTCTATTTGCTTGAATTGTATTGAATGCTCATGTTTCACTTAGTTACATGACTTTATTACATGAATTGATTAGAATAATAATAAAATGGAGGAGATGTTCCTGTCAAGTATGACCCTCTTTCCTTACTTGTTACTTCCATCTGTTTCATTCAGTCATCAATCAATCATAGTCACTTGGTTATTTCTTGTGGTTCGAGCCGGTCAGTCGTGACCACTTGGTGGCCTGTCATCCTGTTTTGTCCGAGTCATTCGGCTACATAATCAATCATACCACCTGACTGTCATTCCGAATCCTTTTTGTCCGTTCTCATTCTTCTACTGATCCTCTTCTTCCCGTTCTCGCACAGTTCAATGAGTGTCTTACCTGTTCGGGATAGTTCTCCGAGTCTAAGGTTCATTTTTCCGTTCTTGAAGGCGTGGGTCCCTCGTTCGTCAATTTCACGTTAACTAGTCATATTTTCCCGTTCTGATGCTCTTTCCCATTCAGATGCGCTTTCCCGTTACGATGCTCTTTCCCATTCTTGAGGTGATGGTCCCCGTTATTGAAGCGCTCCTCCTTTCCATCTGTTTACGGGTGTTTTGCGACTTCAACCTTATTACTCGTTTTTGCTTTTCTACTGCTTTCCATGAGCCATTTGGTTGCTCCCTTGTCCACGTGGCAGTAAGTATTTTTTACCTGTTTATTTGCCCCACATTACTCTTCGGCGATGCCCGTTGAAGCGCAATGAATGTTCCCAGCATGTCTCCAGTTTCAACGGAATGCTTATCTTTAGTTCGTTCTCACATGTTCGTTACTTCTTTAATCCTACAAAACATGAATTGTTGTGCAAAGAAGCTATCATTTTTAAATAATAAAATGACATACCATCATTGTCTCATTTTCGCGGTTGCTTGGCACGCTCCTCAAAAATTGCATTCTGTCTTTACTTTGCGTCGCTTATCTTCCTAAGGGAAGATCTCGTCGTGACACGCGCGTGTCGGACTCTTCTTTCATATCCTCATGCGCGTCGTTTCACTTACTGTATTTTAAGGCCATTGGTTTCTTTTTCTCCAACTGTCGTGTTGTCATTGGCTTGCCCTTTAGATAGACTGGACGTTACGTCTCTTTCCTTTTTTCAGAACTGGTGTCTTTTCACCTTCAAATTTATTAAATGTTTTGAATTTGACTTTGGCGTCCATAGCCTATATCAAGTAGTAGTCTTCTTTGTTGTTTCTTTTTACGCACATCCCTATCTTCTATAAGTTTTCCTTCTTCCCTTCTTCGTCTTCGTTGTTTCTCTTCTTCTTACTTTTTTGCTCCATTTCTCTTTCCCTAGTAGTAATGGAGGAGCATCCAATTAAAGTTCATTTTTCCCTGGTTAGAAATAGGAACGAATTCAACCGCTTCCTTGCCCTTCATCAGGACGTCTTCCCGCCAGACATAGTCAATGGTTTTGGGGAAGGAATCCCTAAATCTTTCCCGTGTAATCCCCCTTACCAGATCTCTCTAGCTTTAATGTACATAGCCTTAGGGTTAAAGCCTCATTTCTCTCTTCTTTTTCAAGAATTTCTTAGTACCTTCAATCTTTCCCTTCCTAATACACCCCTAGCACTTACAGGGTTCTTTTAGGGATTGAAGCCCTCAATAGGAGGCACAACTTGAATGTAGGTGTAGATGAGATCTGCGCCATTTATATAGTGAAAAGGCGTGGGTTGTCTTTGATATTTTATTTTTGCTTAACTTTGATATTTTATTTTTAAATACTAACCTATTTTTTGTTTTATGTAGACAAAAATATGAACAAAAGCTCATTTACTCCAACAGAAGTAGTCGCGTGACCCGTTCCGCCTATAATTGTCCAGAACGGGACTTGAGAGATCTTCTCGACCCAAGGAGAGAGATCGAAGTCGTGGTCGCACCTGTTCCGGTTGTTGAATCTGTTGCGTCTCATCCTCTGCAACAGAAGTTCCTCTGGTCATCCTCATTATAATCCCTGCTCTCGCTTTTCATAGAGTAGTTTGGACAAGTTCTTATGAGTCTTCAGAATCAAAGCGGGAAGGAGAGGAGTTTGCTCAAGAAAAAATAGAATGTAAGGCTCAACGAGAAGCTACACATAAGGAACCAGAAGAACATGACGCAATTTTCCTTTTTGCATATAACGTGCTCGAGATGTCGAAGCGTCTCAGGAGTAACTTGTGGGGTACACTTGGTGAGAGCAAGCGGTAGAAGACGGGGAACGCTAGTTCGTCAGGCGCTATCTCAGGGAATGTGACTCCCCCCGTTCCTGATCTCCATGTCCCCGTTACTGAGGTTTCTCCTTTTCCGGCGGGGACTGTTGCGCCTCCTCCCTCTCCTGCTAAGAAGTCAACCTCTCATTCCTCTGGTTCCCTACGTCTGTATGAGGAGACGAGAGTCTGGAGGTGGCGGTGATACCCCACGGCTCCATTGGTTCCCGCCGGTGTCAGCTTCTTGAAGGACCTTATTCTTCACACATGGTCGCGAAGGGGATCATGTCTGAAGTGGGCGCTTCTTCACTCTGCCAGATATTTGTCCACGATAAGGTTATCATCCTGAGCCATTCTCTAATGCAGGTATTTTTGTTTCTTTTTTTCTTTTTACACCCTTAGTTTGTATGCGTAACTTCCTTACCAATTTTACTAAACATTTTTTTAACAGGCCGTGACCTACCACAATGCGATTCAGGAGGATATTCACTCTGCTGAGGAAGAGATGACTGGTTGGAGGAGGAAGGTGATGGAGACCACCAAGGCTTACGGCACCGTTGCTTTAGAACGGGATGACCTTAAGAAGGTGGAAGCTCATCTTCAACGGGATGTTGCTTGTTTGACTTCCGAGCTTGATGCGACCACGACCAAATAGTCAAAGCTTGATGAGTCTTTGCAGGAGATATAGAGGATTGTCAAGATAAGCTGAGAGAACCTGACAATTGTTGAGGCAAAGTTAGTTGGGACCAAGAAGGCTTTGGTTAAGTCTTGGCGAACGAGAGGCTGGACTCACGGCCGAGTATCAGGCCATGGTTGATGAGTACGAGCAGATGGCTTATATGGCGGGCTACCGTATCGCCAAGACTAATTAACCTCCCCATACATCGCTTGTCTTACTTCCTGATGAGTCTGTTGATCCTGAAGTCGAACTTCCCACTTCCACCACTGAAGCGGCTGCTGATGTTACTCCATAGACTTAGCATTTTCTGGTATTTTCTATGACTTAGAAATTCAAAATCATTTTGTAATTTTTCACTTTTTAATGAAATGATTTCTTTCTTCAATATGCTTTATCATTTCCCTTCATCTTAACAGTTAGTATAAATTAATCAATTTTTCTAGCCTTCTTAACTGCGCAGTGAAATTCTATAAGCAATTTTGGGACTTAAAATACTATTTTCCTTTTTAACAGTTTTCATGTTAACTTTAAAAATTATCTACTAGTTTTTTGATACTTAGTTCTTTAAATACTTGGAAACGTTTTTCAGGGAACGTCTAGGCAAGAGTATATTTACCCGTTTTGGTTGTTTTTACTTTCCATCCGTTGAGGCTAGAACTCCCTTCCCGTTTACAATATAATATGTTTGTTCTCCCTTCCGTTTGTTGCAAGCGGGGCAGTTGGAGTTGCCTGCTTCCATGGTTTTTCCTCCTCAGGTTAGTTTTCTCTTCAAGAGTAAGGTTTTTTATATGCCCCGCTCAAGGGTTTTTCACGCCCCTAGTTTCTTCTCGGAGTAGGACTTATGAACTGCTCTCGCAAAAAAATTTTATGCCCTAAGTTCCTTATGGGAATATGTCTTATGAACTGCCACTTTTAAAGACTTTTTATGCGCTTAGTTCATTCTGGGAGTGGAACTTATGAACTGTTGAAAAATGATCTTTTTCGATAAAAAGAAAAATAAGCTCGGCGCAACGATTTCCAAAAATAAAAGCTTTTATTTAAAACTCTTTTCAATCAGGATTCATTATATATTTATACATTAAATTTATAACATACAAGGTTAGGAATCATATATACCTCTTGTAGTCTATATCAAGCGTCCTTGCAAAACCGATCGATCATCCGTCCCATGAAACCGTTCTAACGATCAATAGACTCCGAGACTCACACCAAGATCTTCCAAGTCAATCATCAAAGCATTAGGACGTGTTTGAGCACGTAGAATATTGCAAGACACTTTTTATATCTCTAGATGTACTAAAGACATGAGATCTAGAGATTACTGAGAATGACTTTTGTGAGATGATTTTCAAAAAGAACACGATGATTATTATCTTAGAGATTTGATTAACTTTTAATCGCAGAGAAAAATTCTCTAACTCTAAATGTGTACTCAATTCAATTCTTGATTGATAAACTGATGAACTAAGCTATCTCCCTATGCTATTAGAATAATATATGTATAGATTTTAGATAATGTCGTATCAAATATTTAGGGATAATTAAAAATTAAAAAATAATATTTAATTTCAAATTACTCAATGCAGTGAGACCCACTGTATAACGTTGCACAACTATAGTGCCACCGCACTGTAGTTGGCGTTAAGCATCATAGTGCCTCACGACACTGTGTGTTAAGCCACACTGCAGTGACGTGTGACACTGTAGTGTTACACGCCTACTACTATAGTGTCACGTAGTACTACAGCAGTCCATGGTAGTTTATGATTTCCAATCATTGATTGACACGTGAAAAATATTGTAAATTAAATATTTATTGTAAGCAGATAAATATATAGATATCAGTTAATTCAAAATTAACATATATGATTATTCCTATCAACTAAATTATATGTTATTTCACAAATAACAGATTTAGTTTATTCAAATTATTATCTAATAATAATTTAATTATCTAATTTTATAAATTAGATATTCTGTCACACTTATCGATAATTGAAAAAATAATTGATAATTATTTATATATATAATTTAGTTAAGTAATTCTTAATTAATCAATCACATATAATTATCTCATAATTATGTATTTGCCCCAGAATTAAAATTATTTTACAAGTCAGTCTTTTTCTCATGTCTTGAAATATTCATACCATGTACTGCGTAGTATTAATTAAACTCTTTAATTAAATAATCTTATTTATTAATTCAATTATTATTCCACTATAAATATGAAATTGTACTCTTAGTAATCATATAATGTATTTACAGAGTATTCTAATGTAATCCACTGATATAATCATTCCATATAATTCTGTCATTCAATTACTGGTTCGTAAATTAGGATTGATCAAAATTATCATTTTAACCTTCTAATTACCTCTTGATCCTTAAATATCACTAATTTACTAGTGAATGGCTAATTTATAATTGTATTCTAAATGTGAGCTCAATAACAATTCTATTTCAGAATTAACACTTAAGGAAACCAATATACGATCCGTTAGGAAAGCTTGGATTCAAAATCTTGTAAGATCATGTTCCCAGCCATCAATATCACTAAATCTCCAAAATAAAAGTCACTGGTCTGTTTTACAAATAAATCTTAACGAGTGAATCAAAAGATCCAATAGACATGTATAGGAGTTTATGACTACTCACGATTCAGACTGATCTACATATGATCATCAAATTGATATGTATTAAATCTTTATGATAAATGATACGTTGATAAAAAATATTAATTCACATTAGTCTATACACATCAATAATCTGAAATGTCTATACACATTAATAATCTGATTTAGATCACATGCATTGATAATGCTTAGTGAACCATACTAGCAACCATCCATTAAAGATTTCATACTTTAATATGTTACTGACAATTTTATTCATATCTATGATTTTAATTCTCTCGTACTAATACAAGATCATAGTCTCATTAATGAATATGAAATTTTTAGATATTTATATAAATTATTCAACAATAATCTAATAGAATAATTATAAGAAAAATATAACTCTCATTAAATTTCATATCAAAATATCAACAAATATGTTTTGAGGACATAACCCCCAACATGAACTGCCCCTCCCAAATAATTTATATACCATTTAGTTCCATTTAGTAACGATTAAGCTGAGGAGAGAAGATTGGCGCCGCTGTTTTTAAGTGGAAAAGCCTTGCGAGGAAAAAACCACGGGAAAGATGTCCCATTATAACGGATCTTTTACATTATTCACACAAAATATTTTTTCAGATGAATTGCGTTCCATGGTTTCTACAATTTCGTTCCCTCTTCAATTTCCAAGTGGTAATAGGTGTTTCCTCCTATTTTGCTGATGATGTACGGTCCATCCCTTGTTGGCCCGAGTTTCCCTTCCATTTGGAAGATTTTTCTGAGTACCAGATCTCCTGTTTAGAATTCTCGTTTCCTTACTTTCTTCTGAAAATAAGATCTCCTTTTCTGATTGTAACGGGACATTCTGATCATGGTTGCTTCCCTTCTTCCCTCTGGTTCATCAAGACTGTTTTTTTAGAGTTCTTCATTTTGTTGTTCATTTAACTCTCTGATGGTGGGGCTTCCAATTTCTACGGAAATGAGTGTTTATGCTTCGTATGCTAATGCAAATGGGTTTTCTCCCGTTGTCTATCTCGGGGTCATTCTATATGCCCATAAGACTGCGGGTAACTCTTCCACCCATTTTCCTTTGGCGGATTCTAGCTGTTTCTTCAGGTTATCAAGTATGACCCGATTTGATCATTATGCTTGCTCGTTCTCCTGTGTGTAGTAAGGCGTGGAGAAGTGGTTCGTGATCTTCAGATCTTCATAAAATGTTCTTACTATGTTCCCGGTGAATTGAAGTCCATTGTCAGATACCAAGATCTAAGGGATCCCGTACCTGCACACCAAGTTTTTCCATAGAAACCCCCTTACTTCTTCCTCATGAATTCTGGCAAAGGCTTCAGCCTCGATCCACTTAGTAAAATAGTATGTTTATACTAATAAAAAATGCTTCTATGCAGGTGCCATGGGGAGTGGCCCAACAATGTACATGGCCCACTACATAAACGACCAAGGACTAGCCACGATTTTGAGCTCTCCGGAGGTCATTTTTGCTACGGGCGCGAAACGCTGACACTTGTCGTACATTTTCGTATATTGTTTGGCATCCTGATGCATTGGAGGCCAGTAAAATCCTTCATTCATGACTTTATGAGCTGGTGATCTTCCTCCAGTGTAGTTTTCGCATATGTCCTCATGAATTTCTACTAACACATATTGGGCCTCCTTTTCCCATAGACACTTCAGGTACGGTCCTACAAACATTTTCTTATATAATACCTCGCCGATCATTGTGTACCTGGCACCCCGTTGTTTCACATTTTTAGCAAGTAGTTTGTCTTTAGGAAGCATTCTTTCCTGAAGTAAGAGGATTATCCCATCCTGCCAACTGGGTTCCCGTTCAACTTCTACATCAACCACGTTATTCCACGGGAGCGAGATGCTTGGCTCCTTCAGAATTTCCACATGGACATTCCTTTAATAAAGGAAACGTAATGAAGATCCTAGATTTTTTAGGGCATATGCGTACCCGTTCTCGGTTCTTAGAATTTGCTGGATCTTATAATTTTTTAGTATGCAAAGGAGATCCATTGCCCGTTGCAAAAATCTTCCATTCATTCATCTTTTGTTATGTATTCCCTCGTGACCTACTTCACGATCAACATGGAATCATGGAAATTTTTTGCAGCAGTTGCCTTATATTCCCGCAATAGGGATACTCGTGTGATCAATGCTTCATACTCTGCTTCTTTATTTGACGCATTGAATTCGAAAGAGATGGAGTGTTCTAATATTTCTCCGAAGAGAGTTTGTACTACTACCCCTTTCTGGCAAGTAGTTTGTCTTTAGGAAGCGCTCTTTCCTCAAGTAAGCGGATAATGTCGTCCTGCCAACTGGGTACCCATTCAAATTATACATCAGCCACATTATTCCATAGGACTGACATGCTTGGCTCCTTCAGAATTTCTACAGGAACATTCCTTTTGTAAGGGAAACGTAACGAAGATCCTAGATTTGCCAGGGTATCTGCGTGCCCGTTCTCAGAATTTGTTGGATCTCATAATTTTTGTAGTATGTTGAGGAGATCCTTTTCCCGTTACAAATAATTCACCATTCGTTCATCTTTTTCTATGTATTCCCATGTGACCTGTTTCACGATCAACATGGAATGACATAAATTTTTCACAGCAGTTATCTCATATTCTCGCAGTAGGGATACTCACACCATCAGTGCTTCATACTCTGCTTCATTATTTAACACATTGAATTCGAAAGAGATAGAGTGTTCTAATATTTCTCCGAATGGAGTTTGTTCTACTAACCAGGTCCTGCTCCTCTACCGTTTGAAGCACCGTCAACAAAGAGTTTTCAAGTTCTATCTTCTCACATTTGGTGGGTTTCCCGTTCAACTTACCCTTTTGTGAAGTCTACTATGAAATATGCTAACGCATGTCCTTTTATTGAATTTTAGGGCTCATAACTAATGTCATACTGGCTCAGCTCAATTGACCATTTTTCTATTCTTTATCTTGCTTTTGTCGAGTGTAGAAGGCTTTTAATGGGAGAATCGATTAACACATTGATGTTGTGGGTTGGAAATAAGGTCTTAGCTTCCGTGCTGCAGTTACAATGGACAGTACTAGTTTCTCCTTCATCCGTTTCTATCTCGTTTATGCCGCTGCAAGACTTTTGCTTATGAAGTATATAAGTTTCTGTTTCATCTCCCATTCTTTGATAAGTACTACACTGATTACCTCTGTGGAGATGGCTATGTACAATAGAAGCTCCTCGTCGGGAGTAGGTTTGGAGAGTAATGGGGAGTTGTTAGGTACCCCTTGACCTTGGCAAAGGCATCCTCACAATCTTTTTTCCGCAACCTCTCGAAGAAAGGTTTGCATCTGTACGTTGACTTAGAGATGAACTTGTTTAGTATGGCTAGTCTTCCTGTTAACCCTTGGATTTCTTTGAGGTTCCGTGGAGACCTCATTTTTATGACTGCCTTTACCTGGTCCGGGTTCACTTCGATTCCCCATTGTGTAATTACATGCCCAAGGAACTTTCCCACTGTCACTCCAAAAGTACACTTCTCTGGGTTCAGCTTCATGGAATTTCTTCTTAGAACAGAAAATGCGTCTTCAAGGTTCTGAATGTGGTCTTCCCGCTTCTTACTTTTGACCAACATGTCATCAACTACTTTCATATTCTTCCCGATATGTTCGTAGAAGACCTTGTTCATCAGCCTTTGATAAGTAGCACATGCATTCTTCAGACCAAAGGGCATGACTTTGTAACAATAAACGTCATATTCAGTAATGAAAGAAGTTTTTTTTTTATCGGGTTGGAACATTTTCACCTGATCGTAACCTGAGTAAGCATCCATGAAGTTGAGCAGTTCGTGCCTCAAAGTGGCGTCTACCATTTGGTGTATCCTTGGCAGCGGGTATTCGTCTTTAAGGCATGCCTTATTTAGGTCAGTGAAGTCAACGCAAATCTTCCACTTCTTGTTCTTCTACCGTACCATTACTACGTTAGCTAACCATTCAAGGCAGTTTACCTCTCTAATGAAATCCACTTCCAAGAGCTTCTCAACCACTTCTTTGATCGTTTGATTCAGTTTAGGAGCGAAGCTTCTTCTCCTCTGTTTCATAGGTTTCACAGTGGGGTCGGTGTTTAACCTGTGGCAGATGATCTCTTCTAGAATGTCGGGCATCTCATGTGTCGTTGCTGCAAATACATCTATATTTTTCCTTAGAAACTTTATCAACTTCTTTTTCTCATTTTCCTCGAGACAGGCGCCATTATTGGTCATCTTCTCGGTCCCTTCTTCCAGACATATGGGCTTCGTTTCCTCTCCCATCTTGTTCATTTTCCTGTGATTGCTATAAATCCACGGGTTTCTTTCCTTCGACCTTCTTCGTAGCCTTTTTCTTAACGGATTCTAAAGCGGTCACTGAACATATGCGAGTCACGGCCTGATCGCCTCTTATTATTCTCACATCCTCTGGTGACGGGTACTTCAACACTTGGTAGAACGTTAAGGGTACATCCTTCATCTCGTGGAGCTAGGTCTTCCCCAGGATTGCGTTGTGTGGGGATTTGCGTTCACTAGGAGGGTTAGAGTTCCTTCCAAATAGCTAATGGCTCCATTGAAACCAATTAATGGTTGTGAAGTCCCTTGCAACTTTTGATCCCATGGACATTTTCTCCATGGTTTCTCGGTATAGGATGTTCACTACGCTCCCATCATTCACCAAGACCCTCCTCAACAAGCAGTTGCTAACTTGTATTGAAATGACGAGGGCATCATTGTGGTGTTCGTCATGTTCCAGATCGGAGTCATTAAACACTAATGGCGAATCACCGTTGCTGCTTAAGGGCTTTTTCTAATGTCTTTCTAACATTGTTCATTTACAGTATATCGTTCTTTCCTTTCTTGTCATCTCCTATTGTTCAGTTAATGCTATAACTGTGTCGACGATGCGGAGGGGCTGCTTCCCCTTGTCCTGCTTGTCTTCTTCTCGACCATCTTTCTCAGTTTCACGTTTATGTTCATCCTTTTTCGCGAATTGGCTAAGGTACCCTTCTTTGATCAGTTGCTGAATATAGTATTTGGCTGGAAACAGTCCCACGTGTAATGCATGTTGCTCTTGTGGTAGGAGCAATATTTATCTTTATCCATGTAGCTAGGTTCCTTGGTGAATAGGGCTGGTCTTTTTAGCCAAGGTTTATCTTTAATTGTCTCCAGTTTTTGATTGACCGAAATGGCCAACGGTGTGTAGACTTTGTCCCTCGGGTGGACTTTGTAGATCCCGTCTCCAGTATGTATTTCTTTCTTGTTGGACTTTCCTCACATATGCTCTTTCTATTTTGTTATGCTTCCTTCTTTTAGGTCTTACACTTCTTTCTCGCTTCCGGGATTCCTATTTTTTTTTGTTCAACCATTCTCTGCATACTCCTCTTTTCTTCCTCTAGGTTCATATAGGCATGTGCCCGTTGGAAAACTTCTGCCATAGAAAGGGGCTTCACCTTGAACAGATCCTAAAAAAAAGGTGATTATGGGTCCAGACCTCGTCAAAAGGCCAATCTGGAGAATCGATCATCGCAATTCTCGATCTTGGCCATCTCATCTTTGCAGCGACGAGTGTAGTCTTATAGGGACCCCCCTTCTTTGGTAGAGATTGTCATGAGGTGTTCTGAGTCTTCCATGACCGTACAGTAAGTATAGTATTATTCTATGAAAATAGAGGACATAATAGCGAAGCTCGTGATTGAGTGCATCGACAAGGAGTGATACCATTTCAGAGTCATCCTATCTAGACTAGTCGGGAACATTCTGCACATCAACTTGTCATCATGTTGGTACAACGCCATGTCTTGTCTGAATCGTCGAAGATGGTCTATGAGATCAGTATTTCCTTCGTAGCATTTGAATCTGGAAGCAACGAATTTTTTAGACACGGGTGCCGTTAGGACTTCTAGGCTTAATGGCGTCCGGATAAGAGATTTGAGGTTGATTTTTCCCATACTTACTAGATTCCTCATTTTCAACATCTTTTGTTCGAACAGTTCTTCTACTGTTTCCTTTGACATGATTCGGGATTGCCGAGCCTCTTTTGTAGCTTATTTCATAAGGTTCTGCGACTAGACTTCCTCTTCCCATCGCATGTTTTTACTATTCTCATGGTATCCTTGTCTTTCGTCTCGATGGTTATCGCCGGAGTGGGACTCCTGTTCATTGTTATTTTCCCGTTCGTCATCATTCGCCCGTTGACTGACCTCTTACTCGCATTTTTCGCAAGTTCTTATTGTAGTGTGTTGATCTGATCTTGCACATTCTGCCATGCATTACGGATTGCTTCCGCATTCCTCCATCTCATGCATCCCGTTTAGGATCGTCTACAGCATTTCCTTCAGTGGGGCTGGTTGATCTACGTGCTCATCTTCATTTCTGGTTCTATTATCCTCATTTAGAACTGCGTTGAACCTGACTCTAGGCATGTTTATGGTCCTATAGGATGAGTCTCTTGCACTTTTCTCTCAACTCTCAATAAGAGCACCAAAATGTAAAGAATTTTTCCACTAATCAGGGATCAAAGGGAAAAGTATTGATAAATATTTATTTATATGAGTATTAATGAGGGAGAGAGAGTTTAAGAATAAGAGAATGTAAGGAATAAATGTTCTGAGTTTTATTTGCTTGAGTTGTATTGAATGCCCCTGTTTCGCTTAGTACGCTTGCCTTATATAGGCTTCTTAAATTACATGAATTGATTAGAATAATAATAAAAGGGCTGGGATGTTCTGCCAAGTATGACCATCTTTCCCTTCTTTACTTGGCACTTCCAGCCACCAATCAATCATAGTCACTTGGTGTTTTCTTGTAGTTCGAGCTAGTCAGTCGTGGTCACTTAGTGGCCTGTCATCATGTCTTGTCCAAGTCAATCAGCTACTTAATCAATCATGTCACTTAATTATCAATCTAGACCCCTTTCGTCCGTTCTCGTTCTTTTACTTATCCTACTCTTTCCTTTCTTGCACAGTTCAACGAGTGCCTACCCGTTCACGATAGTTCTCCAAGTCTCAGATTCCTTTTTTCGTTCTTGAAAACGTGGGTCCCTTATCTGTCAGTTCTCATTAACTAGTCACATTTTTCCTTTCTGATACTCATTCACATTCTTGAGGTGTCCCCGTTATTGAAGTGATAATCCTTTCCATCTATTTATGAGTATTTTGTGACTTCAGCCTTGTTACTCGTTTTCATTTTTCTACAGCTTTCCGCAAGCCCTTTGGTTGCCCTCCTTGTTCACGTGGCAGTGAATATTTTTTACTTGTTCATTCTTGTATTAATAGGAAATAATGTACAAGGATTTATTTCCGATTTTCTCATTTGAAGCTTATATATTAATTAGTGGTTATATTCTTATTTTAATTTTTTTTATTTGGGTGTGACTTGTGAGGGTGAGAATATTTTTTAATGGGCTGGAAGTGTGATAGAAAATTTGAAGAAGAAACGTGAAGGAGGTGAATGAGGAAGACAATTCAGGGACATCACGTGAGAGCAAGAACAAGAAGTAGCTAGTAAATTTTTGCATTTATTTGAATGTATCTAACCCTTTGCACCATCTTTTTGTCCTTTTCTTATGCTATTTTTGTAGATGCACCTAAATAGTTATATGCTGAAATGTAGATGGATCCGAATTGTTTGCTTTAAAATAACATTAGTACCAATTAAGGTAATATATAATTAAATGTAAGGCTAAGTTGGCGGTAGATAATAGAGTCACGGTTAGTAGCATAGTAAAGGAAGTGTCTTTGTCTATGGAAGTAATGCGACCTGATATGAAACAGTCGGGGCTCTGAAAGCATCTCTATTTTCACGCCAGCACAGAATATACTGTCGAAAAAAGAGAAAATTTCCTTTTCTTTTCTTAGTTTCTTGTTGAACTTTTAGATGGTTTGAGATTGAGAAATGATGGAAATGGTGATGGGTTCGAAAATGTTTGCCATTGACACCAGTTCCTGCAGTAAATATCAACAAGAACACTAAGTTGCTGCATTCGAAGCCCAAGAAAATGATTGCTAATAACATGGAAAAGATAAAATGGAGGTGGGTCTCTCTCTCTCTCTCTCTCTCTCTCTCTCTCTCTCTCTCTCAAAATGTGAGATGGGTTTTCTTGCAGTGACAAGAAAATGGAAGGAAATGATGGGATGAGGATAGTGGAGTCCCTTAGAGGAAGACTGCTTGCGGAGAGACAAGCCTCAAGGGTGGCAAATGAGAATGCACAACTCATGGGCAACATGGTATTCCAAATCTTATAATAACCTGAGCTGTAGTTTCAAAAAAAAAAAACCTGAGCTGTGATTCATTTGCTTATAATTTCTATGGATGGGTTAACATTATAAAAATGCATTAATTGTATACATTTTAGATCAACATATCAAACATTTTGCATGCTCACTGCTCTGCCTTCTTTCTCTAATTCTGTCTCAAAAGTGTTTGGTGTGCAGCTAATAGAGCTAGAGGGCAAGTTGAGTAAAGAGAGAGAACTAAGGGAAAAAGCTAAAAAGAAGCTTAAATTCTTGATGAAGAAGCTTAACTCTTTGGACATTTCATCTTCATCAATGAATTCGGAGCATTCAGGTTCATCTGAAAGCTATGAAATTTCTATGTCGTCCACAAGTACTAAAGCCCACAAAGACCAGGAAGAAGATGATTTCAAATCCCAAGCTACAGATTCAATATTAGTCCCTCTAATTAAACTTGAGAATGTGTCAGAAAGCTCTACACCAAGTGCTCAAGGCTGTGAAAATTCTATATTCAACTCTAACACAAAACATAATTTCCTTGAAAAATCCTGCAATGATCATAGTCATAGGTATCAGAATTCTAGCTGTCTCTATCTCCACTCTATAACTTCCTTGCTGAACTAAGTAGAGTTAAATCTTACATTTAGTCAATTTATTGCAGTTCTCTAAGCTTGAAGTCTGCAATGGCAGAGAATGGGGATGATCACAAGGATGGCATTGGGATTGGGAATTCACTGGCACTATGTCTCCTTAACTTGCAGGAAACATCAATATCCAGAGAACTGAAGCCAGTTCATTAAAGGGTGGTTAGTGACGTTCCTGCTTTTCTAGAGCATATAAAAGAGAGATCCAGAGTTCAATGCAAAGAAAACTAATATGATTGAGGTTGGCCCAAAATAGATTATTATCATATGCAATGAAAGAGTATTGAGCTTTCCCACTTTGTTTTTTAAGCTTTATCAGGTGAGAGATGGCAGTACTTTTTTTTATCAGTAATTCACGATGGTCATAATGTTATCTCAGCCATGCTCTTCTTCCCACTCTTTGCCAATCAGTGGTGTGGGATTTTACCCTCTCTTGGATCAGCAGTATGTCCGATATGAGCCGTTGGTTTAAAAACTAATGGACCCAGATCAACTTTACAAAAAATAAAAACATTTTATAAACACTTATAACCTATTATAAGTGTTTATAAAATGAATGTCATTCAGTGACAAACTTGAGCTGATTAATTGATTGAGGCATAGATTAGATTAGGCAGCCTTGAAAGCTGAGATATGCTCAACGTGCACTACCTTGGATTTTGCATTCTCTTGACCCAAGAGGAGTTCCCTTCACTGAAATGTAGCTTGTGAGTTTGTGGTTTGTGCTCGGATTTAGTGCAGCTGCAGCCCCAATCACATGTTTTAATATTCTCTCCAATTAAAGCTGAATCCTTAACCAACCACATTATAAAGTAATGAACAGTACTTGGTCTTAAATCAGATGAGAAGAGAAGTGATTATGTATGAAAGTTCTACACATTTTTTATGAGTAATAATATTTAATGTTATTAGTGAAATTATTATTTTTTAACTTAAATGTTAACTAAATTATTAATTAGTATATGAAGATACATGATTGGTCCTTCAAAGGCGAGGATAAGCTCCTCACTTAGTTAGGAAGCAAGTATTGTTCTAAAGTAATAATGATTTCTGTGGCCAAAAATCATTTCTCTTCTTAAAGTAATTTTAAACTAACAAACTTAAATAAAGTTCATATGATAAATCAAGGTGTTAAATTGGATAAAGATTCTCTCATATATTTGACAGCACAAGAGATCATGTTTGATAAATCTAAACCATTTGACATATAATTAAAGATTTAAATAAACGTGATATTTCTGTTTACTTCTCTTAAAAATTGAGATGACAAGATCTGGACCATTAAAGTCAAATTTAATAGTCTAGATTGACTGAGCATTTCATCAGTTACTAATAGTAAATTTAATAGTCTAAAACTTACGAAGTCCCATAAGAGATAGATTTAAATGTTGCTTTCTCTGCTTTTGACTGTTAAATGAGAATAATTACACATTGGATTGAAAAAAAAAAACAAGAAGAGGAGTCATTATCATTGCAAAGTGGGTACTAATGGTTGAATTGAAGGACCAAGTTGAAGAAGCTCTTTAGAAGAGAGGGTCACAAATTTTACATGAATATCAAAAAGTGGTCTAAAAATAAAAGAATTAAGAAGAATACCAAATTTGACCAAAAATATAAGATTCACTTTGCCTAAAAAGCTGAAAGTTCAGGGGTTAAAGGTAATTACATAGGTTACTAGTACATAGAAAATAATCAAATTTGGTAAAAGTCCAATGAATTCCTTGCATCTGGCTTCAGCAATCAATGAACTGTTAGTCAGTATGGTGCTTTTTGGGTCACGGATGGATGGGTACTAAATATATTGATGATTCAAAGCCAGAAACATGTTGGAGAACATGTCTCAGTTTGTCCACATATTGGTGCTCTTGTGCATGTACCAATCATTTTGGCGTCTTATGAATCAGCTTTCTCTCCTTTGCAGTTTTAGTTATGCAAAGAAAGATTTTTAATGTTCTACGAGTACTGAAATTTTTTCCTTGATCAGACATTCAAGATAGCTAACCATTTGAGTATTGAGTTTTAGGAATTATAAGCATGCAAATCATAATAATTAATCATATGTATCAATTATCCTACAAGAACTTTTAAAATCTAACAAAAAAATATTAATTACTCAAATTAATATCCACTCTTGTTTTTTAAGATAAAGATACAATTTTATTAGAAAGCAAAATTACAAACACATCAAGATCTGAAATAAGACTATCAGATTTAAATATAAATAAATCATTACAAATGTCAGAAAAGACCAGTAAACATCTAATGACGTATAAGGAGGGAATAATGGCATAAACAACACACAAACATAGAGCTCGACTGGCTCGTTCCAAAGATTATTTACCAACCAAACTTAGTTCGGCCATCTAGCACTAAAAATGTGTATTCGCATGAAGAAAGATATAATCTCAAATGGATCTGAAAATTTAAGGTTGTGTCATACACAAATTAAGCCCTGAAAACTCCACGAATACTAGTTCCAAAAAAAACCCACCAAGGATCAAAGATCTGGTGAAAATAAGATCTACACAACCAGTAGAATCAAAACCTTCCAAAATAGAAGGAGAAACTCTGCACAAACACAAAACAGACTAAAATAGATAAAAAAAACTGAGAAAAAGAGAAGCGGATGGAGAAGCAGAGAAGAATGAAGGAGAAGATATGGAGAAATAGAGGAGATGGAAAGAGGAGAGAGGGAGAAATATGGGAGCGGGAAAGAGAGGGAGAGGAGAAAACTAAAGGAGATGATGAAAAAACAGAGAGAAAAAGAGAGCGGGGGAGAGGGGGAAGAAAGAACAGCAAAAAGAGGGTATAACTCTCCCCGTGGTGGCGGCGCAGCAAAAAATGGATAAGTAGAGTTTGGGTCTGAGAGAGAAGGGAGAGTGAGAGAATACAATTTAATAGACACTCTTGAAACAATGAACAAAGAGTTATTTCTTGTATGGGCATTTTACTTCTTCAAAATCAATGCATGAAGTTATTTTGAGGGCAGTAGTGACTGTTGAATCATAACATTTATTTAATAGAGTGTAGACATACGAAACTCACGTGAAACCTTTAGATGCAAGAAATATAATATAGAATACAGTCACATGTCACTCACAGATCTTTAGATGAGTAAATAGAAAATAAACCCTGAAAAAATTAAACTCGACATTCATGTGATGACCAACCAAATATATTCTGCCAATCAAGTCAGATGGGATTTTAGCAGAGTAAGAGTAATCAGAGTAAGAGTAATCAGAGCAAGAGATATTGAATATTTTTCAATGAAGTAGACACCATCTATTTTTAAGAGTGTAGAGATAAAATCTGAAGCTTACATTCTCCAAATAAGTCATTAATGGGGATCTTGGTACTTTAGAAAATGTACCAATGATCTATCTCTCATATTGTAGAGATATATTATAAAACCCCATTTGATATGCTGGTTAGAGTTAATTTCTTGATTTAGTATGTAAACTTTTATTTATATGAGAATTGTACGTTCTTTATCGGCCTAATGACGTCGTATAGATACTGTCATGTGTCATTTAGTCGGTATTTATCGTGACATAGGCATACCATTGTGATGTTGACATGATTATGTATCTTTTAGTATCCAGATCTAATATGAAACTAATAATGTAACACAATAGATTTTGTCTAGGTACAATAATCATTTTGGCCCTCTACAAAACCCACTTTCTTATGATATTCTTATATCTAAGTAAATGCCAAAGATTATTCAGGTTGGCTAAGCCTTTTTATGAGTTGTAACTTGAAAAAGCAAATATCTAAGAGACGCACATCAAACATCCAACAATCACAGAGTGCTGCAGTATATAGAAATTGTTGTTTGGTCTGATCCATAAAAGATGGGTTTGTTTAAGTTTTTTTTATGCTTTCCTCTTCATTGTTGACAATGGCAGCATACATGCATTAAAAGTTTAGGAATTAATTTCTTACTCACCAATTAAAACCTCATTTTTTAATATTAAAAATTAAAAAAAAATATATGATTGAAATGTCGATTTTTAATACAAAGAACCCAATGCCCATGATTTTAAGAACACTGAAATCATTGTTTAGACTGAGAAAATTATAGGTACTCTAGAGTGTTGAAAACATGATGTTATTTAAACTATCACGTGTATTTTTTTAAAAATTTAAATTAATAATAAAATATTATATTTTAATATACATTATAACATATTATAAATTATAAAAATAAGTATTGAGAACTCAATTAGATATATACTAAAAAAAATTCCTTAGACTTAAACGTTCAAGAGAAAGCTTCGTAGTACACCTGACAAATAGTGAGGTGTAACCGCAATAGCACTGATTTTTATGTCTCTTTGGCTTTACTTTTTTTAAAAGTATGTATGTATGTGTCGTAGTTCAAGTTTTCGTAATATACCTGACAAATCATGAGGTGTAACCAAAATAGTACCAATTTTTATATCTATTTGGCTTTACCTTTTTCTGAAAGTATGTATGTGAGTAGTTCAAGTTTTCGCCATATCCTCTACCCATTTAATTATTATATTAACATATCATAACTATTAATTCCACCCTCCAAATTTTTTTTTTTTTGCAAGTGAATAAATTATTATAGTGTTCCATTCCATTCCTTAATATAATATTACAACTAAAATAAAAGCAGAAGCTTGAAGATATCAAAGAATATATTTTTAGTTAGATGTAAAAAAAAGTGATGGAAAATACATACTACCTCTTTTAAATTTAGAAAGAAAAATAGAACAAAAATAATTAAATAAATGATATAATTAATTTTAGAAGATTAAGATATAAGATTTTATTAATTAAATATATATATATATATATATTTATGACTTGTATAATGAACAAACTTTTATATGTTTTGTCTTTTGTTTTGGCCTTCCTACATATCACTTAGATTGTGTAATTTCAAGCGATAGATAACACACTCGCACACACAAAACTAAGATAAGAGGTGAAGACACTGACAAATACAGTATCTTAAAAAATCATAATTTTTATAAGACCACCTTGAGAATGCTTATATGTTGCTAATTCATTGTTTACTTTTGGGATGTGGGAATTTCACCCTCCACTTAGAAATCAAGTATTATGGTTTGGGCATGAGATGAGCACATAATGCCTATGATGGTGGTTTTGTTGGCTTATAAATCCCAATATGAGAACCTCATCCATGGAATTTCAAACCCATTAAAGCCCACTTGGCCAGGGAATAAAGAAAGCATTAACGCACACAGGGAGAGAGACAGAGAGAGAGACAGAGAGAGAGAGCGAGACAGAGAGAGAGAGAGAGGAGAGCAGGATTATTTAATCTGATTTATTATCCCCATCCCAGATCTTGTATGACAACAATCTGAGAAATCTTCTGCCAAAAAAAAAAACTCAAACCCTTAACTTATCCATCATCTCTTCCTTCTGAGTACTCTGATCTTTAGACCAAACTCTGCCATTCCCAAATCTTTATTTGCTTTTACAGCTAAGTCTGTTCCTGGAAGATGGCACACATGGAAGGTCCAATCTCACAAATCCCAGATTCAAGGTACACTGGACCAGCACACTTCCATATTCTCTGAACTTGCATAATATCTGTTCCTTTCTGGTCTCTCACAGTCAATTTTGCACTTATTTTCGCCCATACTTGTCGGTCTTTATCTGAAATTTGGTCATATAAATGGTGTCTAGTTTCAGTGGGTATTTAATTTCGGCCATTAGGGTTTTGGGATTGATCCATAAACGAAAACTGGAGCTGAGATTGATTGATGTTCTGATTGCTGGATCATTTGGATGAGAATGTTGAAAAGCTAAAATTCTTGTATTCTACCAACTGGATTATTGTAAAAAAAATGGTTAAACCCTGCTGGAAACCTCATGTGGACGATGATGGACCTCATCGTGGTGGCAATGGAAATGGACGAGTTGACGGGTTGTTGTGGTATAAGGATTTAGGACACCATGCCTATGGACAATTCTCAATGGCTGTAGTTCAGGCCAATACTTTATTAGAAGATCAAAGCGAGCTTGAATCCGGGTCATTGAGTTTGAATAATTCAGGACCTCCCGGGACCTTTATCGGGGTATACGATGGGCACGGAGGCTCACAGGCTGCACGGTTTGTCAATGACAATCTTTTCTCCAATCTCAAGAGTATGTTCTTATCCTTTTGCACATATTCTACAAAAATATCTATAAATATCAAAGTTAGTGCTAATAGTTTTATGCAATCATCTTAGGATTTGCATCTATGTATCAAGGGATATCAGAAAATGTTATCAGAAAGGCTTTTGCAGCAACAGAAGAGGGGTTTCTATCTCTTGTACAGAAACAATGGTTTAGTAAGCCACAGATTGCTTCTGCTGGATCATGTTGTTTGGTGGGGATAATAAGTGATGGGCTGATCTATATCGCGAATGTTGGAGATTCGCGTGTGGTTTTAGGGAGAACTGAGAGAGCCACCAAAGAAGTCATAGCCATTCAGTTATCTACAGAGCACAACGCTGGTTTAGAGTCAGTGAGAGATGAACTTCGGTTTAATCATCCCCGGGATCCTCAGATTGTTACTCGTAAACATAATGTTTGGCGAGTCAAGGGCATCATACAGGTATTTTGAAAACTATATCATAAATGTTAATTGGCTACGGCAATAGCAATTCCTTGATATATTCTATTTTTTTTCATCTTACATACAGGTTTCAAGATCCATCGGTGATGCATACTTGAAGAGGTCCGAGTTCAATAGAGAACCTCTACAGCCAAAGTTTAGACTTCCCGAGCCATTTGACGAGCCAATCCTTAGCTCAGAGCCATCAATTTCAGTACAAAAAATCTGCTCAGAAGATCGATTTCTCATATTCGCTTCAGATGGTCTGTGGGAACATCTTAGTAACCAAAAAGCTGTTGACATTGTTGACAATTACCCTCATAATGTAAGATTTCCATCTCCTAAGATATGGCAAAATTATCTGATTTTCAAATATTCCATCTCGCATCTTCTATGAAAACAAATACTCTGAATCTTTATTTTAAAAACTGTTATTGTCTTGTTAATGCAGGGAATCGCAAGGAGGCTGGTGAAGGCTGCACTTCAGGAAGCAGCTAAGAAAAGAGAAATGAGATACACAGACCTGAAAAGGGTTGATAGAGGAGTTAGAAGGCATTTCCATGACGATATTACTGTTGTAGTTGTATTCTTAGATGCTCATTTACTTGATGGCACTTCCTACTCAATCAGAGGAGGTGAAGGTCTTGCTTCTTCTGAAAATGCCTAACCCCGAAAAGAAATGGCTGATAATGGAATTCCTTCTTGGAATGGGAAAGAGTCACTTCCGCCACCTTCATCCTTCATTTCTTCAAGAGGATTATTTATAGGGACAACTATGATGGGTTCTTGAGAAGTTGCTTTCTGATGTAAAAATCATGATGAATGTCATTCATTTTTTAAATGTACATACACGTTTTAAGTTTCTCCCTCTTATTCTGAAATTTGATCATTCACTGAATCATCAATCACCATCGTAGACTCTGTTCTTTGCTGAAGCAGTGATTTGGACTAACTATGGATCTATTAGGTAGAAACTGTTATATTAAGTGTTTATTGAGCTGCTTGTGCTTGCAATGGCACAAGGTTCAAGATCGTGGCACTGTCTAAGAATTTCTCCATTGGAGACGAAGTCTGTCCTGTTAAACATGTGTATATGGGGAGAAACATCTTCAACCCGGCAGATTAAATAGGTGACTGAATAAGGAAAGTGCGACGGTCATTGGCACGGTGGGTACAGCCTTGCTCTGTCATGAAAACAATTGGAGTAGACTCAAGTAATGGATTTTTTACAAAATTATGTGTTACTAATAACATACAGAAAAGCTCTTGATATGGAACTTACAAAAGGTAAAACCATTATATGGGGTCTACATTTCGCAAAATTACAAAAGAAATTAGTCTTTGCAATTAAGGATCAACACCCTGAACTCAATTGCAGGAAAGAATTCTGGTGGCATTTCAGCTAAGCTACTATTAGAACTACTTAAGCCTTGAAGTGTACATCCGAGGTTGAAATTTCTCACTCTCTGGTATCCTGTTAGAGATCAGCTCAAGAAAGAAAATTACAAAAAGTAGCTGCCAAAAACTCCCTAGTCTCACCATGTAAGCTAATATCACCATTCATCTAAGTTCAGAGAAGGCTTCTTCATGCCTGCATCTTGTTAGGTTTTGGAGAGGGTACGGGGTGAAAGTAGAAATGCCAAAGAAACATAGTAAAACCCAAACTAGCTGAAGTAAAAAGAAAATAAATTCAGGTTGCGAGAAAATTTTGATTAGATTCAAATAAATGGTGTTATGAACTATATTTATCACTGCAAGAAAAAACTTGGGAGAAATCCAACTATTCTCTAAGGGAGGCTTCTTTTCAGGCCCCACCTCTGGCCTTGCATGCAATATCAGCATTGCGATTGACAGAAAAGAAACAGCAAAGGGCATTTTCTTTAAAAGACGAATTTGTATAACCTATTGCGAAAGAACATACGTGCTGAAATCAGAGCATTTCTCTAAGAATTATCTTCTGAGATAGAAAAAGATGGAGGGACGTTTAAAAATGTCAGAAGAACAGTATAAACTTAACAAGTGATATTCTAAGCGATATGTTGAATTAAAAAAGACAAGTTTCTTGTATTACAGACAACTGGGAAAGCTAAGATGAACCAGTAACAAAATGGTAGGAAATCAACATGGTTACAAACCTCATGGTTCTTAAATTCCTTTTTCCTTTTCTTTTAAGGGATTAGTTTTGGATGATGGTGCAAATCTGGCCAGTCTAGCTTTCTTCTTTGCCTCCTCATCAGAAGCCAAAGAAGAAGGCCAAACCTGAAAAAAAAAATAAAGGTAAAATGAGTGAAGGTGGAATCAACTTCAAGAAACCATTTAACTACTGAATTGAGAATTTTTGGAGAAACCCCTCTGCTCTAGCCTCTCGTCATCTCCTCTGACTCTTTTATTCCCTCTGATGCATTCAATGTTGAACAAGTACCAAACCTACAATGACAAGTCTAATTTTAGAATGAAGTGGTTTCATTTTAGAATGAAGAGGAAGACAATGCAATGAAGAGAAACAATACGTGAGAAGCTTATTTGGAGTTTACTGTACAAGAAGATGCACAACACAACATCCTCTAAATTATGAACCATGGTAACCATAGTTAACAACAGAATACAATGAAACATTTGCTCACATTTCAAGATAGGAAATTACGCGCCTAAAGAAACTCCACACTTGAATCCGTTACGCAATTTATAAATGATTTGCTAAGAAACTTCCAAGATTCCGAACAAAAACAGTTGATGTCAAATTTTTGCCAAGAAAAACCTAATAACTCCCAGTTTAAAGAATACAACCAAATGATAAAAGAATATTACATCCATGACTACTCGTGCAAATATTTTAATTGTGTTATAATCAAAATATGCAATGCCCATAGATACATTCACACACTTGTTCCTTTTACGGGAACAAGTACGAACGCAACACAGAAAATTAAAACCCTTCAAGAACCCTATTCCCCAACCACACACACGAGGAAGATACTAAAGCAATTGTTCAGGCAAAATTTCACATGACATGGGATAAGATCTAGACCGAAAACTCCATCGAAAAAAAGATAGAGCGAGAACCATAGGATCAATTAGACGGTTATGAAAAATAGATCAATCAGACAAAAGTACATGAATTATCGACTTGACAATTCAAAGAAAATCTAATCAAGACCATTGGATTGGTCAGACGGTCAAAATTTACTAAGTTGTTAATGCTGATAAGCTAGATCTCTGAAAAATTCTGTTGATCATATTTTCAGATAGAAGTAGATAAGCTGTATCAGATTCTATGTAACCGATTGAAAGCCTATAAATAAAGACAAGATGTAACTCCACAAAAAACATAACAACCCTCAACACCCATAAAAAATAAGCTGACTATACAACTTTCATTAAACTTGTAAATCTTTTATCCATAATAAAAATATCGTCATAATTTTTCTTCCCTTTAATAATTTTTCACATAAATCATCTTGTTGTTATTCTCACTCTATCTATAATTTCATATGGAATTATTTCATTTACAGCAATATTACCTCTCACCTCGGGAATATCGTTGTTGAGTTCTCTAGCCGACTCTTTAGCCATCAAAGAAAGAGGGAATGAAGAAAGCTATAATTTACAGAGTATACTGAAACGAGGGAGATAGAGAGCTATAGCATGACAGTGGATGTTAGTGCAATCTCAGCCGTAGAATAGATAAAAAGAAAGAGATATCAACGTTACAAAGTTCATCCGTAATGTTAGGGAAGGATGTAGACGCGCGGAAGCACCGCGTACCGTTCCCAGCTGGCGGGAAGGCTTCCCGCCTATTGGCACCCTATTTAAAGTCTCTTAATAAACATTATAGTTTCATTAAGGTGTAATTGATTCAGTTCGGTTTATAAATATTTTTAGAACTGAACTGTAAATATCAAAACTGAATCGAACCAGCCCGCTGGTTCCATGTAAACTGAACCGTCAAAAATGGTTTGGTTTGATTTTGCGATTTTTACAAATTTTCCCAACAAAAAAATGTTAAAAAAGGAAAAAAAAACTTACCAATCCAATTCTTAATTATATAGTCACACTAGATGATATCTCAATAACTTCAGATAAAAAAGCAGTAGTCTTCGTGCAGCAAAACATGAATAAAAATAATTAATTGAGACTCATTAATTCAAATTAAACTTAATTTATAAATTATCTAGTCACACAAACAAACATCACCATAACTTAAGACAAAAAATGCAATAGTCTTTGAGCGGCACAACGGAGATAAGAATCATTAATTGAGACTCTGAGAAAGATATACATAGAGGGAGAGTGTAAGGTTCAGTTACTCCGAGCAGCACAACAGGTCTTCGTCGCAAGCAGTCAAGCAGCTGTAGCATAAAATGAAAGTACGAAGAAGTCAACATACCTTGAATATGACAGTGAAGTTAATTGAGAATAATTTGACAGATAAGAGGGAAGAAGTGAAGAGCTAGGGATTTCATAAATTGTTATGTCCTAACGATTTCAGTGAGAATAATTACGATGGTCGAGCAAACATACCTCTGCTGATTTTTATTTCAGTGTCGTTCGTATTTCTCGGTGAGCATTCGAGCAAACAGACATCTCATTCATCGTCGAGCAATCAAGCTAACATGTAATACCCCCCAAGTATCATAAAGGGTAGAAAACCCCCCACTCACGCCTTAACACACACTACACCCTAGAATAACCCATAAACTAATATTATATATACTCTAAAATCCATCTTCTTCTCCATTTCTCCCTCTTTCTCTGGCAATTTCACCTGCTTATAACCGTTGTTCTTCATCACTCTCTCACAAACGTTTGACAGCAAACATCCATCTCTCCTTCTTCCTCTTTGTATCTCTCCATTGTTGATTCTCTGGTAAGCCATCTTCTTTCTTCCTCTTTCTTTATTATTTTTCTAGTTTCTCTATTTCTCAATTCAAATATCTCATTTCTATGTTTATATATATTTATCCAAATATGAACTTTTAGTCTTCAAATTCCAGCAATTTTCATGTTCTCCCTTCTTTTCTCTCTATTTTTCTGTCTCCCTCTCTCGGTCTCTCTCTCTCCTTCATCCCCCCTCTGTTGCGTCTCTCTCTCTCCTTCATCTTCTTATTCCTCTATGTTCCTCTCTCTCTCCCCCCCGATTCGTCTCCCTCCCCCTCTTTGTTCTGTAATTCTCTCTCCTTCGTCTCCACCCCTCTCTGTTGCGTCTCTCTCTCTCCTTCATCTCCATCTTCCCCTCTGTTTCTCTCTCTCTCTCTCCCATTCATCTCCCTCCCTCTGTCTGTTTTGTCTCTCTCTTCTTCATCTCCATCCCCCTCTGTTGTATCTCTCTCTCTCCCTCTTCTTCGTCTCCCTTTTCTGTTTCCCCCTTCTCTTGAACCGGTTCACTTGAACCAGACCAGTTCATTCAGACTGGGCCGAACTAGTTCAATCAGACCAGACCAGGCCAGACCGCTCGATCAGACCAGACTGGTTCAACCCGACCAGACCGAACAGGCCCAAAACAGCAGAATCAAACCAGTTCAGGCCACCTGAACCTTGTTGAACCGTTTTAAACCGCTTGATAATTTACACCTGATGTGGTTTCCACGTGTTCCCAACATCGCTTAGTTAATTAAATAATTGTAGATATTATATGAATTTGTTGTGATCTCGGATCATTGGATTTCAGGTCATTAGTTGCTGAATTTAATTCGTAGTGAATCCAAGTAAGTGGATTTACATAATAATACAATTTATATGTTATAAGTGTAGAATATATAATGTGAAATTGTTTTATTATTTTTTTATATTCAATCTTATGATCAAGTGTTTTATTTATTTTTCATATCACGATGAAATTATTTACCATGTTATATACGATTATATTTTGAGTTATACATGTAATAGTTATATCGTTTATGTTCATGAACAAGTTATATGTTTACCCATGTATATGTGATAATGTGAATTATGAATAGTAATTCAAGTAAGGTGATAAGTGAACAAGAAGTAGCAAAAATGTGTGTGTGTGTGTGTGTGTGTGCGCGGTTCGGTATGGTTTTTTCACAAAAATCGCACATCGAACCACACTTATTTTCAACTAATACCACCAAAATGAACTGGCAAAAATGTAAAAACTAGTTGAATCGCATCGGTTTGGTCCAGTTCGGTTGGTTTGAGCAGTTTTTTCGGTTTTACTTACACCCTTAGCTAGCCATCTAGTAGAGGTATTCATGATTCAGATCATTCACAATTTAGTGGGTAATTTTTTTTTTTGCCAAAAGTTTGAGTCTGACTGAAGTTTTGTTTTGATAATATTGCCAAACCGAATCAGACTATTAGTGAGAAAAGAATCATACTTGAATTGAAAGTATCAGTTATTCGGTTTGGCGTTAGTAATAGAAATAAAAAAATTAACATTTTTAAATGATAATATTGAAAAAAGTAATCTAAAAGTAAAGTTTTGATTTGTTTTGGTTCAGTTTGATATGAATATACATATAAAAATAAAAGTATAGAAAATGAAAGTTTCAGTTTGGTTACAAAATTATCAAAAATTTGAACCGAAGTTAAACTTCACTTTTGAATATCGGCGAACCGAAACAAACTTAACCTACATAAATAATCGACCGAACCGGTCATTTTTTGTTCGATCGGATCGGCACAAAAAATTTCACCATTACCATTAGTGTGTTTGATAAACAGCTGTCAACTTAACTCCGTGATAATTTTGATTTATTGAAAAATAAAGTATTTGAGATGTTTTGGTGTTCTTGTATGTAATCTCACATAATTAAACAAGATAGATGAACATATAAAGAAAAAAAATTTAAATTTAGGAGTTATTGAAACAGTGCTACTACAAGTGTATTGCCATGATATGCTACATAAAATTGCAATGGACAATAATAAATCAGATTGAACCAGTGAGCTTACATGGGTCATACTGAGAACAGTTAAAGAAATCGTTAACCTGCTAGGGTGAAAACTGATTTAATTAACTAAATAGACAAATAGAAAGTTGAAATAACATGATTGCATGAAGCAACATATATTAGCCGCAAAATCCACCTTTTAGTGAGTACCCTTTAGGTGCGACTATGAGTTATTGTTTGATATCGACTTACCTCATCAAACACAAGAAGAGCCCATGCTTCATTACAAACAGTACGTAAAAACTGTAGAAATTCCTATGTACCACTGTATATGCCTCTTTCACCTGAATGGGTTCCACAAAACTGCAGCTATACTCCTACTTCGAATTATTTTTTTTGTAGCTTGTATGAACCTTCTTAATGCTCTATGCAGTTTGAAGGTTCTTTGCACTCATGCCAATTTTAGAAGACTAAAATGCTCATTCATAATCAATCAGCTTAGGTTTAATGGGATCTTAATTCCATTGAAATTTCTCATTCATAATTGAAGTACCAAATAACTAGAAATGCTCATTCACAGTTAATTCATATTGTGGCATCAGTTACACCGAAAGAGTACCAAATAAAGTTACTACTACATAATGTCTTGAACACACCTAGATAAGCAGATAAACTTTAGTCTAATTTACATAAACCACCACTAACATCTTCTTTGAGGCATCTTATTAATAGCATAAACACAATTACAAGCCATGATAATACTAAACAACCATATCCTCTTCATTTTGGACTCGTATTGTTCACTCAACAATTTCAGATTTTTCTTCAAAAGCTTAACCCTTTCCTTTGAATTTGGTGAATCATCTTCGCACCATGGATCTTCCCCACCCTAATAGTAAAACAATACAATATTAGATAGATATTCCAAACGTTCAGTAAAATCGTAAAATATTATAGCATAGGCTTACCAAGTATGCATAACAACCAAAAAAATTCTTCTGTGGGTTTGTTTGTGTCCACGATGTTCTGATCTGTGCAGCAACTCCACAATAGCATAGTGGTAGTCGTCGGCGTCCATGTGAAACGGATGTCGTTGAGGTTCAAGAAGCCATACCAATAATCTAGTACATTTATAACCCCAACTAAACAAAGAGTATGAGAAATTAGCAAACATTTACCCTAATCTCGAACTCAAAAATTTATCCTAAATCTCGACGACATTCAAATTCATTTATCGTAATATTTCAAATTCAGAAGCACTAAACGCTAAAACAAATAGGATAAAATTCATCTTACAAAAGAATAAATTAGCAAGAAATTACTGCTAGGATCGATTAGTTTTGAAATTAAAAAAAAATTCGAACCACGAATGATTCGTGAGAGGAATATAAAAAAATATTTAACTTACTTAATCATATTAAATAATTTAAAACCAATTTTAATTTGATCATGCATATACGATATTAAAATGAATAGATTAAGGGGAAATGATTTTCCACCTTTACTCTGTATCGGAGAATTTATGACCTGATGGAACTCTCTCGAGCGTTCTTCGTGTTCTTCAAGCCTTAAGATCAAGATCATGAACTTGATCTTCCACGAACAATTTGCAAATCATTCCACCAACAACCACCCGTTAATTTCATAAGTATATCTCAGAAGAATTTTAAGTAGGAATTTGAATGTGGACTCTCAAAACGATTGAAAAAAATGAAATATTTCTTCTTCAGATTAATTTCAGCGGCAACAGTAATGAGAGGAGAAAACATTTTTCTCTCTTTATGTTGATAACAACAACTGTACAATATCTAATACTCGTTATCAATTTACAATCAAATTGCTATTAGATATTTACACAATATAATTTTTATATTTATAAATATACCCATATATTATAAATTTCTGAAAATTCCCCCAATTATCTATTATTGCCAAAAATTACATGAGCTCCTACGGTTATAGTTGTATCGAAATTCATCAATCCAATTGATAAATATAATTGATCATTATCAATTAATTAATTTTATTTAACTAATTATCCAATTATTAGAAAATAATTAATTTATTAATTTAATACAAAAATTATACTTAACTAACTTAAGCGACATCACATATCACATATAGGTGTAGAAAATATGCATTTGCACCAAAACATATTTTGGTCTAACTTAGTTTGTTTTTCTATTCCAGTTCTCTGAACAATTTCTGAGACCGAATGGACTCACATGAACAAAACTTAGAATTCAAATACCCGGTGAATTTATCTCCGTAAATTCATGATCAATTTAATCCTGACATCGTACGACTCTACTATAGGTTCGATGTCGAATCAACTCTCGATTCATGCGCGCTACATTTTCTATTGGTGTAAATAAACTCTATTTATTTTCACGGTTCACATAATATTTCAACATAATACTCATCGTGAATATCAATAACAAGAGTAGAATATAAAATTATCATTTACCCATCTTGTTATTATTTCATTAACTTCTTTATTGACTGAATAAGAAAGTCACTACAGTGAATTGTCTCATACAATTCACAAGTCTTATCCAATTACTCATTTCATTGAATACTTGACCAAGTTAATTTATTCACACACAAATCAATAAAGTATAAGGTGATATTGTTGCAATCGCAATCCAACTATGAATTTTCATATATGTGAATCACGCAACCCTTACTTAATTAAATTACAATCCCAACAGCCGAGGTATTGCCTGCTAATTCAAACTCACTCATTTGACATATCAAATATTGTAACTAACAAAGTCAAGTTACGTATTCACTTTAGGATTAAGGTAATTATGAAAATATCCTTAAGGTGTAACAATTAGATTTAGAGCTAGGTAAACAGTTTTGGGCTCTAATCTAATTTGTTACCGGTCTATTCAACATGTTCATAACATGTCTAGGATAATCATTTGAGTCTCCACTCTTATGCCCCAAAAGTCGTAATCGAATTCGATTGTCCAGTCGATCCTAAAACTGTGAATATCGTTCTCAACTATTTCAGAAGAGTTCGTCTGGAGACGCTTCTATCTTCACTCTTCTTTTCTTGACAATAGTTCCAGGACTTGAGTAATTTATAAACACGCTTTAATTTAAAATAAAACTATCAATTTTTTCATAAAAAATCAATAATACGAATATCTGAGAAATAACTAAATACAAATAAATAGTTATTACACACTACTTTATGAAAAAATTCCAACAATTAGTATGTGAAATTATAACCCCAACTACTGATTTTCACCTAAATTTATATTTCCAACAGGTGATTTTCAGCTAAATTCATAACCCCAACAGCTGATTTTTACCTCAATTTAATCTTACTTGAATTGCAACATAAAATAGTATGAGAAAATAATGAGAAATTAGCAAAGATTTACCCTAATCTCGAACTCAAAAAGTTATCCTAAATCTCGAAGACGCTGCTGCTCGGGTCTGCTGGCGAACGAAAAGGAAGAAGAACTCGGGTGTGCTCACAAACGAAGAGGAAGAATAACTCTGCAAAAATAGTAGACATTCGTGAAAAATGGAGGAGTAATAAGAAATCAGCTTGAACCAGTGAGCTTACACGGGTCCTATTGAGAACATGTAAATAAATTGTTAACCTGTTAGGGTGAAAACTGATTTAATTAACTAAATAGACAAACATTAAGTTGAAATAACATGATAACATTTTGCAACATATATTAGCTGCAAAATCCACCTATTAGTGAGTACCTTTTAGGTGAAACTATGAGTTAAGGTTTGATATCAACTTACCTTATCAAACACAAGAAGAGCCCCTGCTTCATTGCAAGTAGTACCCAGAAACTGTAGAAATTCCTTTCTAGCACTGTATATGCCTCATTCACCTTGAATGGGTTCCACAAAAAACTACAGCTATACTCCTACTTTGAATACACAAGTATGTAATTCCTTATTCTCCTAAGACACTTGAGGATATGCTTGACGGCATTCCAATGCTCGATTCCAGGATTAGATTGGAAATGAATTATTATTCCCACGACAAAGAAAATATCAGGTCTAGTACAAAACATCGCATACATAAGGCTTCCTACGGCTGAGGCATATGGTATCTTTCTCATGCCTTCCTCTTCTTAAAGAGTCTTGGGAGACTACTCATTGGAAAGGCTGACTCCATGTTTAAAGAGAAGAAATCCCTTCTTGGAGTTTTGAACACCTTATCAAATAAGATGCTTGAGAAATTGTTTGTTTTTCCGATCTCGAAAGATCTGAATACCTAAGACAAATGCAGCTTCTCCAAGATCATTCATGTCAAATTCCTTTTCAAGCCAAAACTTGACATTAGACAATTTTCCTACATCATTCCCAATGAGTAGAATATCATCTATATACAAAACTAGAAAAATCACATTCCCTTCGTGTATCAACTTATACACAGAGGGTTCGTCCACCAACTGTTCAGAATCATAGTTCTTAACAGTTTCGTTGAATCTAATATTCCACGACCGTGACACTTGCTTAAGTCCATAAATGGACTTCTGCAGTTCACAAACTTTTCCCTCTTGGCCTTTCTCTAGGAACTCGTCTGGTTGAGCCATAATAAATGTGCTCTTTGAGATTGTCATTCAGAGAGGCAGTCTTGATGTCCATTTGCCAGATTTCATAATCAAGGGTAGCGGTAATGGATAAAAGAATTCAGATGGATTTAAGCGCGGTTACCGGTGAGAAGGTATCATCGTAGTCTATACCTTCCTGATGGGTGTAACCATTGGCTACTAGCCTAGCTTTGAATGTCTCTACATTTCCATCCGAACCTCTTTTATTCTTATAGATCTCTTTGCATCCTACGGGTTTTATCCCTTCAGAAGGATCTACAAGTTTTCAAACTCTGTCCGAGTACATCAAAGGAATCTCAATGTTCATGGCTTACTGCCATAAGTTTGCTTCAGGACCAGCCATGGCTTCCGAGTAACAGATTGGCTCATCTAGGCCATTGTCTGAGACAACTGTCAAAGCTTCTCCATAGGACATGTACCTTTAAGGTTGTCTCACAACTTTCCCACTACGTCGAGGCTCCATAGTCTCTGGCTTCTGTAGTGGTTCTTCCATTATTGAATCAGAAACAATTTCTGATTGGGGAATCGGTGTTCTCCACTCATTAATTCCTTTAGCACAACTGTGCTTCTCGGTTGTACACTTTTAATATAATATTCTTCAAGAAAATGAGCATTCGTGCTAATAAATGTTTTCTTGTCAGTCGTACTGAAAAAGATATACATATTCGTTCGCATAGGATATTCTATAAACATGCACAATTCTGAACGGCTGACAAACTTGCCTGTCTTCGGTCTTACTGTTGGTCATCGTGGCACGTGCGTGGTGGAAGCGTGAAGTCGCATGGCCTTTTAAAAAATTAAACTTTTAATAAAATAAAACTTACGCAACGCAACAATAATCAAATAAAAACTTTATTGAAAACTCTTTTTCAATCAGTTAGAGTCTATTATATATTTGTAAAGTTAAATCTACAACAACATACAAGATTAGGAATCATATACCACTTGTAGTCTATATCAAGTGTCCTTGCAAAAACTGATCGATCCTCCGTTATCACAAATCGTTCCAACGATTAGTAGACTCCGAGATTCATACCAAGATCTTCCAAGTCAATCCTCGACAAACTAGGACGTGTATGAGCACATAGAATATTACAAGACACATTTTTTATCTTTAGATGTTCTCAACACATGAGATCTAGAGATTTACTAAGAAGAACTTTAGTGAGACGATTCTCTAAAAAAAGTGATGATATTCTTTTAGAGATTTTATTAAAATTTAATCATAGAATAAAATCTCTCTGACACCAATCGTGTTTTCAATTCAACTCTTGATTCACGAACTGATGATCTGATCAACTCATTATCTCCTCTTCTTTCAACTACTAAGGCTATGAGAATAATATCTGTATATATTTTAGATAATGGCATATCAAATTTTTAGGGATAAACTGAAATAATATTTAATTGTAAAATTACCAAATATAGTAGGACACACTACAATTGTGCACAATTACAGTGTCACATGGCACCTGAGTAGTCCATGTCAATTTCTAATACCATATCAGTGATTGAAGCGTAGCAATTGTAGCGAATTAAATATTTATTTTAATTAGATAATTATCCAGATGTCAATTAATTCAAAATTAACATATCTGATTATCTTTATCAAGTAATTTATCTGTTATTTCACAAACAACAGATTTAGTTGATTTAGATTATTATCTAATAATAATTTTAATGATCTAATTTCATAAATTAGATATTCTGTCTCACTTATTGATAATTATATATATAATTTCTAAAAATAATATTTAAATATATAAATAAATCAATTAATTTTTAATTAATTAACCACACATAATTATCTCATAATTATGTACTTGCCCCAAAATAAATTTTTTTTGCAAGTGAGTCCTTTTCTCATGTCATGAAATATTCACACCCTAGACAACATAGTATATAGGTGACTTGGGAACCATAGACCTATAATCCTAAGCTCCAACAAACCATATTATTAATCAAAATTTTTAATCAGATAATCTGATTTATTAATTTCATTATTACTCTACTATAAATATGAAATTGCATTCTTAGAGATTATAGAATATATTTATAGAGTATTCTCATGTAGTCAACTGACATAATCATTTCATGTAGTTCTGTCCTCCAATTATTGATTCGTAAATTAGAACTGGTCAGAATTATTGTTTTACCATTCTAATTATCTTTTGATCCTTAAGTACCATTAATTCACTAGTGAATGACTAATTTATAATCTTATTATAAATTTTAGCTCAATAACCATTCAGTTCCAGAATTAATAATTAGGGGAATCAATATACCATCCGTTAGGAAGGCTTAGATTTTAAATCTTGTAAGATCATGTCCCCAGCCATCCACATCATTGAATCTCCAAAATAAAAATCACCAACTTGATTAACAAACAGACCTTAACGAGTGAATCAAAAGATCCAGTAGAGATGCATAGGAGTTCATGACTACTCAAGATTCAGACTGATATATATATGATCATCGAATTGATGTGTATTAAATCTTTATGATAAACAACAAGTTAATAAATATAAACTTTCAACTGCTGAAGCATAGGGAACCGTTCTCATATCCTCTTCCTCCTGAGGTGTCTTCGGACATTTTTCCTTAGAAAAGAAAATTCCATGTTTAGTCGGTCGTTGACCTTTCTTGGAATTCTTCATAGAGAATCTCTCCAGTACCTTATCAATATATGATGTAAGAAAGTGTCGAAGAACTTTTTCTTTCTGTCCTTCAGGATTTGGATGCCTAGAACATACCTTGCTTCTCCCAAATCTTTCATTTGAAATTTTTCAGCTAACCATTTTTTTACCTTTGACAAAGTTTCTTCATCATTCTTAATGAGTGGAATATCATCATCATAAAGAACAAATAAAACCATTATCTTATCTTTAGTGTATTTATAAACACAGGCTTCATCAACATTTTGCTCGAAGCCATAAGATTTTATAATCTCATCAAAAGTAAGATTCCAAGATCTAGATGCTTGCTTTAATCCATAAATGGCTTTAAACAACTTTCATACATTTTGATCTTGCCCCCTTTGTACGAACCCTTCTGGTTGCATCATATAGATGCTTTCTTCAAGGGAGTCATCCATAAAAGTTGTTTTGACGTCCATTTTCCATATCTCATTGTCAAAATTAGCGGCTATGGATAAAAGAATGGATTTTAGCATGGCCACATGGGAGAATGCCTCTTCATAATCGACTCCCTCCCTTTGTTTATAGCCCTTGGATACTACCCGCACCTTGAAAGTCTCTGATTTTCCATCTGCACATCCTTTCTTCTTGAAGATCCATTAATATTCAATGTGCCTGACATCATCAGGTGGATCTATAAGTTTCGAGACAGAATTGGAATATAATGATTTCATTTTCTGGTTCATGACATCTTGCCATTTCTCCTTTTCAGAATCATTCATTGTTTTTTCATAAGATAATGGATCGTCTTTATTAGTGTCTGACACTAGGACATGTGCCTCTAGTTCGTAGTGAACTGGTTGTCTCACAACCCTTCCACTACGACGTTGCACCATGGTTGGGGGTGAGACGAGGTGTAGCGATGTCTAGTCAGCGCATCTGTTTTGGGTGCATAGGGCCATAGGTTCGAATCATGTCACCTTGATGTGGTATTCTCAGGGGCCGAAGTGCAAAGCCCTGTAGCTTATCCGTGGTTAGGAAGGTGGGCAAAGAGTGCACACTTAAAACAATGAGAATTCTACGTGTGAAATGGATATATAATTTTTTTCTTCTTTTGAAACCCCTTATCAGGTTTTTGGTATCATATATCTATCTAATTATTATAAAAAAGCTATTCAATTGGCCTGACTTAGATAGCCTTTGTGGTCTTAGTCATGCTATTTTTCTAGCCTTCAATCATAATATCCTCTCCACCATTTCCGAAGACTTCTAACTGTGATTTCTCTAGTTTATCAGTAGAAATTAAAGATAGTCTGATCTCATCAGTCGCTAATTCCTCAATAACTAATTTGCTACGAGGTTTGTAGTTTTTCATATAGTCATGCTCAAGAAAGGTTGCATTTGTCGACACAAACACCTTTTGATCATTGTGACTATAAAAGTACTAACCTCTAGTCTCTAGAGAATAGCCAATGAATATGCATACCTCAGACCTTGAGTCTAACTTTTCGGTCTTGGGTCTAAGAATGTGAGTTGGCACCTCCATATAGAGAAATGACGCAAACTAGGTTTGGAGCCATTCCATAACTCTAAAGGTAGTTACTTACAGACTTAGAGGACACTGCATTCAAAATGTAAGTTTCTGTGTGTAGTTTATATCCTCAAAATATAAGCGACAATGATGAGTAGCTTAACATCGACTTAACCATATCCAATAAGGTTCAGTTTCTCCTCTCTACAACACCATTTTTCTATAATGTTCCAGGTGCTGTGAGTTGAGATAAGATTCCACACTCCAGTAAATAATCTTTGAATTCTAAATCCAAGTATTCACCACCTCGATCGAATCAAAGGGTTTTTAATGATTTACTTAATTTCTTTTCAGTCTTAGCCTTGAAGTCTTCAAACTTTCCAAAAGTTTCATACTTTCGATGCAATAGGTAACTATAACCATATCTTGAGTAGTCGTCATGAAAGTGACAAAATACTTATACTCACATCTAGCTTATACATAAATCGGTCCGCATACATCACTATGTACTAACTCAAGTGGTTCATTCGCGCTTTGGCCCTTTCTTGTGAAATGTCTCTTAGTCATCTTACCCTATAGACATGATTCACAAATATGAAACGTTTCAACTTTTAGCTCTCTCAAAGCACTGTGCTTTGTTAACATGTTTAACCTATATAGATTAATATGTACCAACCTAAGCTGCCATAAATATGTGTTATCATCATGAGAAACTCTTTGTCGTTTGGTATTTTTAGGTTTTGGTACTTTAAGTAATTCAGAATTTTTTAACGTGCGTTCAATCGATTTAAGCATGTACAGTCCATTTATAATTTTAGCATGACAGATATCAAATTCATTCATAAAAATAATAAACTTTTTATTAGTGAAAGAAACTTTGAATAACTGTCCTTGCAAAAATGAAAGAGAAATCAAATTCCTTGAAAAACTAGAAATATAATAAACATCGTTTAAAACTAAGTAATTATATCCAAAAAGTAAACGGACTGTTCCTAATGCTTTAGCTGACACGAGTGCACCACTGCCAACTCTCAAAATGACCTCGCCATCAGCCAACTCCATGAACCAAGCATCTACAAAGAAGAACATACATGGTTAGTGGCTCTTGAATCAAGTATCCAGGATGACAAATCTTATTCCATTAAGCAAGCTTCAAGTATAAGTAAATCATATTTACCTTTCTTTTTCAGCTCAGAGAGATGCTTGTTGCAGTTTCTCTTCCAATGATCTTCAATCTCACAATGGAAACACCTTCCTTTGGGCTTGCTGTCTTTCTCATTCTTCTTAGCTTTCAGCGATGTCTTGGCTTTCTTTACTCTTTTGTTCTTATTCTTGTCCTTACCATTTTTCTTCTTCCTTTTCTTGTTCTTAACAATATTGGAAGAAGGCTTTTGTTCGACAACATTTTTTTCGCCCTCTTGGTCCTTACCATTTTTTTCGCCCACAATGGAAACACCTTCCAATGACCTTCCTTTTCTTCATTTTTTTCGCCCTTCCTCATCTTAGTTATCATATAGCTCTTAATGGTCTCATGACGACTTTGATCGGACTGCTACCCAAACATTACCTGTAAAGATTTCATAGTCTCATAGGTAGTCTCCATGCTTTCATGCTTGGTTCTCAGAACATCATTCATGCTCATAAGCATATAGTACTTCGCCTTGTTGTTTGATATGATCCAAGCATTATATTTGTCCCTAACATTCTTAGGGGCGTTAGCAGCGGGCGCCTCAGGGCATTCCTTAGTAAGAACGAACTTATGGTTCTCACAAATCAGCATTAAGTTCATATTTGATTTCCAACGTATGAAATTATGATCATTCAATTTCTCAAGAGCGAGTAAGGGAGTAACAAGGTTGTCCATGATAGACATAATATTGATAACTAAAATTTAAAACACACATGATTCGATATAATTTATAAATATCTAGAATTCAAAAAGTAAACGTGATGCATGAATGCAATCATTATTAACACATAAATTTAGCATTTACTAATCACGATAAAATAACCCAACGATTAATGTGTCGCCTTAGGGTCGGTCAGATTAACCTCAGATTTTCTATGAGACATTCTCATCCTTATTAATTAAAACTTAAAATATCTCATATTTTCTCTTTTAACAATAAGGTATCGTTTGTTCGGTCAAGTCACAACTTTCCACATGAAAGCTTAATTGTGACTTTGTGAGTGTAACCCATCATTTCAGATTTCATGACTTCATTTAGAATATGCCGCCTTAGGATCAGTCAAAAATAAACTAAATCACTTCGTCCTATCTTCTTAAGAAGTCCAACATTGGTATTGGTACAACTCGAAACCTTCCTTAGAGGGATGAAAATAAAGCCATCTCGAGGCCCTCACTACATCTCACGGTCTTGTACTAATGATAGAGACCATATGTTACATTGACATGTCATCCTTCTCCCACTCACTATTTTAGGATAATGTGTTTTTATTTTAACTAATCAATTAATTCCAAATTAATTACTAGTTAAAATAATAACTCTATGAAGATTTAATTATCAGTTAATCCAATCTCATTTGTCTAAGTTCATTTAACTTTCTGAAGTGCCTAAGTCATAATTAGGTGAACTTAGATTAACTAATTAATTATACTCATCAAACTTTAATAACTCTTTTATTAAAGTCGGTTAACCTAAAGGTTACTTTAGCCTTTAGTGTGGTGTGATTACCAAGTTTTAACTAGTTAAAACCTAGCAGTTTACATGCAATTAATTTCATAAAGCAATACATGTAAACATATTAGGACAATTCTAATAAATCATGTTTCTACACATGAGATGGATAATTAAATAAAACTATGTGGGATTTTCATGTATGACATGTGATTGACTAATGCATGGACATGCTATCAAACATAACAATTAAACAATTATGTAATAATTAAATAAAATAAAAATAGACAGAGTGACTATTTGATATTTCTAAATTATAACCCTTAAAATAAAGAAATAAAATTACAAAATGGACTTCAAAATTAACATTTCTCAAATATTGCATTCTCCACCTGATGTCCATCTTCATAATCTTCAAGTTTTGAACAAAACTTTTTTAATTAGAAAAACTATTTTTCTTAATTAAAATAATTTCTATAATTATCCATTTTAATATAGTTGACTTTAACTTAGTCAAATAAATATTTGATTTGATTTGGTCAAACTTGGGTCAAACCCAATCAACCTATTTATTTTTAATTTTCATAAAATCAAAAATTAATAATTAATTTTAAAATTACATTAATTTTAAATGGATAATTAAAAGAGTTAAGGTTTTAATGAAACACTTAGGTGATAGAGTTGGTTGTATGCTTTGTTAAAAACTTTTCTAAAACGTGACAATAGTTGTCACCACTGATATGACTCTCTGATCGCCGCCCATCACCACCACAGTACGTCTCACTGCCGGCAGTCGCCTGCAATGAGACGGGCAGCGTAGTATAAAAGTGACTTGGAAACCATGCACCTATAATACTAAGCTCCAATAAACCAGATTATTAATTAAACTATTTAATTAAATAATCATTAATTTCATTATTACTTCACTGTAAATATGAAATTACACTCTTAAAAATTATAGAATGTATTTATAAAGTATTATCATATAGTCCACTGGACATAATCATTTCATGTAGTTCTGTCCTCCGATTATTGCTTCGTAAATTAGAATCGATCAAAATTACCATTTTACCCTTGTAATTACCTCTTGCCTTAAGTACCATCAATACACTAGTGAATGACTAATTTATAATCTTATTATAAAATTGAGCTCAACAACCATTCAGTTCCAAAATAAACACTTAAGGGAATCAATATACAATCTGTTAGGAAAGCTTAGATTCTAAATCTTATAAGATCATGTCCTCAACCATCCACATCATTGATTATCCAAGACAAAAGTCACTAGCCTGATTAACAAACAGATATTAACGAGTGAATCAAAAGATCCAGTAGACATGCATAGGAGTTCATGACTATTCAGGATTCAGATATTTATATGATAAACGGCATGTTAATAAAGATATTAATTCACATCGGTCCCATCATATATAATCTTATTATATAAAGTATTTTCACTAAAATGTCTATCCACATCAATGTCTGGAACTAGATCACACACATTCGTAATGCTTAGTAAATCGTACTAGCAACCATTCATTAAAGATTTCATACTTTAATATGTTGCTGGCAATTTTATTTATTATCTATGATCTTAATCCTCTTGAATACGACCACGGTCTCATTAATAAATATGAAATTTTTAGATATTATATAAATTATTCAACAATAATTTAAAAACAAAATTATAAGAAAAATGTAATCCTCTTTAAATTTCATATAAAAATGTCGATACACATACTTTGAGAGCATAACCTCCAACATATTGGTGCATTAATTGAGCAAGGATTTGATCTAAAATTCATTGATAAAAATATTGATATTTTTAGAAATGAATTATTAATTACTATTGTACGAATGATTAATAATATGTATCACGTAAAACCTATAGTATCGATTTACATAGGGATAATAAAGGTTAAAGTATGACTCAACTTATCTAACATATTTGTGGCACTTACGTTTTGGACATATTAGCCTAGGCAAGATTTAAAGACTTGTGAAGGATGATCCTTTGCAATATTTAAGTGTGGGTTCACTACCCACGTGTGAAACCTGTATAGAAGGCAAAATGACCAAAAGACATTTTACATCAAAAGGTGAAAGGGCCACTTAATGCCTTGAACTCATACATAGTGATGTATGTGGGCCATTGAATATTCAAGCAAGAGGAGGTTATGAAGACTTCATAATCTTTACTAACGACTACTCACATTTAGGTCATGTTTATCTAATGTATCAAAAGTCCAAAATCTTTGAAAAGTTGAAAAGCAATTAGAAAAACAAATTAAAACACTACGATCTGATCGTGATGGAGAGTACTTGCTAGGAGAGTTCGAGGACTTTCTTAAGGAATAAGGTATTATTTCTCAGCTTACAACACCTGGTATGCCACAACAAAATGATGTGTCAGAAAGAAGGAATCGAACTCTGATGGAGATGGTTAGATCCATGATGAGTTACTCATCCCTCCCAGATTTGTTCTGGGGATATGCCTTACTAACAACGGCATATATTCTAAACCAAGTTCTCTCAAAGACGGTGCCTGGACACCATATGAAATATGGCATGGGCGAAAGTCGTGCGTTCATCATTTTAGAATATGGGGTTACCCAACACATGTTCTTGTTGGGAGTTATGCCCTCAAAGCATGTGTATTGAAATTTTTATATGAAATTTAAAGAGGATTACATTTTTCTTATAATTGTTCTTTTAAATTATTGTTGAATAATTTATATAAACATCTAACAATTTCATATTCATCGATGAGACTATGATCTTGTATTAGTACAAGAAGATTAAGATCATAGATAATAAATAAAATTGTCAGCAACATATTAAAGTATGAAATCTTTAATGAATTGTTGCTAGTATGATTCACTAAGCATTATGAATGTGTGCTATCTAGATTCGGATCATTGATATGGATAGATATCTTAGTGAAGGTACTTGATAAATAAGATTATATATGACAGGACCGATGTGAATTAATATCTTTATTAACGTGCCTTTTTATCATAAATATTTAATACACATCAATTCGATGATCCTATGTAGATCAGTATGAATCATGAGTAGTCATGAACTCATATACATGTCTAGTGGATCTTTTGATTCACTCGTTAAGGTATGTTTCTTAATCAAGCTAGTGACTTTTGTCTTGGAGACTCAATGATGTGGATAGCTAGAGACATTATCTTACAAGATTTAGAATCTAAGATTTTCTAACGGATCGTATATTGATTCTCTTAAGTGTTAAATCTAGATCTGTATGGTTATTGAGCTAAAATTTATAATAAGATTATAAATTAACCATTCACTAGTGGATTAATGGTACTTAAGGATCAAAAGATAATTAGAAAGGTAAAATGATAATTTTGACCAGTTCTAATTTACGAACCAATAATTTGAGGACAAAATTACATGAAATGATTATGTCAGTGGAATACATGAGAATACTCTGTAAATACATTATATAATCTCTCAGAGTGTAATTGCATATTTATAGTGGAGTAATAATGAAATTAATAAATAAGATTATTTAATTAAAGAGTTTAATTAATAATCTAGTTTATTGGAGCTTAGGATTATAGGTACATGGTTCCCAAGTCACCTCTACACTTCGCTGTCTAGGGTGTGAATATTTCAGGACATGAGAAAATGACTACCTTGTAAAATGAATTTTTATCCAGGGGCAAGTACATAACTATGAGATAATTATGTGTGATTAATTAATTAAAAATTAATCAATTGAGTTATTTATATATCTAAATATAATATTAGAAATTATATATATATATATACATATAATTATCAATTTTTTAATTATCGATAGATGAGACATAATATCTAATTTGTAAAATTAGATAATTAAATTATTATTAGATAATAATTTAAATCAACTAAATCTATTATTTATGAAATAACAGATAAGTTAGTTGATGGGGATAATCAGATATGTTAATTTAAATTAACTGATTATTTGATTAAAATTAATATTTAATTCGTAGTAATCACCACGTGTTAATCAGTGGTAGGGTATTAGAAATTGACATAGACAACTGTGATGTCACGTGACACTACAATAGTGAGTGTGCAACACTGTGCTGGCTCACGGTACACGGTAGTGCCTTGTGGCACTGTAATTGCGCACAATTGCAGTGAGTCTCTCTGTAATTTATAATTTTATAATTAAATATTATTTCAGCTTATACCTAAAAATCTGATGCGCCATTATCTAAAATATATACATATATTATTCTAATGGTTTGGTGGTTGAAAAAAGAGGAGAGAATCAGTTGATCAAATCATCAGTTCGTCAGTCAAGAGTTGAATTGAGAACATGATTGGTGTTAGAGAGATTTTTTTCTGTGATTAAACGTTAATCAATCTCTAAAAGAATAATCATCACGTTCTTTTAGAGAATCTTTTAACTAAAGTCATTCTCAGTAAATCCCTAGATCTCATGTATTGAGAACATCTAGAGACAGAAAAATTATCTTTCAATATTCTACGTGCCCACACACGTCCTAGTGCGTTGAGGATTGACTCAAAAAATCTTGGTGTGAATCTCAGAGTCTGTTGATCGTTGGAACGATTTTGTGGGAACGGAGGATCGATCAATTTTTGCAAGGAAACTTGATATAGACTATAAGAGGTATATGATTTACAACTTTGTATGTTGTAGATTTAACTTAAAAATATATAATAGATCTTGACTGATTGAAAAAAAGTTTTCAATAAAGTTTTTATTTGGTTATCGTGGCATTGCGCAAGTTTTGTTTTATTAAAAAATTCGATTTTTATTAAAAGATTAATTTTTAAAAGGCCTAACGCTTCCGCCGCACACACGCCGCGACGACTAACACAATATAAATCAAATTCTTCCCAAAACTCGGGACATAATAAACATCACTCAAAATGATAAAACATTTACCAAGACATAATTTAAAAGTTTCCACTGATGCGACCGATACTAGTGCTTCATTACCCCAGTGGAAGTTGAACTCGCCCTTGTAAAGCCTTCTGATTTCCCCGAACCCCTGCAGGTAGCAACAAATGTGGTTAGTAGCTGTAGAGTCTACAATCAACCTCTGAGATACTCTTGACAGTTGTGTTTCCAATGACCAGCAGCTCGACAACGATGACACTTGTATTTCGACTTGTGTACTCTCGCGGTGCTCTTGCCTTTGGCAGCTCTCGACTTTTGCTTCTCTGCTTTCCTCGAACCCCATCTCTGTTTCTTCTTAGAGCTAGAGGTGGAAGGCCTACTTTCAGTAAAGTTAGCCTCCCCAGATTTTCTCTTGCCCTTCAGAAACAGGGTCTCAGCAGCTTGCAACTCTTTCATTAACACAGGAAGTGATTAGTTCATCTTATTCGTTGAATAATTAAGCTTGAAATTCTCAAAGGTACCAGAAAAAGTCTCTAGAATCATATCGACTTGAGTCTCGCCATCGACCTCAGCACCAATGATCTCAATCTTGTTCATATAACTTATGATCAATATCATATGTTCTCTGATAAGAGTTCCAGGTTCCATCTTGCAGTTCATGAAGTTACGCACAACCGTCTGTCTGGCTTGATGACCCTAAACCACAAACATTTCGGTGATGTTTAACATCATATCAGCAGCGGTCTCAAAGTTCTGATTATGCTGTTGCAACACATTGCTTATAGATGTCAAGATGTAACATATGGCGATCTCATCAGAACGCAGCCAATAAGCATAAGTATCATTTTCCATTTGAATCGATTCAACAATAGACACAAGAGGACAATGGGTAGTGAGCACGAACTTGTGCTTTTCTACCATCATCACGATATCAAGATTTCGTTTCCAATCCACATAATTTTCACCGTTGAATTTCTCCGCGTTAAGAATAGTTGAGAGAGGGGATAGCGACATGATTACTGAAAGGAATAAATAAGGTAGTGTAAATAAAAAATGCTCAATTGTTTAGAAGACTATGATGCATGATGCAATTATTAAATATTTTAAAATCCATTAAAAAATTATTTTCTCCATGATGTTACGATAAAAAATGATAGCTTGTCTCATCGAGAGATGAAGTCCAAACTATCTCATATCGTATTGAGACTCTTCTCGTTTGGTTAAGCTCAAATATCTCCACATCTAGCTTAATCAATTTGGTCATATTGGCCTCATTGACCAATGCATCGACTTTTAAAGGTTGCTATGAACTAACAGTTTGTCTATGGGACGGCCATGCCCCACCACTCCCTTTAGAAGTTTTAGCTTCTGAACCAACTCGATGACTCAGAGTAACACGATTCCAAATTTCTCACATTCAAATAGGGACCGCTATGGGCGGTTCTAACCCTTCCTCGTGGCACGATCAAGTTCGTGTTGGAGACCTTGAGAACGTTTCAAAGTAAACGACCATCCCACTTAGTTTTTGAAAAAAATTTGGATTTTTGGTTGTTGTTCAAAAAACATAACTTTTATTAATTTGAAAAATGTGATGAAATATATAAATCCTTTATTAATTTTAAATCTCAATTTAAAATCATAACCATTATAAATTTCAAATTGTAATTAAATAATAACCATTACCAATTAATCTACAATGGTGCATGTGCATGCAACACGATAATTTGATATTAGCATATCCGTAATCTATATGGCATGTTATATGATGATGCGATTAAAATTAAAACATACATTTAAATTTAACCTCCATATTGGCTCATTTCTAATTACAACCTATAAAATAATAATAAATAAATTATAAATTAATTTATGAACTAATCTCCATGGCGTCTGCAATTTGCTCCTTCGCTTCCATGTCGGCCCACCATTTTGTAACACTTTACAAAATATTAGTCCCGCTTTTAAAAATAATTCTTAATTCAAAATTTTTAATTTCCAACATATTATTACTTTGATAAATAAACTACCAAGTAATTACTAACTTAATTTATTTTTAAAACAATTCAAAAAATAATTACAATTATACAAGTGTTGAAAAATTTATCAAATTAAATTAAAAGTATATAAGCGACTAAAATTGATTTTGAAATCATATTTTAAAATTTGAATTTCCAAAACCCTAGGTTTCCTAAAACTATAGGTTTCCAAAACTTGTAAGTTTCCTAATCCGATTAGGACTCTCCCTTGTAAGGGACAACACATGGCAGTAGCGGCGAGCAATGAACGGTATCATTTTCCGGCGTCTTCTCGGTGGCTGTCCGACGACTTCTCGGTAGCGATTTTTGGGGCGATGATTAATTTACAATGAATTTAAAATTTGCAAAAATTGTAATAATTAAATTACATAAATTTCTATGCCTCAAATTCGGCGTGTATCAATTCTAAATAAAAAACGCCTAGAGCCAATAGTTCGGGATCCAATCACAAAATATATTAAAAATAATTTTGAATCTACCAAATAAACATATGTCAATATCTATAAAATTCACGATACATTCGTTTTAATTATCTATATGCATAATCTTAAATCTACACTCTGATACCAATTGTTAGGATTGATCGGTTTTAAAATTAAAGAAAATTAGATTTGAGCCACGAACGGTTTGTGGGCGGAATGTCAATTTTTTTCGATTTAACTTATTTAATCATATTAAATAATTTAAAACCAATTTTAATTTGCATTCATATACGATATTGAAACGAATAGATTAAAGAAAAGTGATTTTTCACCTTCACTCTGTATCAGAGAGTTTCTAAACTGGTGGAACTCCCTCGAGCGTTCTTCGTGTTCTTCAAACTTTAAGATTAAAATCACGAACTTGATCTTCCACTAACGATTTATGAATTAGTCCACCAACAACCACCCGTTAATTTCAGAAATATATCTTAGAAGAATTTTACGTAGAAATTGAGTGTGTGCTCACAAAATGAATGAAGAAGAAAAATCAAATCTTCATTCTTCAGATTCATTTCGGCAGCAACAGTAGTGAGAGGATAAAACATTTTTCTCTCTTTGTATTGTTAACAACAACTGTATCTAATACTCATTATCTCTTTGCAATCAAATTGCTATTAGATATTTATCAAAAGATAATTTTTGATATTTACAAATATACTCATATATTATAAAATTTCCACAATTCCCCTAATGATCTGTTATTTCTGAAATTACATGATCTCCTAGAGTTTTAGTTGTATCAAAATTCATCAATCCAATTGATAAATATAATTTATCATTATCAATTAATTTATTAATTTATTTTATTTAACTAATTATCTAATAATTAGAAAATAATAAATTAATTAATTCAATATAATAATTACACTTAACTAACTTCAATGAGATCACCTATCACATATAAGTGTGGGAAAAATGCATTGGCACCAAAACACATTTTGGTCCAACTTAGTTCGTTTTTCTATTCCTGTTCTCTGTGCTATTTCTAAGATCGAATGAACCCACATGAATAAAGCTTAGGATTCAAATACCCAGCGAATTTATCTCCATAAATTCTCGACCTCTTTAATTCTGACATCGTACTACTTCACTATAGGTTCCATGTTGAATCAACTCTCGATTCTGTTTGTGTAAATAAACTCTATTTGTTTTCACGGTCCAATAAATATTTTAACATAATACCCATCGTGAATATCAGTAACAAAAGCAGAATGTAAAATTATCATTTTACCCCTCTTGTTATTATTTCATTAACTCCTTTATTGACTGTGAATAAAAAACATTATAGTGAATTGTCTCGTATAATTCACAAATCTTATTAAATGACTCATTTCATCGAATACTTGGTCAAGTTAATTTATTCACACACTCATCAATAAAGCATAAGGTAATATTATTGTTTTCGCAATCCAACCACGAATTTCCATATATGTGAATCACGCAACTCCTATTTAATTAAATTACAATCTCAACAATCGAGGTATTTCCCACCAATTCGAACTCACTCATTTGACATATCAAATATTGCAACTAACCAAGTCAAGTTACGTATTCACTTCAGGATTAAAGTAATTATGTAAATATTCTTAAGATGTAACAATTAAATTTAGAGCTAAGTAAACGGTTTTGGGCTCTAAACTAATTTGTTACCGGTCTATTCAACATGTTCATAATATGTCTAGGTTAACCATTTGAGTCTCCATTCTTATGCCTCAAGGCTGACATCCAACGGTTAAACCTAACAGTCGTAAACAGATTCGATTGTCCAGTCGATCCTAAGACTGTGAAAATTGTTCTGAACTATTTCAGAAGAGTTCGTTTGGAGATGCTTTTGTCTTCACTCTTCTTTTGTTGACACTAATTCTAGGACTTGAGTAAGTTATAAAAATACTTTAATTTAAAATAAAACTTTCAATTTATTCATAAAAAAATTCAGTAATATAAATGTCTGAGAAATAACTAAATACAAATAAATAATTGTTACACGCTACTTTATGGACAAATTTCAACAATTAGTATGCTAAATTATAACCCCAAGTACTGATTTTCACCTAAATTTATAAACCCAACAGCTGATTTTCACCTAAATTTAATCTTACTTGAATTACAACATAAAATAGTATGAGAAATTAACAAAGATTTATCCTCATCTCGAACTAAAAAATTTACCCTAAATTTTGAAGATGATGTTGCTCGGGTCTGCTAGCGAATGAAGAGGAAGAAGAACTCGACAAAAATGGAGCGGAGGAGAAGAAGAACTCTGCAAAACAATAGTAGACATTTCGTGAAAGAGGGAGGAGGAAGAATAAGAAATCAGGTTGAACCAGTGAGCTTACATGGGTCCTACTGAGAACAAGTAAAGAAATCGTTAATCTATTAGGGTGAAACTGATTTAATTAACTAAATAGACAAACAGAAAGTTGAAATAACATGATAAAATGAAGCAACATATATTAGCCATCCACCTTTTAGAGAGTACCCTACTGAACATTTTTACAACTTGAACTAAGAAATGAGTCATTTTTGCAGGTATCCTTATACCTTAATGCAGCTCATGTATGAATTGTCCTTAGAGCACTAACCCTAGTTTCTGATGCTTATTGGCTGAAATAGTCGAACAGATCTGGGTTGGGCTTGTGTTTGATCCAACCTTCGTGGTTATATTTTAGGCTAGTTTTAAAACTCTAGACCATGTCAAGACTCAAGAGAATGTTGATTTGGACACATTTCACATTTTAAATTCAATTGTTGTATCAATATACATAACATTTTTTGATAAATAATAATTAAATTCAATAATTTTTTATATTTATACAGTTACTAGTATACTCTCTTATTTATTATTTGTAACTGTCTCATCTTCTTTCACTACAAGAAATTCGCTAATCAGCGAAGACGATTTCCTCACTAAAAGGAAGGTTTTCATCAGTAAAGCTTTTAACAATGAAATTGTCATTGCTATGAATTCATTGGTAAAGGTGCCTCAGCAATACCTTTTACCGACAAAGCACAGGCTTCGTCGTTAAGAATATTTAAGGACGATATAAACTTTGTAGGTAAAAATTATAGACGATGAACAAAACTACATCAACAATAACATTTAATGACGAAATACATTTCGTCGCTAAAATTTTTAGCGACGAACAATTTATCAGTGATACCCTTTACTGAAGAAAAATCTAACATCGCCAGAAGTTTTTAGCAAGAAAGTTTTTTCATCACTAAAACCTTATCTCGTCGGTGATACCTTTTACTAAAGATTCAAATGGATAACTCTGGAACTCAATTACATATCACACATAAAATTAATGCCCCTATATGACCTATATAACAATTAAAATGCAAAGATACACATTCGACTAATTAGCGCTAATCAGAAAATATACGGTTTGAGAAGGAACATAAAAATGATGGGGACGAATTTATGTAACTCTTAGTAGAATTCGGATTGGAGAAGAAAAAAATTATGAAGCACTGATCGTGGGAATATCCCTGCTACAAGAATATGAGGTAACTAAAGTTAAGATTTTTTGTGATTCCATGCTGATCGTAAAATAGGCCACGGGAGAATATATGGCAAATGATGAACGGGTGATGAAATACTCGGGTGATGAAATACTTACAACGGGTGAAGGATCTCCTTAAAATGATAAAAGATTACGAAATCCAGCAAATTCCAAAAACAGAGAACGGACATGATGATGCCCTAGCAAACTTGGGATCTTCATTACTTCTCCCTTATAGAAAGAAGGTCCCCATAGAAGTTCTGAAAGAACCAAGCATCCCGCTCTCATTAGCCAATGTGGCCGACATAGAAATTGAACAGGAGCACAATTGGCAGGACTACATAATCCGCTTGCTAAAAAATGGGACACTCCCCGAAGATAAGCTACTTGCCAAAAAAACACGACAACGGAGTACCAGATGCACATTGATTAACGGGGTACTATAAAAAAATGTTTGCAGGACCATGCATGAAGTGCCTACGTGAAAAAGAAGCTCAGTACGTGCTAGCAGAAATTCATGAAGGCATATGCGGGAACCACACTGAGAGCGAGTTAATGTTTGATATCAATTTACCTCATCAAACACAGGAAGAGACCCTGCTTTATTACAAGCAGTATGCAGAAACTGTAGAAATTCCTTTATAGCATTGTATATGCCTCATTCACCTTGAATGTGTTCCACAAAAACTGCAGCTATGCTCCTACTTTGAATTATTTCCTTTTGTAGCTTGTATGAACCTTCTTAATGTTATATGTAGTTTGAAGGTTCTTTGGCACTCATGCCAATTTTAGAAGACTAAAATGCTCATTCATAATCAATCACCTTAGGTTTAATGGGATCCTAATTCCATTGAAAATGCTCATTCATAATTGAAATATCAAATAAATAGAAATGCTCATTCATAGTTAATCCATATTGTGGCCTCAATTACACCGAAAGAGTATCAAATAAGTTTACTACTATTTAATGTCATGAACACACATAGATAAAAAGATAAACTTTAGCCTAATTTACATAAACCACCACTAATATCTTCTTTGGAGCATTCTATTAATAACATAAACACAATTACAAGCCATGATAATACTAGAAACAGTAACATTCTCTTCATTTTGGACTGATATTGTTCATAACAGTTTCAGGTTTTTCTTCAGACGCTTAATCATTTCCTTTGAATTTAATAAATCATCTTCGCACCAAGCAAGATATCCACAACGTGGATCATCCCCACCCTAATAGTAAAACAATACAATATTATATAGATATTGCAAACGTTCAATAAAACCGTAAAATATTATAGCATAGGCTCACCAAGTATGCATAACAACGAAAAAAATTTCTCCCTAGGTTTGTTTGTGTCCACGATGTTCTGATCTGAGCACCAACTCCACAATAGCATAGTGGTAGTCGTCGGCGTCCATGTGAAATGGATGTCGTTGAGGTTGAAGAAGCCATACCAATAATCTAGTACATTTATAACCCCAACTAAAACAAATAGTATGAGAAACTAGCAAACATTTACCCTAATCTCGAACTAAAAAATTTACCCGACATGTCAACGACATCCAAATTCATTTACTCTAATATCTCAAATTCAGAAGCACCAAACACTAAAGCAAATAGGATAAAATTCATCTTGCAAAAGAAGAAATTAGTATGAGAAATTATAACCCCAACTACTAATTTCCACCTAAATTTATAACCTCAAGAGCTAATTTTCACCTAAATTTAATCTTACTTGAATTGCAACATAAAATGGTATGAGAAATTAGTAAAGATTTACCCTAATCTCAAACTCGGAAGTTTACCCTAAATCTCAAAGACGTTGCTGCTCAGGTCTGCTGGCGAACGAAGAGGAAGAAGTACTCAAGTCTGCTCGCGAATGAAGAGGAAGAAGAACTCTGCAAAAAAAATAGTAGACATTTCATGAATAAGGGGGGAGGAGGAAGAAATAAATGGGGGAATTAAAGGTGTTTTGGGTAATTCATCGTACGTGGCAGCTTGGTAAATTAAAAAGATGATGTGGCGTTAAACTTCTTATCACGTAATGTCATGTAGATAGACCGTGACAGACCATTATTATTTTTCAGCGGATGTGCTGCGAAAGATTTAACGTGAATTTAAAATATAACTATAGAATCTATCATACTAATTTTTAAAGTAAAAGATTTAAAATACCCCTAAACTGTAGAGACAAAACTATAATTTACCCAAAGATTAAAAGCCGTTGCTAAAAATTATAGTAGAAATTCCGACTCTCAGAAAAAATTGTGGTACTCGGAAGTTCGACAATTCTACATACTCCTTCAAGTGAGAGTGTGGCAAGTGGCCATTTACGCCATCTCATTAACCTCCAGCAAACGCCGTTCGTTGTTTTTTTTTTCGTATTCCCAGCTATTAAGGTGTGGTCCACTTTTTCACAGGACCACGTCTACCATTTTTTTTTTTTTCTGAAAAATCATTTTTGCTCTTTATTTTGACTTTTATATTTTCATTACCTTATAGTACTTTAATAAAAAAACCAATTTCTTCTTTTTTATAAATTTTCCAGTCATTAATAGTACAATTAATGCATTCAGAGTTTCTTTTTATTTAGCAATCCTTAATAAGTTAGTTTCATTTAGAAAAGAAAATTAATGGATGAGTACAAAAGATGGAACTAAAATACTATGGAAAAAGTTAATAAACAGTTAATATTACAATTTGTCGAGTAAACAATTTTGATTATATCTTATGATTTTTTTCGTGACTCAGAGAAGTCTAAATGAATCTTGTATAATATTTGAAAAATAAAATTATGGAAAGACGATGAAATGAAAACGATATCCAATTTTGTTAATCAAAATTAATATATTGATTTAAAGTAAGTTCTCATTTTGATTTCTACAAATGAAGTTGGATAAAAATAATTTAAGTTGAGGATGAAGAATTGCGAAATTATAATAAAATTGGATTACATACGCAAACTTTATAAAAAATTCTGAAGGGCTGCCAATGCCTAAAATAGATTCAAATTCTAAATAAATTATTTATATAATAACAGGCATATAATAAAGAAACAAATTGATTTGTATTGAAGTTATATGGTGAATAAATAATTAAAAAGACAAATCTTAAGAGTAAAAAAAAAAAAGAAAATATAATATACATACATAAAGTTAAGCATGAACACTTCTCATTATGTCAAGTGTTCATATCCAACTTTAACATGTGTCGTAAATATTATTTATTTTAAAATATATATTCATTTAAATATACTTATTATCTATAACTTATTGATTTAATGAAATGCATTTATATACAAATAATGCCTTAGATGTTTGTAATAGGAGAAAATATTTAAATGAGAAAAATGAATAGTCACATCGGTTGAAAAAAAAAACGAATAGCACCTTTGTCTAGGAAAAATTAAATACCATTAAGAGATGACATCTAACCAATTACTTCTGCATTCCACATAAACCAATCGACTTCCACTTTTCACATTTTAATTCTATCTCTCTGGTTTTTCTAGAGATAATCATTCTCACTCTTGCTACACTTATCATGCAACTCTCGATATAATTAACAACAGTTGTTATACTTGAAGTTTCTGTTTATTAAATTTGTAATTTTGATCATGAGATGTGTACTCTCATGCCAAATAGTTATAATAACTATATATGTAAAGTGTTGTTTTTCATAATCCGTGTGAAGCGCGGGTACAAGTGTGGAACCCCAAGCTAGTAGCTAGACCAATTTAAATAGTTTGTGAAGTAAAAAAATGGCAAAAGAAAGGTCTTTCAAAACGGCGTTAAGTGTGATGTGGTACACGTGTTATTACATCATTCGAAGGAGCATGTAAAATTGTGGTACTCCTGTGGTACTCTAGGAGTACCACAATATTTTCCGAGATTGAGAGCACTGAGTGGATGAAAATGCAAGGAAGAGATAGTGGGTTACCGGTGTTGGTGTTGCAGGTTAAAGAGAGTGTCCAAACCATCAAATGGCTGGGTTATTAACCTGACCAGATCTTACTGTATATTAGTTTAAAGAGAAATTAACGAAAGCTTGGCCCCCAAGGAATATCTTGATATGAATTCGGTCCCCAGCAGTAACCGTCAAGACGTCTTCTTCTTCTTCTGTTACCTGCAACCCGTTCGTGGACTCCATGGTAGCAAACTTCAACAAAGTATATAAACCACCGAGGGGTTTCACCGAGAACAGATCAGCGACCTTCCTCTCCTCAGGTAATCCTTGCGTAGACTTCTTTTTTCATGTTGTGCCTGACACTCCACCTGAATCGTTGATGGAGAGGCTCCGTTTGGCTTGGGCTCATAATCCCTTGACCACTCTCAAGCTCATTTGTAATTTGCGAGGGGTATGTGGTACTGGTAAGTCGGATAAGGAGGGATTCTATACTGCTGCGATTTGGCTCCATAAACACCATCCGAAGACCTTGGCCTGTAATATACCGTCGTTGGCTGATTTCGGTTACTTCAAGGATTTGCCGGAGATTCTGTACCGGATTCTCGAAGGTCCTGACGTGAGGCGGGATCAGAAATCCGAGAGGTTGAATAGAAAAGGGAGGGGTGTGGGGAGGACTAGATTTTACGGAGGAAGAGTGGCTGTTAGAGGTAGAAAGAAGCAGAAGTTGAGTAAAAAAAACTCACGGAGCTGGCTCATCATCACGGAAGGAGGTCAGGATTTTGAATTCTATCGAGGGCAAGGCTCCAGAAAGAAAATGCTGCCGTGTTGAGAGATGAGAAGAAGATTTCCCTGGCAAAGAAGGTTGTGGATCGATACGGTGCTGATCCAGATTTTCGATTCTTGTACGACCGCATTTCTGACTTCTTCGCTGAATGCTTGAAGGCTGACCTTGAATTTGTGAACTTCGGGCAATCGACGAAGATCAGTCTCGCTGCAAAGTGGTGTCCCTCAGTTGACTCTTCGTTTGACCGCTCGACATTACTATGCGAAAGCATTGCGAGGAAAGTTTTCCCTCGTGAATCTCATCCAGAATACGAAGGGGTAGAAGAATCCTACTATGCATATCGGATTCGTGACCGGTTGAGGAAGCAAGTACTCGTTCCGCTGAGGAAGATTCTGGAGTTGCCGGAGGTGTACATCGGAATAAACCTTAAGCGGTTTAAGAAGTATCTAGAGGATGTGAAGGCCGGGAAGTCAAAAATGGAAGCAGGGGCGTTGCTACCTCATGAGATCATAGCTTCATTGGATGAACGCAATGGTGAGGAAGTTGCAGATCTTCAATGGAAGAGAATGGTGGATGACTTATTGAAGAAAGGGAAGATGAAGAACTGCATTACTGTCTGTGATGTCTCGGGAAGCATGGAGGGAATTCCCATGGAGGTTTCAGTGGCATTAGGGCTTTTACTTTCAGAACTGAGTGAGGATCCATGGAAGGGAAAGGTTATCACGTTCAGTGCTAATCCCCAGGTTCATTTAATCAAAGGCGATGATCTCCGAGCGAAGGCGAAGTTCGTGAGGCATATGGACTGGGGATATAATAATGACTTCAAGAGAGTGTTCAAGAAAATTCTGCAAATCGCGGTGGATGGGCAATTGAAGGAAGATCAGATGATTAAAAGGGTATTCGTATTCAGCGACATGGAGTTCAATCAAGCATCTAAGAACGATTGGGAGACAGACTATGAGGTGATAGTGAGGAAGTTTAAGAAAAAAGGGTACTGGTCAGTAGTGCCGGAGATAGTGTTCTGGAATTTAAGAGAATCGAAGGCGACACCGGTGGCTGGAAACCAGAAGGGTGTGGCGATGGTAAGTGGGTATTCAAAGAATTTGATGAAGCTGTTCTTGGATAATGATGGTAGTATTCAACCTGAGGTTGTCATGGAGGCAGCCATTTCTGGGCAAGAGTATCAGAAACTCGTTGTGCTTGATTGATTCATTCATAAAAATTTTCAGCATTTTTAATTAGGAAAACGTCGATAATGGTTAGAAGGAAATATAAATGTTTGCTTTTCTCTTAATTTCTTTCCTGCTTTCTTTGTTCTCAACGATTTCACATTTAGAAAGTCCAATTCAAACATATGCCTAAACAAAAGGAAATTCTATTAACATCTCTAAAATCTCTTTATTTAAATTGTATTTTCTAATTTGACTTCACAAAAAAACTACAATAAAATTCAAATGTGAAATCGTCGTTACATAATTTAACCAAAACATCATAAACTCATTTAAAAAAATTGGAAAATTGTTTATCCAAAATAAATTGATTTTTCTCCAAACAAGCTGATAACAGTCATGTGGAGGGGTCTATGTGATCAACCCAATGGGATTCTTCTATCTTTGGTAATATCCAGCCCAAATGAATTTCAGTTTCTCTAAATCTATCTGTTGTGAAATCTAGGAACGTCAACTAGTATTGTTCAATATAGATAACATAATATCCATGTACATATTCACCAGGACAATATCATAAACGTTTTTGGGTCACTAAAAAAATTCAATCTCAGAACTTTATTTGATGTATTAAACTAACATTCTTTAGACTATGACTAACCTAGCTAGTAAATTCAATATCGGGAGACAAAAATTAAATTAATGACATCCCCTACCTATTTCAAACGGTGATTTTTAGATTTTTATAAAATTGTTAAAAACATTAAATTAATATTTACATCAAATTATTATATCAATTACTATCTCTCTATATGTCACTCTCACTGTCTCTATCAATTAATCTTTCTCAAAATCAATGCAAATCTAAAAGTACAAAACATTAAATTAATATTTACATCAAATTATTATATTAATTACTATTTCTCTCTCTATCAAACTGAATATCTCTCTCCTCAATTCTACTCAATTCTCTCTCACCGACAACGTAAAACAATCTTAAATTAATATTTACATAAATGATTCTATCAATTACTCTCTTTCTCTATTAATTGCATGTCTTATTTTATCCAACCATAACAAATATATTGCCAAAAAAAGATATTTGGATTTCATGTCATTGACATGTAGATCTATTGATTTGAGATATAAAAAAAAAATCGAACAAACTGTTCTCTATCCGCATGTCATATCCTATCAAATCATAGTACTTAATATTATCAAAAATAGGGAATTTGATTCCATATATTAACATGTAGATTTAATGTTTTGATATATAAAAAAAGAAAAAAATTAAAAATAGTCAATCAACTAATTGACTATGAGGGTAAATTTGTCTATTGATAAAATGTTAAAATTAACAAAAAAAAATTTGACATAAATCTAAAGAATTAAAAAGGTGTGTGAAAATTACTATTTTGTATAATTGTTATTTCAAATGTCTCACATTTTCAGAGATAGAGTCGTTTCTAAGAAATTGGGCCACTCTAGCAGTCCAATTACGACGCTTCAACATGATTGGGCCAGACCCATATACACTTACTCGTGGTCATATGAAACACAAGTTCGCATTAGAGGATTTCTTAGAACAAAAGAAGAATATGTTAAGGTCCAGCTTATTCGATCTGGATCAAATCTAAATGAAAAAATAAAATAAAAACAAAGGTTGACGTTTATCAACTTGAAAAAACAAAATAAAAAAAGTTGACACAGAGGAACACTTTTATCAACTTGACATTTTTTTTGTTGACGTTTGTGTCGAGATATCTTAATCTGGATAGTTATAGAACAGATCACTCATATTGTGATCCACAACAGCAGGAAGGATCTAAATCACACGTTAGTCTTCATTATTTGCTGACATCTTCTTCTTCCAAAATCCAGTCAAATGTTCCCCTGTGTGCACCTGGACGACATTGCGTCCACTTTATCAACATTATTACTCATTAAAGCATCCCGTACACTTCCTTCTTGATTCTATGTTTTCACGGGACCAAACGACTGATCCCATCTCATTCTAACAGTCACACAATTGTATAGGTTTCGTCATTGCTGGAGTGCAATATCAACCCAAAAAGCCTATAAAATGTGTTTCACTGGTTAATCACCTCCCATTAAAGCTTCAGTATCCTCTCCGAATTTACGTGCAAATGGCTACTGAGTGAGTGTTTTCTGAAACTACCATCTGGGCTTCTTTTAGATAGAGTGTTTTTAGTTTTTTTACTGAAAACTGGGTCTGTGTTTTCTTTTTTCCTTTTGTGTTAAGAGTAGGCAAGATGTCCTCCCACCATCATTGGAAGCCACCGCTGAGCAACCTCCTCTCTTTGATGGAACATCCAGGTTCAATTTCTTCATATTTCTCCTTAATTTAGTTTGTTCATTTTTTTTTCTTGGGTTTTTTCTGTCCTACCTCGTCCTAACTCCTAATAGTTTTGCCTTCTAATTCTTTCTTTTCTTCATTTTGAAGGCTGTATACTGCTTATGTATGTCCATTTGCACAACGTGTATGGATTACCCGGAATTATAAGGTCTCTCTCTCTCTCTCTCTCTCTCTCTCTCTCTCACGCTTGACCGTTATGCCACAGATTTTCCCCCTTTTGTATTGAGTTTAATTACAGTCATATTGATCAGTGTCTACTACTTAGCCAATTACACATTTGGAAGACTCATTTAGTTTAACTGGGTTAAATTATTTGGTGCCAAACAGAGACAAGCCCACATTTATATGAATGGAAGACATCTCCCCCTTTTGTTTTATGAACACTACGAACATATTCGTTAATGAACCGTATTTTGAGGAAATCAGTTGCTCCCCTTTTGAAAAATTCTCCCCCCGGAGCCAAAGCCAACCGAGCTGCTTAAATAGCTAACTCTCATGAATGGTTTATATTAATCTTTCTATTTTTGATGCAGGGATTACAAGATAAAATCAAATTAGTCCCTCTCAACCTTCAGAACAGGCCAGCTTGGTATAAGGAGAATGTCTATCCTCAAAACAAGGTTTTTCATTTTGAAGAAAACCGTTCATGTTTTGATTGGTTATATAGTTTCATTACTCGATCCAATGCTTGGGTGATGAAGTTCCACTCAGCTTATCAATCGAAAATGATAACGAGGCTTCTTTCTATACACAGGTGCCATCTTTGGAACACAACGGGAAAATTATCGGAGAGAGTCTGGATTTGATCAAGTATGTCGATAGCAACTTTGAAGGGCCCTCTCTTTTCCCAGATGTAAGTAGACAGAATTTTCCTGCTTTTATTTAACATGCCAATCTCTCTCTTTCCTAAAGGAATTTGACCGGTACTAACAAAGTTGTGAAAACATTGTAGGATTCTGTTAAAAGACAGTTTGGCGAAGAGTTGATAGCCTACTCCGACACATTCAACAGAGAGGTGTTTACTTCATTTAAAGGAGACCCAGCAAAAGAAGCCGGTAAACGTTCCATTTATTTACTCTCTCTTGGACATCATTTTCAATACAAAGTTCATGCTGCTGAACTGAACACGAGTTGGTGAACTCTATTAGGTGCTCAATTTGATTTCTTGGAAAATGCTTTGGGTAAATTTGATGATGGACCATTCTTTCTCGGGCAGTTTAGTCTGGTAGGTAATTAGCTATCGCTTTTCAAATCGTATTCTAGGATGGAGTATCACGGTTTGAATGTTACATGTTATGGAGTTTTTGTGTTTATCAGATGGATATTACCTATATTCCCTTTATTGAAAGGTTTCAAATCTTCTTCCTGGAACTGAAATATGATATCACTGATGGAAGGCCTAAACTAGCTGCATGGATTGAGGTATGCATCTACTGTTTGTGAACATAGTTATCTTCCATTCTTTTGACTTCCAAAGCTTCTGTACATGAATCTCCATCTGCAGGAGATCAACAAGATAGATGCTTATAAGCAAACGAAAATCGATCCGAAAGAGCTTGTCGAGACTTACAAGAAGCGGTTTTTGGTACGATCTTATTTAGCATTTGGTTTTAGAAGAATTCTTGTTTAGACTTCAGTAGGTAGTAGTAGCACTGATTTGCATTATAATTTATTTTCATCTACAGGGTCAGGCGTGACTCGTGAGAGCATGGTAGCATTTGGGCACTTATAGAGTGAATAAGTGGGTGACTTGGTGCTTTCTTAGAATGTCTTTCACTCTCTGCATTCTGTATGTTCAGTACAGATTTACTTAATTCAATGGAATCAAAGTAATGGAAGTTTGAACATTTGAGGTTGAAATTATGGTTGTGACACAGACGCAAGGATTATTAAATAAATATTTCTAGTATCTATTATGTTGACCTAAACTTGACCGACTGAACTCAAAATGACCGGTTCGGTCAGTCCTTTATATGTGTTCGGCTCAGTTCGATTTTATCACCGAACCAAAGTTTTGACTTCGGTTCAAAATTTAGTGGTTTTCGAATCGAACCAAAATATTAAATTAATATTATTTGTTTATTTGTTTATATATAATTTCATATAAAATCAAATCGAACCGAAATAAATTTTTGATTTTATATTTTTTTCAATAATCATTGTTAAATGATTTAAAAAATTGTTTTTAATTAATAATACTGAACCGAACTAAAACTCACAGTTGGGTTCGGTTCGGTTCTTTTAGCATTCACGGTTCGGATCAATTTTATTGCCGAATCGAAATTTCGGTTCGGTTTGATTTTTCACCAAAAAATCGATCGAATCGAACCGTGAACATCCATAATTTTATCAACAAAATAGTATCGACAAAGCATATCTTAGTAAAAAAAATAGTTTGTCAAAAATAATCAAATAAATATTTTTAATTTACTAACAACTTTTACTCGGCTTTGACAAAAACAAATCATAAAATAGTTTCTAGTGGCAAGAACGTGTTTACTTTCTAGATTTAGAATTTTAGATTTAGACTTGGATGTCGAATCAAATACCTAGTTGTATTAGAAAATCTCCATGTGCCTTATACGTGTGTAAACATCATTTTATAAAAAATAATCATTAGAATAGAAATAAAACTAATCTAAGCAGATATACGGGTGTGTACTATTTATAGTTTTCTTTAATACATAAATTGCATCGTATATAATCTATTGAGTATCTATAAATATTCAATTTATTCATGCAATATTCATTATACATATAAGAGTTAATTTGAGATTTATCATTTGCTTATAATTGATTTTTGAAATTTTCAATAAAATTGAAAATGTAAAAAATACTTCACTGCCACATAGAACTTGGACTCACCCAAGACTCATGACAAGCGTCAAGAAAGCAGATTTACTTAATTCAATGGAATCAAAGTAATGGAAGTTTGAACATTTAAGGTTGAAATTATGGTTGTGACACAGACGCAAGGATTATTAAATAAATATTTCTAGTATCTATTATGTTGACCTAAACTTGACCGACTGAACTCAAAATGACCGGTTCGGTCAGTCCTTTATATGTGTTCGGCTCAGTTCGATTTTATCACCGAACCAAAGTTTTGACTTCGGTTCAAAATTTAGTGGTTTTCGAATCGAACCAAAATATTAAATTAATATTATTTGTTTATTTGTTTATATATAATTTCATATAAAATCAAATCGAACCGAAATAAATTTTTGATTTTATATTTTTTTCAATAATCATTGTTAAATGATTTAAAAAATTGTTTTTAATTAATAATACTGAACCGAACTAAAACTCACAGTTGGGTTCGGTTCGGTTCTTTTAGCATTCACGGTTCGGATCAATTTTATTGCCGAATCGAAATTTCGGTTCGGTTTGATTTTTCACCAAAAAATCGATCGAATCGAACCGTGAACATCCATAATTTTATCAACAAAATAGTATCGACAAAGCATATCTTAGTAAAAAAAATAGTTTGTCAAAAATAATCAAATAAATATTTTTAATTTACTAACAACTTTTACTCGGCTTTGACAAAAACAAATCATAAAATAGTTTCTAGTGGCAAGAACGTGTTTACTTTCTAGATTTAGAATTTTAGATTTAGACTTGGATGTCGAATCAAATACCTAGTTGTATTAGAAAATCTCCATGTGCCTTATACGTGTGTAAACATCATTTTATAAAAAATAATCATTAGAATAGAAATAAAACTAATCTAAGCAGATATACGGGTGTGTACTATTTATAGTTTTCTTTAATACATAAATTGCATCGTATATAATCTATTGAGTATCTATAAATATTCAATTTATTCATGCAAAATTATATTCATTATACATAAGAGTTAATTTGAGATTTATCATTTGCTTATAATTGTTTTTTGAAATTTTCAATAAAATTGAAAATGTAAAAAATATTTCACTGTCACATGGAACTTGGACTCACCCAGAACTCATGACAAGCGTCGAGAAAGCAGAAACGGATGATTGGGTAAAGTCATGAGGCATCTTGAGAATGGGAGATCATCGATTCCAGAACGGGAATTGACATATCGAGAACGGGAGATCATCGCTTCCAGAACGAGAACTAACATCTTGAGAATGAGAGATCATCATTTCAAGAACGGGAACCGACATCTCAAGAACAGGGAATCATACCTCATGCAGAGGACATAACATCATAACAAAAATGAGGGTTCAGACTGGCAGTCAAGTGGTTGGACATGACAGAACATTAGAACGGAAATGAGGGTTCAGACTGACAGTCAAATGACCGTGATTGATTGAGTGAGCTGCATCACTTGGACAAGACAGATTGGTCAATCACCAAGTGGTTCTGACTAATTGGCTTAGAACCATAAGAAACTGCCACGTGGTAGCGATTGATGGACTGCTGAGTGTGACAGATGTAAGATAAAGAAGAAAGGGGATCCCACAAATGGGTTTTATCCTAGACCTGACCTCATCTGATATTTTTATTATTATTATTGTAAGGCCTATAAGTACAGGCTCGTGTAAAAAGAAAAGAGAGAGACCTAAGCAAACTTCTACTAAAGGCACTGCTCTTCCTCTCTTCTCTCATTAACAACTACGTAAAATCTTTTACATAAGTGAATATCAACAATCTTCTCGTGGTTTTTCTTTCCTTTAAGGGGTTTTCACGTAAATGATGGTGTCTTTATTCTCTCATTCTCTCTTTAGTAGAAGTTTGGAAAAGCTCATAAAGTTTAGAAAAGCTCGTAAAGCTCAAATCAGAAAAGTTTATAAAGCTCATATCAGAAGAGCTCAAAAAGCTCAAATCAGAAAAGCTCATAAAGCTCATACCAGAAGAGCTCATAAAGCTTAGATTAGAAAATGTCAAAAGCGCTCATAAAGTTTAGAAAAGCTCGTAAAGCTCAAATCAGAAAAGCTCATAAAGCTCATACCAGAAGAGCTCATAAAGCTTAGATTAGAAAATGTCAAAAGCGCTCATAAAGTTTAGATCAGAGAAGCTTCAGCTCTTCAGAAAAGAAAAAATAGAGTGTTAGAATTTCAAAAGAGAAATCTAAAAGGATTCACTAAAGAAATTCGTTAGAAAAGAAAAAAAAAGTGTTAGGAAGGAATTTCAGAGCAAAAATTCTAGAGTAAAAAACTAAGCAAAAAAGACCACATTTCAACCTCTTAGAAAGGGAAAGTCAAGAAAGCTGCCACTTAAATGTTTCAGAACGGGAAAACCAAGGAGATTGCGTTCAAATTTTTTAGAACGGGAAGATCAAAAAAGGAAAAGCTTCAACTTAAGCAAATGCAGTCATTCAAAAGGAATTTATGAGTGTGGGAAAATAAAAGTGAACGCACAACAAGAATGGAGACATCCTGACTACGGGAACAAAGACGTCGTGATGATGTGAACAAAAATGTCATAACAACAGTTTCGACAACGTGAACAGAAATGAAAACTAAAACAAAAAAGTTTTACTCTCAGAAGGAATTGAGGGCGTAAGTCCTTGGGAGGGACAATTCATAAGTCCTACTCTCAGAAGGAACTGAGGGCGTAAGTCCTTGGGGGGGCAATTCATAAGTCCTACTCTCATAAGGAACTGAGGGCGTAAGTCCTTGGGAGGGGCAATTCATAAGTCCTACTCTCAGAAGGAACTAAGGGCGTAAGTCCTTGGGGGGGCAATTCATAAGTCCTACTTTCAGAAGGAACTAAGAGCGTAAGTCCTTGGGAGGGGCAATTCATAAGTCCTACTCTCAGAATGAACTAAGGACATATGTCATTGGGAGGGGCAATTCATAAGTCCTGCTCTCAGAAGGAATTAAGGACGTAAGTCCTTGGGAGGGGCAGTTCATAAGTCCTACTTCCAGAAGAAAATCAAAATGGGGTCATGGTTCCACTGAAGGAGCCTAAATCCTTGGGAGTGTCTACGTATGCCATTCTCAAAAAGAAATTGAAACGGAACTATGGTTCCTAGGAATGAGCAAAAAAAATCCAAGGAGAAAAACACGCAAGAGGTGAAACAAAATGTAAGAAAGAAAAAGAAATATCTTCAGAACGGAAAATGAAATGTCTTCAGAACGGGGAATTTTGGAGAACAGAAAAGCAATCATCTTCAGGACGAGAAAGTCTGGAGAACGGAAAAAGAAATGCCTTCAGAACAGAAAAAAGAAATGTTTTTAGAATGAGAAAGTCTGGAGAACAGAAAAGGAAACATCTTCAAAGTGGGAAAGTCTGGAGAATGGAAAAGGAAATGTCTTAAGAACGGAAAAATCTTCATAACAGAAAAGAAAAGAAGTTGAGAAAAAAACCTTCAGCTCAGTAAAGAAACGCTGAGAAAAGAAGAGTCGAGAAAAGAAAGGCATAAAAGATGAGCTGGAGAACGGAAAATAAAATGTCTTCAGAATGAGAAAGTTTGAAGAACAGAAAATGAAACGTCTTCAGAACGGAAAAAGAAATGTCTTTAGAACTGGAAAGTCTTCAGAACGGAAAAGGAAACATCTTCAGAATGGGAATGTAACATCCCGATTCCTGAGGGTTAAACATGCTTGAAATTTCAAAATTTAAAAATTCTCCAATTTAATTAAAACCCTAATTTGAGAAAATCCCAAAATTGAAAACCCTAATTTTGTCCTAATTTTAACCTTAAATTGAGGAAGTATAAAAATTATTTTAAAATAATATTAACTCATTAAACTAAAATAAATGATTCATTAAACTGTAATAAAGTGAAGTACGAAAATTCGTATGACATGAAAGATTAAACATAAATATTCATAAATATCTGAAATAACTGAAATCATAATTAAACTTAGAAATCATAATCGTGCTTGCTATGGCAGTCCCTCACTCCTGCTACTCACTATCATCTGCAACACAATCATCTATGGGGGGTGAGTATTAAAATTACTCAGTAAGTAAATCCACATACTAATGAGTTTCACATGACATAAATGTAAACATATAACTCATGCAAATTTATTTCACACGTTCACTGGTCACATAAAATATTTGTAATAACACACCGATTTTATGGTTAACATATATCTCGAACTTGTACTTATACATGCCAATACTTATACTTGCTTGATCATAATTCGACTAGGCATAGCCCTCGATTAACAATCTAACCAGAACTGATTCAAAACATGAACTTGTAACATGAACGTGAACATGACAGATTGGGTGTCCGAAAACTTGATATCACTTAAGGTTATCTGAACCTCAAGGACGCTAACATGAACATGGTGACACCCAACTGTATAACTTGATAACATGAGGTGAACAATCTGGTTACTTGATAACTAAGAGACATGACTAAGTCTACTTCTTGTTTACTTATCACTTTTTACTTGAATTAATATTCATATTTCACGTTATTACATATACATGAGTAAACATATAACTTGTTCATGAACATAAATAGTATAACTAATACATGTATAACTTAAAATATAATCATACATAATATGGTAAATAATTTCATCATAATATGAAAAATAAATAAAACACTTGATCATAAGATTGAACATAAAGAAATAATGAAACAATTTCACATTATATATTCTACACTTATAACACATGAACCAAATTATTATGTAAATCCACTTACCTGGATTCGCTACGAATTAAATTCAGCAACTAATGACCTCAAATCCAAGGATCCCAGATCAAAACAAATTCATATAATATCTATAATTATTTAATTAACTAAGCGAGGTTGGGAACAAGTGGAAACCACATCGGGTGTAAATTATCAAATGGTTTAAAATGGTTCAACAAGGTTCGGGTGATCTGAACTGGTTCGGTTCTGCTATTTTGGTCTGGTCGGGTTGAACTGGTCTAGTCTGACCGAGTCGGTCCAGTCTGGTCTGACTGAACCGGTTCGGCCTGGTCTGGTCTGAATGAACTGGTCCGGTTCCGGTGAACCGGTTCAAAAGAAGGGGAAAAAGAGAGGGGGAGACGAAGAAGAGAGAGACAGAATAGAGAGACAGAATAGAGAGGGGGAAAGAGACTAAGAAGAGGAAGAGAGAGGGAGAAGCACAAAGAGGGGAGAGAGAGAGAGACAGAACAGAGAGGGGAAGAGAGAGAGACAGAACAGAGAGGGGGGAAAGACAGAGAGAGACAGAACAGAGGAGAGAGAGACAAAATAGAGAGAGAACAGAGAGGGGGAGAGAAAACAGAGAGAAAAGAAAGGAGAACATGAAAATTACCCAATTGAAGCTTGCAGGCGGCGATACGATGACAATGCTAAAAGAATGTAAATTGCTGGAAACGAAGAACCAAAATTTCAGAGAGACGAGAAAGAAAATAGGTGAAAGAAAATAAAGGAAACAAGAAATTGCTTACCAAAGATCAATGTTAGAGGGCTGCCCAAGTTGAAACGAAGAAGAAGGTGAAGAACATAGAGGCTTCGATGGGGAAGAAAAACTGTAAAATAGAGAGGAAAGCAGTTGCAGGGGAGGATTCGTGAAGAAGAAAGTGGAGAACAATAGGGATTTAAAGAGTATTAGATTATATAGGAGTTACACACTAAGGAAAAGGTTATGTTTTCTTGCAAAAAGGAGGAAAGATGGGGAGTTACATGGGTAAGCTAGTGATAACAGCAAGGAGAGATTTGGGGAAGATGAAGGAGAGAGAACACGTGTGAGGGAAACAAATTGGGTTGGCTTAATGTGTATGTGAGTGCATATGTGTGAGTGAGGGTTTGAATTACAAAAATAACCCTTATAAACTACATGGGTATTACATTCTCCCCTTCTTAAAACCTTTCGTCCTCAAAAGGAATATACCTTATAAAAATAACTCTGGGTACTTGACATGTATCTCAGCTTCTCGTTCCCATATTGCTTCCTCGATCCGATGAGTTCTCCAAAGAATCTTGGCTAGTTGAACCGTTCTGTTACGAAGAGTTTGTTTCCTGTGCTCAAGAACTCTGATTGGCTTCTCCCCATAAGTGAGATCATCTCGAACTTGCAGAGGTTCAAAATCAATGACATGCGTTGGGTCAGACACGTATTTATGAAGCATCAAGACGTGAAGCACACTATGAACACCTGAAAGAGCTCAAAATCTCAAACGGGCCAATAAATCAGGGACTCAGCTTCCCTTTGTGACCAAAACGCATAACACCCTTCAATGGTTAACCTTGAGAAACACATGATCACGCACTTCAAATTCGAGATCCTTCCTCCTGACATCTACGTAACTCTTTTGCCTACTCTGAGCGGTCTTCATTCTATCTCTAATTTTATGAATAGCTTTATTCATGGACTGAACCAAGTCAGGGTCCAAAAGCTTTCATTCACCAACTTCATCCCAATGAACCGGCGACCGACATTTCTTTCCATAAAGTGCTTCAAACGGAGCCATACCAATCGTTGCCTGATAATTGTTATTATAAGCAAACTCCACGAGTGCCAAGTGTTTGTCTCAACTACCAGAGAAATCCAAGACACAAGCTCGAAGCATATCTTCTAACGTTTGAATTGTTCGCTCAGATTGCCCATCAGATTGCGGATGAAAAGATGTACTGAAATTCAACTGTGTTCCCAAAGCTTTTTGTAGACTCCGCCAAAAGTTTGACGTGAACCGTGGATCCCGATCTGACAGTATAGACACTGGGACCCCATGAAGTCGAACAATCTCGTGAACATATAATCGAGCCCAATCCTCAACTAAAAAGGTAATCTTACCAAGCAAAAAGTGTGCAGAATTGGTAAGACAATCCACCACAACCCAAATGGAGTTAAAACCCTTTACCGTTCTCGGTAGCCTCGAAATGAAATCCATAGTTACATGTTCCCACTTCCATTCAGGAATACTTAAAGGTTGTAAAACCCCAGATGGTCGCTGTCTTTGAGCCTTGATCTGCTGACACACCAAACACTTACTAACGAACTCAGCAATGTCACGCTTCATACCATTCCACCAATAATGTAACTTTAAATCGCGATACATCTTAGTACTATCAGGGTGGACAGTGTATGGTGAACTATGAGCCTCCGTGAGCAATTCCTGCCTAATGAGTACATGTTTAGGAACACACAGTCTTCCATGAAAGCGAAGAGCTGAATCGTCACTAATTTCAAACCCTTGTCTTTTGTCTGAACCCACTTCATTACGAGTCAAAAGAAACTCTGAGTCTGAGTTTTGTGCATCAATAATACGCTACTGTAACGATGGTTGACCTGTGAGCTGGGCTAGTTGTGCTGTAGTATCCTTCAGCAACACTTGAATCTCAACACGTTTCAAATCCTCCAAGATATGTCCTTGAGAAGTAATTAGAGCTGCTGAATGAGCTGATTTTTTACTTAAGGCATCAACCACTACATTTGCCTTTCCTGGGTGATAAATGATCTCGCAGTCATAATCCTTCACCAATTCTAACCAACGAAGTTACCTCATGTTAAGTTCTTTCTGAGTGAAAATGTACTTAAGGTTCTTATGATCTGTGTAAATTTCACACTTACAACAATACAAATAATGTCTCCAGATCTTTAGGACAAAAACAAGTGCAACCAACTCCAAATCATGAGTAGGATAATTATGTTCATAGGGCTTGAGCTGACGAGATGCATATGTTATGACCTTTACCTGTTGCATCAAAACGCAACCCAAACCTCTTTTAGAAGCATCACTGTACATCACAAAGTCGCTCTTACCATCTGAAATGGTCAACACTGGTGCTGTCACTAATTTTTGTTTAAGGCTTTGAAAACATTTCTCACACTCGGTCGTCCAAGAAAAGGTGGCATTCTTCCTGGTCAACTGACTAAGTGGGACAAAAATCTTTGAAAAACCTTCAACAAACCTTCTGTAATATCCTGCTAAACCCAAAACACTACGAACTTCCCCAACATTTGTCGGTTGAGGCCAGTTAAGCACTGCTTCAATCTTAGACGGGTCAACCGAGATTCCATCTTGAGATACCACATGACCAAGAAATGACACTTGATGAAGCCAAAACTCACACTTCTGGAATTTGACATATAAGTGGTGTGTCCTTAATGTTTACAAAACAATCCTGAGATGATTCATATGTTCGGCCTTCGATCTTGAGTACACCAGAATATCATCAACAAAGACAACCACAAATGAATCCAGGTACTCCTTGAACACCTTGTTCATTAAATCCATAAAGGTTGCCGGAGCATTAGTTAATCCAAACGACATCACTACAAACTCGTCATGGCTGTAACAAGTGTGAAAATTACCCAATCGAAGCTTGCAGGCGGCGATGCGATGACGATGCCAAAAGAATGTAAATTGCTGGAAATGAAGAACCAAAATTTCAGAGAGAGAGAGAGAGAGAAGAGGAAACGAGAAAGAAAATAGGTGAAAGAAAATAAAAGAAACAATAAATTGCTTACCAAAGATCAATGTTAGAGGGCTGCCCAAGTTGAAACGAAGAAGAAGGTGAAGAACATAGAGGCTTCGATGGGGAAGAAAAACTATAAAATAGAGAGGAAAGCAGTTGCAGGGGAGGATTCGTGAAGAAGAAAGTGGAGAATAAGAGGGATTTAAAGAGCATTAGATTAGATGGGAGTTACACACTAAGGAAACGGTTATGTTTTCCTGCAACAATGGAGGAAAGAGTGTGAGTTACATGGGTAAGCTAGAGATAACAGCAAGGAGAGATTTGGGGAAGATAATGGAGAGAGAACACATGTGAAGGAAATAAATTGGGTTGGCTTAATGTGAGTGCATATGTGTGAGTGAGGGTTTGAATTACAAAAATAACCCTTATAAACTACATGGGTATTACAGGGAAAGTATAGAGAACAGAAAAGGAAATGTCTTAAGAACGGGGAAATCTTCAGAACAGAAAAGAAAAGAAGTTGAGAAAAGAACTTCAAAACAGAAAAGAAAAGAGGTTGAGGAAAGACATTCAGCTTAGTAAAGAAACGCTGAGAAAAGAATAGTTGAGTAAAAAATGGCATAAAAGAAGAGCTAAATAACGGAGCTAAACAAAAATGGACAAGAGTAAAGGAAAAAGAAGCGAGAAAATGAAGGAAAATTTTGAAAGCGGAAAAAGAAAATAAGGAAATGGGAGAAACTCTACCAATAAGTCCGTAACAAGGAAAACGGGAAAAATTCTACCAATAGAAGTGGGGCATCAAACTCAAGCTCCTACAATGAAATTATGAACAGTACACTCGCTCCTTACTCATTTCAATTATTATATTATTTTTGTACAATATTCATGTCACAGATCTTATCGTACGGGAAAAGGAAAATGAAAAATGAAGAAACGGGGGAAACTCTATAGATGAGCCCGTGGAAAATCAAAACAGGGACATGACTCCATGGAAGGAGCCTAAGTACGTGAGAGTGTCCACATGCATCATTCTTAGAAAGATATCAGAAACTTCAAAACAGAGATATCCTTGTTTAAACGGATCAGACGATGCTCAAATAATTCATAATGGAAACGACTGAATAAAGCAAAGATGAAATATTTCTTGAAACTCAACGGATGATCTTGAAACTCAAGTCCAAAGCGGTATTGTGGTTCTTTATTTGAACCTAAAGTCTTTCTCTCAGAATGAACAGGAAAAATCTCACATGACACATGGCAGGATCTAGTCTGAATACTCTAAAAAAGAAGAGAGTCAAACCTACCACAATCAAACATGTGTTGGAAGCGTTCATTGTACTTCGACGAACTTCATCGAAGCACAATGGGGAGAAAATGAACATGTAAAAGATACTTCACTACCATGTGGAACAAAAGGGACACACCCATGACTCATGAGAAGCGTTGAGAAAATAGAAACGGATGACTGACTGAAGTCATGAGACATCTCGAGAATGGAAGATCATCGCTTTCATAACGGGAACTGACATCTTGAGAATGTGAGATCACCACCTCCAAAACGGGAACTGACATCTCAAGAACGAGAGATCATCGCTTCAAGGACGGAAATTGACATCTCGAGAACGGGGAATCATTACCTTCTAGACAGGACTAAATATCAGAACAGAAATGAGGGTTCACACTGACAATTAAGTAGTTGGGCAGGACAGAACATCAGAATGAAAATGATGGTTCAGACTGACAGTCAAGTGGCCGGGATTGATTGGGTGAGCTGCATCATGGAAAAGACAGATTGGTCAGTCACCAAGTGGTTCTGACTAATTGGCTCGGAAACACAGGGAACTACCATGTGGTAGCGATTAATGGACGGCTGAGTGTAACAAATGTAAGATAAAGAAGAAATAGGATCCCACAAATGGGTGTTATCCTAGGCCTGACCTCATCTGATATTTTTATTATTATTATTTAAGACCTATAAGTACAAGTTCATGTAAAGGGAAAAGAGAGAGACCTAAGCAAACCTCAACTAAAGGCACTGCCTTTCCTCTCTTCTCTTATCAATAACTATGTAAAATCTTTTACATAAGTGAATATCAATAATCTTCCTGTGGTTTTTCCTCCTTTTAAGAGTTCTTCACGTAAATGATGGTGTCTTTATTCTCTCATTCTCTCTTTAAACTATGATCTTTATTATTTGTTCGTAGAGGATTTTTCATACTAAAAAATCTTTTACATTTTGGTGCTTTTGTTGAGAGAGTGAAAAACTCGAGAAATCCCTCCCAAAATGCCAAAAAAAACATCAAATGACCCATCAACAACGAAAGCGGGAACAAAAATGGCAGAAGGTTGGAAGTAGAGATGGGAATGATGACAAGTACAAGACTGAAAATGGAATCGAATACGGTAAACTTATTCCTTGCATATTCGATTGACTTATTTTTTTTACATCATTATCAACTTCTAAAACAGAGAGGTAGGAGATAAGAAAAGAGATCCATTAGAAGGAATGATGACTTAAAAAAATCAAAGCGGATAAGAAAAGAAGAGCTTAGAAAGTTCATATTAGAAAAGTTCAAAAAACTCAAAAAACTCAAACCATATGAGCTCATAAAGTTTAGATCAGAAAGGCTCAAAAAGTTCAGAAGAGCTCAAAAAGATGAAATTAGAAAAACTCAGAAAGTTCAGACCAGAAGAGCTCAGAAAGTTCAGAAAAGCTCATAAAGCTCAAACAAGAAAAGCTCATAAAGCTCAAATTCAAAGAGTTCAGAAAGCTTATAAAATAAAAAAATCTTCAAAAAAGTTGAAGTCAGAGCTTAATAAAAGTCAAATTCAGAGCTTCAGAAAAGTCAAAGTCAGAGCTTCAGAAAATTCAAAGTCAGAGCTTTAGAAAAAAAAAGTTGAAGTTCAGTCAGAGAAGCTTCAGCTCTTCTGAAAAGAAAAACTTAGAGTGTTAAACTTCAGAACAGAAATCTAAAAGGATTTCAGAAAACAAATTCGTTAGAAAAGAAAAAAAGGTTAGGAAGGAATTTTAGAGCAAAAAATCGAGAGTAAAAAGTTAAGCAAAGAAGACCACATATAATTTTTTTATAGAAAATTTTCCCTAATTAGCTTCTATGGAACCCCAATACATATTTTTGCCCTTAGAAACGAAAACCAGTGATTTTGGGAAATGAAGTCACTTTTTAGCCATTCCTTCTGTTCAATTCAAATATTTTGACAAAGTTGCACTAATCTTTCTAGATCATGTCATTTATAAGAGTCTTCCTTCGAATGACAACGACTGTCAGAGAGATAGAGAGGAGGAGAGAGAGATCAATGAGAGGGGAAATGAGAGTGAGATTCCTTGACCGAGGGAGAATGTTACTGTTGTTGCCTCCACATGTTGGGGATATCCCATATCGGTTGTTGAATGTACTGATATTGGATCGGGTTTTAAAAATTTGAGGAAAAACAATGAAGCACGAACGGTTCATGAACAGAAAATAAAAAAAATTCACATCAACTATGTAATCATATTAAATATATAACCTTTTATGGTCATGCATGTTTAGATTGACGTATTTAGAAGAGGTGAAAATAATATTATACATTTCTTGTATCGAAGAAATCCAGACTTGGTAGAATCATATTGATTGTCTTGCATTATTCGATGTTCCTAGAACTTGAATCAATCTTCGCATCAATAATCACTCGTAGGATTCAGAAGTATATCTCAATAGGACATCGTTAGGAATTGAGTGTGGGCTCTCAAAACAACAGAAGGAAACAAAATAATTTTTTCTCTTCTTCCTCTAGATTTCGGTGCCAATAGGGAGGGGAAAGAGAAAATGATTTATTTACTATGTATCACACACTGTGATCAGGGTTGTGTCAACACATTTAGGGAGGAAACCCTAATGTCATCCCTTGTATAAAAATTATAGAATTTACAGATACACCCCTTATATTATAAATTGCCGAAATTCTCATCCATTTATTGTAATTGTCAAAATTTTACATCTTCCTAGAGCCAATATTGTGTCGAAATTTAACATCCGAATTGATAAATTAAATTGATCTCTATCAATTAATAATTAATTTCTTTTATTTATTAATTATCTAATAATTAAAAAGTAACAATTAATTAATTTAAACATTAATTTTTTCTCTTCACTACTTTAGTGAGATACCAATCATATATGGGTTTGAAAAGTGTATCTTGGTCCAAAACACGTTTTTGGTCCAATTGATATTGTTTCTCATTCATATCCTTATGAGCTACTACTGAGACCGAATGAACCCACATGAATAAAGCTATAAGATTCAAATACTCGACGAATTTATCTTCAAAAATTCTTGACCTATTTAATCCTGACATCGTACGACTCCACTATAGTTCCGATGCCGAATCAACTCTCGCTTTACGCTTGCTACATTTTCTGTTGGTGTAAATAAACATTTTTTTATTTCAAGGTTCATAAAATATTTTCCTATGTTACCCTCTGTAAATATCAGTAACAAGAGTATGATATAAAATTATCAGTTTACCCCTCTAGTTATTATTTCCTTAACTCTTTTATTGACTGTGAATAAAAAAGACATAATAATGAATTGTCTCGCACAGTTCACCATGTCTTATTAAATAATTCATTTCATCGAGTACCTGGCTAGATTTATTTATTCACACATTCATCAATAAAACATAAAGAGATATTGTTGCATTTTACAATTGCCGTGAATTTCATATCTGTGAATCACGTGACTTCAACATAGTTGAATCACAATCCCAATAGCCGAGGTATTGTATGGCAATTCAAACTCACTCATTTGACGTATCAAAGATGGCAAGTAACTAAGTCAAGTTTCGTATTCACCTCAAGATTAAGGTAATCACGTAAATACTCTTAATGTGTAAACAATTAAATTTAGAGCTAGATAATCTACTTTGCTCCAAATTAATTTGTTCCTTGTCTATTCAGCATGTTCCATAACATGTTTAGGTCAACCGTTAGAGTCTCTCCCTCCCGTACCCCAAGATCGGCATCCTTTGGTTCAACCTAACAGTTGTAATTAGACTTAATTGTCCAGTCAATTCTAAGATTGTGAATAGCATTCTAAACTATTTTAGAAGAGATTTGTCTGGATGACCCTTCAGTCTTTACTCTTCTTACGTTGACAAAAGTTTCAAGACTTGAGTAAATTATAAACACACTTTAATTAATAGAAAAACTTTCATTCATTAAATCCAGTCACATAAAATGTATGTAAAATAACTAAATACTCATAAATAGTTATTATACCTTACTTTATAGACATAATTCCAACAATCTCACACTTGGACTAAAGTAGGCGTGTGCAATCTCGTATCATCATGCCCTCTAGATGACCATCAAAGACTTTACTGCTTAAAGTTTTTTTGAATGGATCTGTCAGGTTGTTGACCGTCGACATGTGTGTTACTATAACATCTACACGCTGAACAATCTCTCTAATTAGGTGATATTTATGCCCATGTGTTTGGATCTTTTGTGGCTCCTTAGTTCTTCAAATTCGCTACAGCCCCAATATTATAGCAATAAAGTGTCATGGGGTTGTCAGCTTTTAAAACAACTTTCAGAGTCTTCAAGAACTTTCTAAGCCATACAACCTCCTTTTCAGCTTCACAAGCTACCACATACTCAGATTCCAAAGTATAATCATCAATGAAAGATTGATTGATACTTCTTCATACAACTACTCCACCATTCAAGATGGCATCGATCCTGAAGTGGATCTCCTAGAATCATTGTTTGCTTCAAAATCAAAATCAAAATCAGTATACCCTTTCATATTTAGGTTAGTACCTGAATACACAATAGTTCCTTATTCTCCTAAGATACTTAAGGATGTGCTTGATGGCATTATAATGCTCGAGTCCAGGATTAGATTGAAAATGACTCAACATACCCACCGCGTAGCAAATGTCTGGTCTAGTGCAAAGCATCGCATACATGTCTTCCTACGATAGAGGCATAGAGAATATTTGTCATGTCTTCCTCTTCTTAAAGAGTCTTGGGAGACTGCTCCTTGGAGACGCTGACTCCATGCCTGAAAGGAAGATATCTATTCTTCGAGTCTTGCATACCGAAGCGATCCATCACATTATCAATATAAGATACTTGAGATAATGCCAATTGTTTGTTCTTCCGATCCTGAAAGATCTAAATACCTAGGACAAAGGTAGCTTCTCTAAAATCCTTCATATCAAATTATTTTACATGTCAAATCTTAACATCAGACAATTTCCTACATCATTCTAATGAGCAGAATATCGTCCATATACAAGATCAGAAAAACCACATTCTCTTCGTGTATCAGCTTATCCACACAAAGTCCATCCACTAACTGCTCAAATCGAAGTTCTAGATAGTTTCGTCCAATATGATATTCTACAATTGAGACACTTGTTTAAGTCCATAAATGGACTTCAGCAGTTCACAAACCTTGCCCCCTTGGCCTTTCTCCATGAGCTCGTATGGATGAGCCATATAACAACGCTCTTCAAGATTTCCATTCAAAAAAAAGTATTGACATCCATTTGTCATATTTCATAATCGAGGGCAGCAGTAATGAACATGAAGATTAAGATGGATTTAAGCATGGTCACTAGCGAGAAGGTATCATCATAGTCAATACCTTCCTTTTGGGTATAGCCTTTGCCTACTAGCCTAGCTTTGAATGTCTTGACATGCCCATCCGGACATCTCCTTTTCTTATAAATCCATTTACACCCTATGGGCTTTGCCACTTTAGGAAGATCTACAAGTTTCCACAATCCGTTTGAGTACATCGATTGTATCTCAACGTTTATGGCTTCTTGTCATAGATTTACTTTAAGACCAGCCATGACTTGTGAGTAGGAGATATGTTCATCACGATCCTTATCTGAGATTGTTGTTAAGACATCTCTATAAGGCATGTACTTGTCAGGCTATCTAACAACCCTCCCATTACGTCGAGGCTCCATAAGCTCTGGCTCTTCCATTATTGAATCAGAAACGGTTCATAATTGGGGAGTCAGTGTCCTCCCACTCAATATTCCTCTAGCACAAGAGTGTTTCTTGGCTTTACATTTCTTATGTAGTAGTCATTTTCAATAAAATGCGCATTCGTGCTCACGAATGTTTTCTTGTCAGTCGGACTATAAAAGTATCCCTTCGTTCCCTTGGGACATCCTACAACCAGACATAATTCTGATCGATTGGCCAACTTATTTGTCTTCAGTTTCAGGACATGTGCTGGGCATCCTCATATTCTAAGGTGGTTTACAGAAGACCTTCATCCATTCCATCATTCATATGGTGTACCAGGCACCGTCTTTAATGAAACTTGGTTCAGAATGTATGATGTTGTTTCTAAGGCATATCCCTAGAACGAATCTGGGAGGGATAGGTAACTCATCATGGATCTAACCATATCCAACAGAGTTTGACTCCTTCTTTCTAACACACCATTATGTTCTGGAGTGCCAGGTGTTATAAGGTGAGAAAGAATGCCTTATTCTTTAAGAAAGACTTTGAACTCTCCTAGCAAGAACTCTCCACCACGATCAGATCGTAGCGTTTTGATTTGTTTCTCTAATTGCTATTTGACCATAACCTTGTACTTTTTGAACTTTTCAAATATTTCAGACTTTTGGTGCATTAGATAAACATGTCCAAAACTTGAGTAGTCATCAATGATGGTTACAAAGTATTCATAACCTCCTATTGCTTGTATATTCAATGGCCCATATACATCACTATGTACAAGTTCTAGGCATTGAGTGGCTCTTTCACCCTTCGCTGAAAATGGTCTCTTGGTCATTTTGCATTTTATACAGGATTCACATGTGGGTAGTGAGTCCACACTTAAAGTTTACAATGGACCATCATTTACACGTCTTTTAAGCATGTCCAAGATAATGTGACCAAGACGTAAAATAATTTATTTATCAAACGTGCAGTAGTAATTAAACATTTATTTCTAAAAATACTAATATTTTTATCAATGAAATTCAAACTAAATCCTTACTCAATTAAACTAGCTACTGAAATAAGGTTCTTCCAAAAAACTGGGATATAACAAATATCACGTAAAACCACAAACTGTTATCGAATGAAAATTTAATAGTTCCAACAGATACGACCGATACTAGTGCTCCATTTCCCCAACAGAAGTTGAACTCATCCTCGTCAAGCCTTCTGATTTCCCAGAACCCCTGCAAGGAAAAATAGATATGGTTAGTGGTGACAGAGTCTACAATCAATGAAAAAGTAGATTCAGCCATATAACAGGCCTCAGTAACAAGTATTATACATTTAGATCTCAACTCCTTGAGATAGTCTGAGCAGTTGCGTTTCCAATGGTCAGCGACTCCACAATGATGACACTTGTCTTTTGACTTAGCACTTTTTGTAGTGCCTTTACCTTTTTCAACTTTCGAGTTCTGCTTCTTAGACTTCTTCAGACCTCTCATGTGTTTCTTTTTAGTGCCATAGATGGAAGGCTTACTTTCAGTAAAGTTTATTTTTCCAGTCTTCCTATTACTCTTCAGAAATAGGGTCTCAGCAGCTTGCAGCTCCTTCATCAGCTCAGGAAGTGAGTAGTGAGTACATCAACTTATTCATCGAATAATTAAGTTTGAAATTCTTAAAAGTGTCAGGTAGAGTCTCATTGATCATATCAACTTGTGTCTCACCATCTAAAGCACCCATGATCTCCATCTCATTTAGAAAACTAATGATCTATATCATATGTTCTCTAACAGGAGTTCCAGGTTTCATCCTACAGTTCATGAAGTTTTGCACAACATCTTGTTTGGCTTGACGACTCTGATCTCTGAACATTTTGATGATGTTCAACATCATATCAGCGACACTTTCGATATTTTGATGTTGTTGCTGTAACACATTGCTAATAGAAGCCAAGATGTAACATCTAACGATCTTATCAGAACGCAGCCAAGAAGCATGAACATCATTTTCCTCTTAAGTCGATTCAGCAATAGGCTCAAGGGGATAATGGGTGGTGAGCACGAACATGTTCTTTTCTACCGTCACCACGATATCAAGATTACATTTTCAATCCATGTAATTCTCTCTTCAATGGGAGAAACTTGGGAATCGTGTTACGTTGAGTCATCAAGTTGCTTAAGGAAGCTTGTAAAGGAAGTGGTGAGGCAGGACCGTCCTTAGACGGAATGTTAGTTCATGGCAACTTGTAAAGTTGATGAGTTGGTTAAACACTTAGACTGAAGCACATTGAAATCCCTCATAGGGTGAGAGTGAGGATAACGACATGATTATTGAAAAGAATAAATAAAGTGGTGTAAATAAATACTCAATCATTTAGAAAAGTTTGATGCATGATACAAACACTTAAATATTTAAAAATCCAATAAAAATATTTCTTCCATGATGTTACGATCAACAACGATAGCTTGTCTCATCTAAGGAAAACGTCCAAGCTACTTCCTATCGCATCGAGACTCCTCTCATTTGGTGAACGCTTCTCAAGATGTCACTACATCTAGTTTAACCAATTATCGATGGTTTTGGTCACCGTAGCCCCATTGACTAGCCCTATAAGGGATTCCAATGTGCTTCAGTCTAAGTGTTTAACCAACTCATCAACTTTACAAGTTGCCATGAACTAACATTCCGTCTAAGGACGGTCCTGCCTCACCACTTCCTTTACAAGCTTCTTTAAGCAACTTGATGACTCAACGTAATACGATTCCCAAATTTCTCCCATTGAAGAGAGAACCGCTAGGGCGGCTCTAAACCATTCCTTGTACCACGATCAAGTTTGCATTGGGCACTTTAGGAGTTTCAATGTAAACGACCCTCCCAGTTAGTTTTTGAAAAATAGATTTTTTGTTATTTTTTTAAAATGTATAAATCTTTAATAATTTGGAAAAAAACAAGTTTCAAAAATAATAAACTTTTATAAAATTTAAAGCTCAATTTAAAATTTATAACTTTATAAAATTTGTATTGTATTTAAATTATAACTCATTATAAATTAAACTACAATGATGCATGTACATGCTACATGCCATTTTGATATTGGCATATCCCTATTTTATATGACATGTTATATGATGATATGAGATTGATAATAAATCATCTATTCAAAATTAACCACCCCATTGGCTCATTTCTAATTACAACCTAAAAAGGATAATAAATAAATTATAATTAATTTAAATACTAATCTTCATGACGTTTGTAATAGTCTCCTTGTCCTTCAGAAAGTTCCACCAATTTTATAACTCTTTACAACAATGCAGTCCCAATTTCAAAATTTAAAATTTTGATCAAAACTATTTTCCTAATTAAATAATCCCTTTAAAATCTTTTTAAAATTTAAAATACAAAAGATAAAAAGATAATTAGATAATAATCTTTTAAATTCAAAATTCAAACTCACTCTTTTGGCGTATCAAAGACCGCAAATAACTAACTCAAGTTTCCTATTCACCTCAAGATTAAGGTAATTACGAAAATACTCTTAAGGTGTAAACAATTAGATTTAGAATTAGATAAACGGCTTTGCTCTAAACTAATTTGTAACTGGTCTATTCAACATCTTCTATAACATGTCTAGGTCAACTGTTATAGTCCTCACTCCCATGCCCCAAGACAGGCATCATTTGGTTCAACTTAACAGTCATAATCTGACTCGATTGTCCAACGATCCTAAGACTGCGAATAACATTCTGAACTATTTCAGAATAGTTTGCCTGTAAGAGCCCTCAGTCTTTACTCTTCTTATGTTGACAGTAGTTTCAGGACTTGAGTAAATTATAAACACATTTTAATTAATAGAAAGTTTTTCATTCATTCATTAAATTCAATAATACAAAGTGTCTAATAAATAACTAAATACGCAAAAATAGTTATCACACCTACTTTATGGACATAATTTCAACAATTGATAGCCAGTTTATAAGTATGAGAGAAAGTTTCACCTCTCAAGCTAGCTTTTGGGGTTGAAAATACCCAATAACACCCAACATTGATATCAAAACCTTATCTCATTTAACCAACAAGTGCCCAACCCAATCAAGTGAAGTAAGTCATTGGCCCTCCGACTCATATCCTGATGTGTGGTGAATTCGGGTGAAGTGAGTCGTTAGCTCCCCGACTCACAGTTCGGTGTATGGTGATTCAGGTGAAGCGAGTCGATGATTATCCGACTCAAGACCCGATGGTTGGTGAATTTGGGTGGAGCGAGTCGATGATTATCTGACTCAAGACCCGATGGGGGAGATGTTAGGGTTATCTCACATTAGTTGTGGAAGAGACTGATAATCAGTTTATAAGTGTGAGAGAAAGTCTCACCTCTCAAGCTAACTTTTAGATTTGAGAAAATTCAATATCCACCGTCCTCAAACCACGCGCCGAGGACAAAAATCAAGAGAGAGAGAATCATCGATTTTGGTGGTGGATTTAACGGCATGGTCGGCAAAGTGGTCTCATCGACGGTGACAAGTTCAGGCAGTTAATAGAAAGATGATAAAGAGAGAGGGTTTTGAGAGATTTTCATTTGACATTTGAGGGTATCCAAGAAATTTTATCCCCTTAAACCACTAGTTTTCATTTTTTAACGTGAGGGGTGCTACTTTTCGTTAAAAGTGTTCCAAAGAGGCCATTCAAGGGAATTACTCATTTTATGTTTTAACTTTGATTTTAAGGATGTTGAAGGAACTTTTAAAAAATTGTTACGATAATATTGTCCAAAATATTTTTCCTCCCTAAACATTTAGGGATACGAATTGAAAGGTGGATCTACCAATTGACTATAAATTAAAGATTCTAGATCCAGATATACACATTAAATTTTTAATCGCATTCCCATTCGAAGGAAAAGATAAAAATATCATCAATAAATAAAACATTTTAACCAAAATCCCCCCTGCCTAAGACAAAATGGCATTGCAAGCACTTCTCTCATTCTCACTAATATTTCTCGTTATTCCTTCACATTTTACATACATCTATTTTTAAAATTATTAATTTATAGTTTTAATTATTTTATTATTAATTATAATCTTTCATTATATTTAATTGTACTTTCATACAATTTTTATTTCGTAATTTTAATTTAATTATATTTATTTTATTACCAGAATAGTTTTTAACATTTATAATTTATAACTTTTATAAAAGAATAATACAATTATAAAATATGTTGTAAAAAACCAATTGTCACGGGCTTAATGCATCAATGATTGGGTGCTTTTAACACTAAAAACACCCCGTCAAAGGCTAACAATCCGTTCATAAAACCGCTAAACCCAACGTGGCAATCATTGGGTACTTTTAACGTCTATTACATTACAACCAACTGAAAGCTTAAATTCAGACCGGCATGTTAGCAAAGCGAAGCTCGCCAGGTAAACGGAGAGGGAGAGAGTGCAAAAACTACAGGAATCAATTCGGTTACCGAAAATTTAAGTACCACCACTCTCCGATCCTTCTTTATCATTCGAGAAAAACGCCTAAAATCTTTCGGAGTCGGAGCTTCTCCACCAGGTTATGGCGGAGAAGACGACCTTCCAAATCCTCCACACTAACGAGCCCAAGAGGTAAAACATAATAACATATAACTTAAAAAACAAGCGAAGATTCTTACTCATTCCCGTTAGAGTCACATTTTCATTTCTCTGAAGCTCCTGCGTCTTCCACGCGTCACCAATCGCCTTGTTTTTGCAAAGCAAAATTCTGACGAAATCTGAGTCCGACTTTCTGTTCTGTGTCCCTGTTTCCAGTACTGCACGCATGGATTCGAAGAGTATTTGATTTGATAGGTTTTATAGGGCTTGAATATGATACCATACTTTTGTGTGGTAAATTGATTTTTGGGATCGAAAGGAAGTTCTGAGTTCGTTTCAGGTTAAATTTGCATACCCAGTTCATATCATAGAAGTTCTGATGTAAATGAAAAATATGGAAAATAGGATTGCAAATCTATGTGAAGTATGTTGTTGTCCTTGTTAAGTCGCCGCTCCTTGGAGGTTGATTCCAGGTTGGCAATAAGTTGAGCACTCTTTGTTCACATTCTTACACTGATTTTTAATCTGTTCAGTGTTATCTCGAAATTATGCCATCGTTTGAATATATTATTCACTTTAGTTAGTTGTTCCTTATGTTGAGTTATATCGTGTCATTTTTAAGATTTGGTTCACCTACTTATTTTCCCTCAGTCTTTTAGTGCATCAGAAATTTAAATGTTAAAAGAGTTTTTATGTTAGCAGGGACGCCTATGGATTCGCTCTGAGACCTCAACATGCACATAGATATAGAGAGTACGCTAATATCTTCAAGGTATCTGCTAGTTTGATCATTTCCCTTTTTTTCTTTTGTCTATAAGAAGCGTATGCTTTGCACAGTGAATGGAAATCGATACTTTACTTTCTAAAGGTGTTCTGCATGGCCTGCCTCTCTATGAAATCAAGCTAGGTTAGAGTGTATGGTGAACCTCATTCTTTTAGCTGAGATACGGCTGAGGATTTATTTGAGTACAAGTTAATATTTGCTAAAATTTGTGCCATGGATCACAAAAATGTCATGTTTAAGAAATAGCAGGATTTATGAGTGACTGAAGGACTAGACATAGGATATACTATTGCGCATTATTTGTTTTGTTTTTTCCTTCTGGAAACAAACAGAGAGCATTAAAAGTTAAAAAATTTATCTGTCTAGTTTAGAGATACATTCATTATATCAGGAGGAGGAAGACGAAAGATCAGATAAATGGAAGAATTTCCTTGATCAAGTGGTAAAATCTTCTCAGTCGTTTCATTTTGAAGAGGAAGATACATTGACATTTGAAGTTAGTGAGCAGAAAGCATACACTTTTTCAGAAAGGTGCAAGGAAGGGGATGAATCAAGTGATGGTAAGTCTGTTTTTGAGGATTCAACAGAAAGTATTCTTGGAAAAGACTTGCAGCCTTCAAAAGAAACAAATGCATGTAAGGTTCCAACATGGACTCAAATTAGACCATCCCTTACTTCCATAGAAGGGATGATGAGTACTCGTGTAAAGAAGAGAGAACATGAAAAATGAGCTTACCGATGATCTTCCGGCGATAGAAGTGTCAGAATCTTTAGGAGGGGGATTGGAGGAAGACCTTGAGGATGAGGCTTGCCTAACAGGGTGACTGATCCAATCGCAGATGCTTCTACAGCAGAAAATGATGTGGGTGATTTTCTCTTTAACAGTGTAGATATCTCTGGGATGGAAAGTTCTATGAATGATGGTGTCCCACAAGAATCTCTCTTTCCTTGGAAAGAAGAATTGGAGTGCCTTGTTCGTGGGGGACTGCCAAAGGATATCAGGGGTGAGGTAAATTTGACTATGGCTTCCAGATTCTCAATTTTGTAACTTTGTGGAGAAGGGTGGACCATGTGGCATTGCACTAATGTTGCCTGTGACAGGTATGGCAAGCCTTTGTGGGTGTGAAGACTCGCAGGGTGGAGAGGTATTACCAGGATTTGCTTGCTAAAGAAACAAATGCTACTGAAAGCAATGAGAATGATGAGTCATCTGGTGTACCAAGAAAATGGAAAAGGCAGATTGAGAAGGTCATTTTCTTTGAATGTTTCAATTTTGTAGGTGCTACTACTTTTTTTGGTTTGTATCCCATCTGCATTTTAACATGCTATAAACCTTGTATTTTATATCACAGGACATACCTAGTACATTTCCTGGTCACCCTGCTTTGGATGAGAATGGTAGGAATTCATTGAGGCGTTTACTTTTAGCATACGCTCTTCATAATCCCTCTGTTGGATACTGTCAGGTAATGTATGTCTCAAACATTGAGACAGCATCATACAGTTGCTACATATACAGTTTATCACCGTATAAGAATCGTCATTGTCCTTATGTAATCTGTTAGTCTTTCAACAGTTCTATGAGCAAATTGTCAACCATGCCAAGAGATGCTCATCATGAAACAAAGGAAATGTAACCATTAGCATAGTTATTGGTTTGGGGGGGGGGGNGGGGGGGGGGGGTGTTGAAATTTCAAGTTGGTACTCTTTTCTGTTCCTTTTTCCTTTTTTTATAAGGGTACTCTTTCTTCAGTATCTACGAAAGAACGCAGTAATTGTGTGAAAAGAAAGTGAGGCACTTGAAGGAGAAGTGCTTAACAATTTCCTTTTTTGGGAATAAAAACAGTAGTTAAATCTATTTCTGAAATTTGTCTTTCGTTGTGCTAAAATCTCTTTTAGTTTACATGTTAATACTTATACTATTGTTAAATGAAGTTTTACAGATTATTTTTCTTTGCATGTTTATAGCTATTCTTACTTGCATTGATTCACTATTGAATAATCTACTCTTGTATCAAAATACATGCAGGCAATGAATTTCTTCGCTGGCTTATTACTACTTCTGATGCCTGAGGAAAATGCATTTTGGTAGTTTGAAAATCTTGCATCTTTCATATTATATTAATCTCAACCTGGATTGATTAAAATTTTGTAGCAAATGAACATGCACCATTGTGCACTTTTTTAGTTCTGCAGTACATGCCTTATTGTTTTTGCTGCTAAGGCACATCATTCTTCATTCATTTTTATTAGTTGAAATGATGCTTTCTTACAGATGCCTCGGACATTGGACAGTATTTTATGTACATTTGCTCACTGATACATTAAGAGTTTACTTTTTTGAGCTAATTTCTTCTATATCTCTCAGGACATTGGTGGGAATTATTGATGACTACTTCAATGGGTATTATACGGAGGAAATGATAGAGGTGCAAGTTGAAAATTATGTAAAATCAGATTTTTTTCTCATTCCTCATTGGATGGCCACATGCCTGATAGGGTACACATTATGGGGCTATCCCCTCTTCATGCTGTACACCATGTTTCTGGTTGAGATTTAGTAAGAAGACTGTACCAAATATCAAACCTTGAGTCTTTTATCAGTTGATCCTACATAACCACGTGGATTTGTGTATGGGTATGGGTATCAGATATGGATGTCCAAGTGTTGGCTTTTTTCATGTTTTGTGCATTTGCAGTGTCCAATAGTCATATTCACCATAATCGTATCCTATTGACCGATACGATGCTTGGAAAGTCTAGGACGCATGACTACATTAAGGCCTAATGGTAATATACCAAATTAACATGTATCGGATACGAATCTTCTCAGATAGTTCATAACACCTCCCAGCAGCTCCTTTAGAAAAGTGCTGATACTACATTTTCTATACCAACTTAGAAAAACAGTTTAACTTTCAGCTCGAAACGTAGTTTTTTATGTCAAGTGACAATTGAAATGAGAATTAATGCTTTAGGATGGGCATGAATGTATAAGAGGAAGACATTAAGTATTTATGAAAATTCTTCTATAAAGTTATAAATTAAGAAGTTAAGCATAAATTCGTTAGTTGTTACTAAATTGCTATTGGAAAAAAATTGTTGGCTGCATACAATAAAGAACATGATATCCTACTTTCTCAAAAGAACGCACGGGTGCATTCCAATATTTTCATCTCGTCTCACAGTTGCATTGTTCTTCATGCTTCCATGTTCAAGTAAAAGGTTCATGTCAACACTGACACCTTACTTTCCGATTTAGCTTTTAGGATTCGTGCTCTCAAGGGGAATTCATTTATGATTTGATCATGCACAGTTATTCTCTTTTGTCAGGTGGATCAGCTTGTTTTTGAGGAATTGATGCGATAAAGATTTCCTAAATTGGGTCTGTTTGCTTTATCAACATCTGCTACATTAACCATTCTCTTGAGCAACTGGTAAAATTGAATGCAACAATGTGAGTAGTCTGATTATTCATGAATGCTCTTGGTGCAGTAAATCATCTGGATTTCTTGGGAGTGCAGGTGGCATGGATCTCTGGACCCTGGTTCCTTTCAATTTTTGTGAATATGCTTCCGTGGGAAACTGGTGAGGTTCTTCTGATGGTTATGTTTTAGAATTTTTATCACATTCTATGATAAGTTTTCCTCCCATTTTTTTATCTGCAGTTCTCCGAGTTTGGGATGTGCTTCTGTTTGAAGGAAACCGTGTCATGCTCTTTCGAACAGCATTTGCCTTGATGGAGTTATATGGTATTTGGGTAAATCTTTAAATGCAAGTAACAAATTGGATTTTATTGCAGCTTTGTAGCTTACAATGTTTCTAATGGCATATCCTTTCCTCCAGGTCCTGCATTAGTCACAACAAAAGACGCAGGGGATGCTATTACTTTGTTGCAATCCCTAGCTGGCTCAACATTTGATAGCAGCCAGCTTGTGTTTGACTGCATGCATGGGTTTTTGGCTTTAACAGAATCTAGATTACAAGAGTTAAGAAAGAAGCATAGACCATCTGTACTAGTTGTAATTGAGGAAAGAACAAAGAGGGGTCGAGTTTGGAAGGATTCTAAGGGGCTTGCATCTAAGTTGTATAGTTTTAAGCATGATCCTGGATCTCTGGTAGAAGAGAAGAAAGGAGATGATGGACTTGCTGATGTGGATGCATCTTGTTTAGTCTCTCACTCATCTAACTTGGATGACTTGCTTAATGATTTACCTGTTGAATCAGATGTAGATTCTTTTCCAGATCTTCAAGAACAGGTGACCCTCATTTATCACCTCCATAGCATACATTCTGCCTTGCTTTTTTTTTTTTTAACTTTTTTCAGATAGATTCTATTGCGGTATGCAAAAGATCCATGACATAAATATATTGTAACTTCCCAAACACAAGGATTCTATGTAAATAAGGTGTGAGTTGATTTTATATGCCTTGTCATTTTTAACTTGCTTCTGATCATTTGTAAGCCCCTGTTAGAAATGTGGACATTTTTAGAAAATGATACTTCTCTGCAAATTCAGAACCTATGTTAAATAGGAAAACTACATTTTAGGTTTTGGAATGTGAGAGGCAACATCAATGCTATCGTTGCTTGATATTGAGCTTTCTCGAGTGTTGAGTTCAAAAGTCTTCCGGATTTGATAGTATTAGATCTGAGTAGTCAGAAACCATTCTTGGATGCGAGTTGTGGGGAAGCAAGATCATCCCAATTGTAAAAGTTGGTAGTTTAAATTTGTTTCCCTGGTAGTATTTGTTATATTGTGCTACTTTGAGCTGTTGCATTTTAAAACTTAGGTTTTGACAAAGATACTATTCCTATAATCCTCGTCCTCCTTAATTGTTTTTTTGGTTAATTAATATAAACTCGTATATAGAAAAGAACCCCGAGAAGGGGTAATTACAACCTATTGAACCATATCTAAAGAGAGTCCATACAGGTGCACCCAGTTTTTCTTTTAAAAAATTATCCTCCTTAATTGTTAGGCAGATCATCTTAACTGCATAACCTAATAAGCGTGGAGATAGTTTATAACTGTAGTGACAGAGAAACAACCTAATTAGGTGGCATTCCACATTAAATAAGTAAAAGTGATTCCTACCTAAATATGTCCTGAAGTTCATTTAATAACAGCCTTTATGCAGGTGGTTTGGTTCAAGGTCGAGTTGTGTAAGTTGCTGGAGGAGAAAAGATCTGCTGTTCTTAGGTTGTTATTTCCAATCTATATGAATACTGGATATAACTTCTATAAGGAGCAATGGCTGGGGAAGAGAGACTGTTTCAGTTATTTCGGCTCTAATTACTTGATTTTACCTTCTTATATAAAAAAATAAAGAAAAATACAACTTAATTTAACCTTGTTCGCAGTCTGAAAGAGAATTAATTAAACTTTATTTGTGGTCTCTTTTCTCTTTTCTTTTTTTTCAGAGCAGAGGAGCTGGAAACAGCACTTGTGGAAATGGTCAAGCAAGATAATCGACGACAACTTAGTGCAAGGGTATAAATGATTGATTGCTTAAGAGAACTGTTCTTGCTGTGAGTTTGATGTATCTGTCGCCATGACATCACAGAAGGCTCTTCATGCTACATTGAGTAAGATGGAGATGTATTCAAATTTCTCCTCCCCCCATCTCCCCAAGGGGGAGAAAGAAAAGTAGATGGGAAAGAAATAGGAAAACGTTTTTGGCCATAATGTTTTAGTGGTATATTTTGTGTATTTGCTGCAGTGAATGTTAATTAACCTCATAAAGACATCTGGAAAGTCTCATGCTTCACATGCTAAGTGTTGTATGTTCACCACTTTTCCTTTCTAATAAACTAATGCCAATAGTCTCGGTCTCTTTCTATGCAAGCCCGCAGGTGTGATTTAAGTATTTTTGTTAGGTTAGAGAAATCTTTTTGCAAAGTCTTTCTTTTGTTCTCAAGAATTCTTCTAGAGTGGCTAGGATGTCTGTTCCCTGGTTTTGTTTCTAAAAACCTGGACGGATTCCTTACTTTCTATATACGTAGATTCTAGCAACTACATTGTATATTCCCTCCAGAGTTTCTCTGTGAATAACACAGTTACTCATTTACTGAGTAAATAAAGGAAAAAAAAAACTAATGCCATAGGATTGTGTTTTACCTAAAATTTGGTAGTGTGAAGCACAATTGGTTAGGGCAGTATTTGTTTTATTACCCAGGTTCCCACTAAATAGTAGGAAATTATTGATGATTTGAACATCCAAGCCTACTGTTTAAAGTAGTTTCATCAATATCTCTTATAGCTTAGATGTTACTCAGAACAATATCAGGGAATATATGGTTTCCTCAAGACTCATATTTTAGTTTTAACTCAAGGTTGAGATTTATCAGTTATTCTTGCTTATGAATGCATCCCGCGAAACTGTTTTGTCACTACGATTCGTACTGTGCAGGATGAGCAGCTGGAGCAAGAGGTAGTTGAGCTACGGCAAGCCCTGGAGGATAAAAAAGAACAAGAATCAGCAGTGCTTAAGGTTTCTGTTTGACCTGTCTAACTCTACTTCTATTTACTGAGTTCCTCGCAATGAATTGAGATCACTTCTGTGTATATACAGATTTTAATGCGAGTAGAGCAAGAGCAAAAGTTAACTGAGGATGCTAGAGTAAGTGCAGTGCAAGATGTGGCTGCTCAAAAATATGCAGTTCATGTGCTTCTGGTCTTTTTTTCCCTCTTCAATGTTCTGGTTTTCTACTATCGTCGTTGAAATTTATCACTTATACATGAAAATCAAATATAAGGAATAAAAAACTGATAGATTTTATACTGTGATCAAAATGAACTATATTCACCCACCCGATACTCACTACTGGTAAACCACCAAAAAGTGGCCGAGTTTGTTTAATGGATGACGAGCCATGCGACAGGTTACTTTTTTTCATGAAAACGTTACAAGTTGTAACATACACTCACCCTAGATTCCTGGAGCTTATGTCAATCCTATCATGCAACTTGCTAAATTTTTGTGTTTCATACTATATCTTTTTATAAAATCCTTATGAATATTTTTCTACTCTAAAAACAATGATTTTTACTCAATAGAGTTATGATTCAATCACAAGTTATCTGTTTTTGGTTGGAAACATTTCAAATATGTGGATAAAATTGATAAAATTCTCAATTTCTAATACTTTTGAGTATATGTATTTCAAATATGTAGATAAAATGGATATAATTTTCAATTTCTAATACTTTTGAGTATATGTGTTTTGCGTGGATCTTCTATCTTCACCAGAATGATATATATGCAGGAAAAATATGAGAAAGCTATGGCTTCACCTGCTGAGATGGAGAAGAGAGTGGTAATGGCAGAATCAATGCTGGAAGCTACATTACAATATGAATCTGGACAAGTTAAAACACAATCTTCTCCAGGGTATGAAAATGAAATTGTGTGTGTGTGTGTGTGTGTGTGTGTGTGTGAGAGAGAGAGAGAGAGAGAGAGAGAGAGAGAGGTTTGTGTGCGTCGATTGCTTCAAAAGCCATATGCTTTTGAAACTGTTTCCTAATGAAGTTTGTGTGCGCGAAGGCCAATGCATAGTCAAGTGGCCACACAGCGAAACTCTGCAAGAAAGACGGGTCTGTTGCCCTTTGGATTAGGTTGGCGAGACAGAAATAAGGTAACAATTGAACGTTTCTGCACCAATGTTCGGCTCTGATAAATCTAACTGATACAACAGTTTTAGCCGAAACTTTTACTCAATGTAATGAACTGCAGATACAGCTTCGTAGCTATTACTTCTCTTTCTTATCCTCCTTTCCCCTTTGCGACCCAAATTTTAGTCCTTTTGTCCAACTCTGTTTCCTACACATTGTCGAAATCGATAGGACATAAAATGACAAATGAGAGTACAGAACCGAGCACTCGTGCAGACAAAAATCAATGACCAACAGCAGAATGATTTAGGGAAATGATTGGTAGTTAGGTGCCATTGACATCCTTGTCGTTGCCCTCTTTATAATTATGCATGTTACAGGTAATGGAACGTCTGTCTGTATCATTATTAAGTAGACTAGCTCTTTTCCATCTTCTGCTTGCTAGTTCTTTATGCACAGAACATTTTATAATATCAAATACGTTAAATTAAGTAGACTAGCTCTTTTCCATCTTTTTCCTTTTGTTCTTCCGTCAGGTTGCGGTATTGATCTCTCAATTCGAGAATGAAGTAACTTCATGTGAAAATACGTATAATTTCTGTAAGTGGTCTAATATCAAGCGAAAATTATATATTTGCAATTATAAACCGTATTGAGGTAGTCTGGTGGTTAGGATGAAATACCTGGTTATGAGGTTTATGAACAATGCTTTGAGTTTTAGTGTTTTTAGGATTAAAATCTTAAAGTTATTAGTCTTACGAGCTAAAGAGAATTGTCGGGTGTTCTCTATCTTTTGTAAAAACAAATGGACTATAAGGTAAATTTTGAAAGATGTAATTATCAGTTGAGTTATCACCCAGCTCAGCTCACTAGAGGAATATAATTTGAAGTATAACGTAAGTAAATGCAAGATCAAGAGCACAAATCAAGTATCTGTCAACTGCAAAATAAGCAGACACTATGTAAGTGCAGCGAGCAAACAGTTATCAGCTAATATCAGAGCTGCATGTGTAGCAGACCAACGGCGTGGAAAAAGAAAAATAAGCAAGCATTATATGGCAAATTAGAGAGGTTCACTCAATAAATGAAGCAAACGCAGCAACTGTTAGCTACATCCGGTAGCCCCATTATATTCTCTTTATGCCATTTCTCTCCTATCCTCTACCACCATCTTAGACAGAGAGATGATGATGATGGTGACGACGACGACATCAATGATGACAATGATGATGATGGTGACAATGACAACTATGCTGACAACAATGATGAAGATGAAGATGAATTGCATCAGTCATATTTGCTTGTGATTAATAAAGTGGACTTTAATCATGTTGTATGCATTTGGGGGAAGAATAAAGGAAAAACATTGATTCTTGTTGGATTTTTTGGACCTGCTCTAAAAACAAATTGTCTTCTAATGTTTCAAACAATGTTGAAGTTTCCAAAACAAAAGACGAGAAGAATTAGTAGGAAACAAGTAAAAGAGGTTATATCATAGCTGTAAATCATAAGCCATATAAGGAAGCACCATGGGAAGGAGATCAACAAATCAGAGCTAATCACATAATCCCGTCTTAGTGACGACTCCGTCGTAGTATGCCAGGCACACGGGAACATTCTCAGGGTCGTTCGGCATTGAAGAATTCAAAGTTTTTTTGATTATGTAATAAGATCAATAATGGGTTAGTTATGGTTTCTTTTTGCAGTGACAATCAAGCTTTGTCTTTACTTCTATTGGTTTTTGCATCTGTTTCAGAGGAAACTGGATTTTTGTTTCTGATTGGCATCTCATGGTTATGTTTTCCCTCATAAGTCATTATGAACGCTCTCGGATCGTCTGATGATCTCTCCACGTGCTTTCTCACATTGCATTTGATACTTGTACATCTATAGTAACTCCTGCATAAAAGAGAAATTTACAACCAATTGAACTACTCGGTCAAGTGTAGTATTTCGATATATTGAAGGATAATCGAGTAATTTACCGAGGATACGGGTTTCCCTTAACGACCTTCTGCCCATATTTCCTCCAGCGAAATCCATCACCAATAACCTCAGAATCATTTGAGCTCTGAACTATGATGGGTTGCTCCTGCAGGGCTTCACATGATATGCCAGCTTCACTAGATTGACTTTCACCTTTCCTGAAGTAAAAGTTTGAAAAAACTTCATTTTTAAGCTTAGAGAAAGAGCTTATGACAATCTACTGAATTGAATTTGTATCTTATACCTTCTCTTACTCTTAGGTTCATCGCCTCTACTTTCTTCCTCACGTTCACCACTCAGACCGCACAAGTTATCAGGATTAACAGCTCCAACCGATATAGGCTCATAAATTTGAGCGGCTTTGCTCTGATAAGAAGAATGTGTAGATATTCCGACTTCATTCTGATTTTCTAGCCTGCCTTCACAACATTCGATTCGTTCATAAACACGGTCACTCCATAACCGATCTTCAGATAGAAATCCTGTCCCTTGTGTTGCTGATGAGTTGCGCTTAGGAGGCTGAGGCTTTGAGTGGCTGTGCTCACCCTTGTATACGATTTCTGCAATCTGTCCATCCAATGATCTCTCGACCTTCTTTTTCACGGGACAATTTGGGTGTGTACACTTATAGTAACTTCTTGGATACTCGCTTCCTTTCACTTGCTTTTGCCCATATTTCCGCCAGTTATATCCGTCATAAGATGGACGGTCACAATTACTCATAGGCAGTGGCGCTTTCACATCCTCTTCCATATGATGCGATGAAATCTTTGATGTCTCCGTTAACAGATTTGTTTCGGCAGACGATGGGATATTCGATTTGGATACCAAACTGTTTTGATATTGATTCTGATGCTGATAAAGAGTATTGAAGTTTTTTCCCTGAATGAAAACGAATGGTTTATTTATTAGCATATTTTAGGAGTAAATGAAGCTCCTTTAAATATGTCTTCTGCATATTTACGGCACGATTGCTTACCATGTTTGCCAAAAGTGAAACAGTTGACTTTGATACCGATTTAGCCAGTGGTTTGTACACGAGAACAGGCTTGCTATCTGATTTTCTCAATTCCTTATCAGATGAACTATCATCTGCTGCACCCTCCAAGATTTCAGTCTGAAAATGTTGCAAATTAAAAACATCAGAAGACGAGAACTTCAGAGACTGAAAGAACAAAAATAAAAATAGGATCTTTTCGAAGAAGTAAAAGGGTAACCTGGGAAGAATGCATGCTTACGGCATGAGCACGATTTTCCGTTGTCTTAAACCTGACTGATTTTGGTCTAATAGCAGAAACAGCAGTTTCAGAAGAAACTTTAGAAGGAGAAGAATTAATGGCGCCTGCAAGGAGCTCTGAAAATGACCTATAAGTTGAACAACTTGGCCTTGAAGCAACCGGTTTAGCTATAACTACTCTCCCTGCCTCTTTTACATCCATTTCCTTGTAGAGTATATGAACTGACAATTATGTCACGTTGGAGAACTAGATGAAGACAGTTGAATGTAAAGCTTTACAACCCGGAAAAAACAATTTCCTTTCGTAATCTCATAAGTTTCAAATGTCCATTTCGTTCTCTACAATTACAAACCAAAGTAAAAAAACATGGGGGAAAGGAGTTCTCTACTAATTTCGACTGATATGTTCAATCGTCAATAGAAGCTTCTGTTTTGTTTAATTTCAGTTTAATTCTGCGACCCATTCTCAAAGTCAGTATTTGCATACACATTTATTTGCAATCTGCTCTTTTTGTTCATCAGAGTTTTAGGTAATTTTTCTTCTTGTTATACTGTCTGGTTAATCGAAGACTAAATACCTATGAAGTTGTCTGTTCAAATCATTTTACCTTGAAAATAAATAACAAATCATCAACCAAATAGAGGCACTCATAATCTTCAAAAAATTCTTGAAAGACGAAGAAGAAATGAAAGAAAATAGGTGAGAACTAACCGGAATACCTTCAACTGGCAACTTTAAACGATTGGATTGAGCTGGCTTCCATGGAATCTCATTCAAAAATTGGCCTTTTTACCATTCAAACTTCACCTGCATTACCCAGAAACAGAGTTACATTTGGGTAACAGTACCTTTTATAAATTATAACCCTTTTAGAGAGAAGGAAAGAGAGTTCTTTAAGAGAGAATACAGCTCAAAACAGGTGTTTGGGCACCATGAAAAGTTGCAGAAGTGAGACAAACTTGGGAAATCCTTCAAAAAGTCCATCTTTTTCAAACACCCTTTTACTATTTGGTTAGCAATTTCAATATGGTACAGCTGATTTACCCAGAAAAGAGGAAGCTTTTTCTTTAGAATTAAAAATTTAATTAACGTACTATTGAAACAAATGAGTCTTTTTTTTAATCAAAAGAAGAGTTTGATTGGTGGTTTGGACTAAGTAGAGCTTAGCTTATGAACCTTATCTGTTTCAACTAACTGTCTCTGTTCCGTTTTTTGACTCTCAGATCCCACCTTTTATAGAGGCTATGATCCAGTCCTCAACATTCTCTACGGTACATTATATAGTCTTATTATACAGAGATACACCTTGTCCCACCTGACCAAACCCACAAGACTATTATATTATGTTCTCAGTAGTTTTACCGGAAGTGTGCAGATTTTTCCAATCAAATCGGTTTGTTCTTTCAATATATTAATTATAATCGTTTCAGTTATTTTTAATAACTATATTTTTTGTTTGATTATTTTTTTCAATAATTCTATAATCGGTTCAAACTGATTATAACTGTTTTTTATTATATATTTTATATTATTAATGATTGTTATTGACTTGAATATTTGGATTTAGTAGTATTAAAAATAAATGGAGGTTAGTGTATGGAGTAATGAAAACTATATTTGATTATTGATCTATTGATGTTTTCAGTTTAAAATTCTTGTTGTTTTAAGAAATTTGACAGGTGCAGCCGAACCGGTTACAAATAACCGAACCGAACTGATTACTTTGGTTATATTCGGTTCGGTTTGGACGGTTACACCGATTCGGTTCAGTTCGGTTATATAGGTAACCGGTGAATTCGGTTCGATTACAAAAATGTTTTACTAACTGATCGAACCGAACCATGCACACCCATGAGTTTTACTACACAAGTTAAAATAATTTGGTAAATTTAATACAGGAGTATTGCTGTTACAATTCAGTTTTCTGTCGAAATCTATCGTCTAGAATTACTCAAATTGAATCAGTGGTTGATTTTTAGGTTTCGTTGTAAACTTAATGAGTTACTTCCATGACCCTTAGAAATTATTTGCAATTGAGAGAATTCAAACTAGAAATTAAAATAAACCAATGGTATGTTCATTTATTAGATTTGAATTACAAATTCTAGGATTCATATTTATAATTCAAATCAAGTATCTACTACTAAATTAAATATTTAGAGATTTATGAGTTTCACATAAATCTGGAGTTTTGTTGATTCCATTTATATTCACTCATCAAATTTTTTTTAAAATTTATAATATAATTTTAATAAAAAAAATATATAAATTTTTAATCTAAAGATTTGATAAACATACCCTCAAACTCTGATTTCGACGTGATTTTTTGATACGTGTATTGTACCCATAGTACCCATAGCAGATTTTACTATTTGCTAAGAAATGTGCTATGGAGGTACGCGGGGCTCCCAAAATATTTAGTTCCTTTTTCATTGTTATTCATTCAAAAAAAAAGGAGACAGAAATTGAGTGAGTGGAACATTTTCTCTCGAAACAAACACAAAATAAACTATAAATTGACTAACATTTGTATATGTGAAGTGAACATTTCTACGAAAGAAACGGACAATCTCGTCCTTATGGTGATGTGTAATACGCCTCGTATGACGTGTAAATTTTTACTGATTTTTACTTGTTACCGTTCTGGAAGTATTTTTATACAGATAATATTATTTAATTTATAATTATGTTATATATACATTCTTATAAAACACTTACATACATTTTTTAAAATATTCACGTGCAATCATTTTAAGAAACATATGAGCATTTATTTCTTATAGAATTAATTTCACTGTGTTTCAAACAACCACATATGTGATTAAATGAAATTAACATTTTTAATGTATAAGAAGTGATTTTTGACAAAACGCTTTCAAACTAACTCTTAATTTATAAGATAAAAATGGATTTTAAATCAAGGAGAATTGGATATTCATTCCTATAGTTAACACGTGTAAGTGATTTGTCATATGAAATCAAGAAAGTAGTGTGATATCGTAACATTTGAGTGATTAATGTTTTATAAACACCATGATTTAATTGTCTATTCTTTAGGAGAATAGAAAAAAATTGTGGTCTGTACCAAAATTTTCAAAGCCATATTAGAAGGATCATGATCCTATTATGTTCCACCTTATAAAAAATGCTCGTGTTCGATCTAAGCGGTTGAGCTAAGATCTCAAATATTTCATATCAACTTAAAAAATTAAAAGAAAAAAAGTCAAATATCATTATTTTCAAACTGTGTAGAGTTGATTTGAATCGTTAATAGTTAAACTAATAGTTAAGATTGGTTCAAATAACTCCATTTGGAGAGAAGGGATCCGTGCGTGTATTAATTTATAAAATGGTAGAAAAAACCATATTAGAATAATCATGTTCCATCTACCCATAAATGCTCATGTCCCACGTAAACGTTTGATTTAAGATCTCAACCATTATTTTTCAAATTATGTTGAGTTGACCTGAATCGTTAACATTTAAACCAATAATTAAGATCGATTCGAACAACTCTTATCCTTAGATATGAGGGAATTCAAATTCATTTTGGACTACCTTATGTGTATGCTAATGTATAAAATGATAGGAAAAATAACCTCAGAATTTCAATTCTTAATTAATTTTAGTGCTAAATGAGATTTGAATCACTTCGTGTTCGGTAATTCAAACAGGAAGTGAGCTGCACGCAATCTGGATCGTCCGTTTTTATTACGGACGGTCTAGATTACCCTATATTTCCCTCCTTTTGTTTCTTCTGACATCTTTTTACTTCTATTTTTCCCTTATCAAATCTAAACCATCCGTTTTTAAAGATGGCCTAAAACAGGAGAGGATGCATGTCCTGCTAAATGATTTCAGCTCATTCTTCTAAGGAATTTATGTATTGATGCATTCCGAATCCAATAGCCTAAAATATTAATATTTTATGTTATACTTATCATGAGTTCCGAGAAATCTATTATAATTATAAAAAAGTGAGAAAGATGATTGATGAGAATATTATTTTTGTCTCATTTACCTCTTCCAATATTTTCATAAAATTATATTGGTTCGTACTTGTTATTCTAAAATAAATATGTGATTTTTTAACTTATTTTGTCTCACTGCTTCCTAAAATAATTATTGACGTCATTTTTCCTGTCACAAAACCTTAAATTGTTGTCTCAAAGATGGGAATTGCGATAAATAATAGACAGACAAATTTGTCCTAAGATTTTAGTAGTATGTTTTCATGTTTGTGTAAAGAGTGAGATTGTGAATATGTTGTTCGTCTTACTTGGATATTATGAAGCAAGAAAGAATAAAGAAATCTGTAGATGCTGTTGGTTTGTTCTTTCGTTCCAAAAAAAAATGTAGTTTAATTGTTCCATTAATTTCCTTACATATCCCTCATATTCTTTTATTTTCCTATTTTCCTAATTAATTTCCAAAGTTAAAGCATAGTCTTAACGAAAAAAATTAAAGACACTTGAATCACAAGTAGAGAAAATTTTGACATTTTGTTTTAATTAACAATTTCAAGTCGGATACAGCAGTGTTATTGTTTAATTTATTTCGGAATTGTCGCTTTGATATGAACCACTTTAGTTAGATATATGTATCAATGTATGAATATAAATATAGCGATTGATGTAAATTTTTGTTTATCCTTCAATTTCTACCTTGTTTTTTTACTTTGACTTTGATGGTTTAATCAGATGTGATAGAAAATCACTTATTCAAACATTTTTTATTCTAATAAAATATAATAATACGACCATGAAAAGATAATTATTATGTCACGATCGAAATCATGAAATTTTGATAAGTTTTATGATTATCAAAAGTATCACTTCTTCAAACGCTTCATATATAATGATTCTTGCTTTATTGATGGCATTTGATCTCTCATTTTCGGTTCCCCTCCACATATTTATATTTCTAGGAAATAGAAGTAAACTAACATTAAGATAGAATTACAATTAGCTAAATTGAGAACTTTTTTGAAAGCTAACAACTTCTTTAAATATAGCTATAAAACAAAACACATGCGTGTAAGCAAAACAAGAAGATGGGTCTATGAATTACAATCCAAAGAAGTAAATAATCTAAAAATACCCAAAAACCAAAGCAAAGAAAGAAATTAAGATTAGTTCATTAAGTGTGTAAATAAAGATAATAATAAAACTTTAAAAATGTATAAAAGGAAAAAGATTTGTCAATAAGTTAGGGGTTTGTCATGTAGCAATCCAAAAGGGTATTTGAGGATTAGTTGAAGTTTTGAAATTTTGAAAGTTAGTTGGGAAGACAGGATCAGAGGACAGAGGGTGTTGAGTTGAGATTTGTGGGGAAAGTCTGTCTTTCTTCTCCAACTTCCAAACAGGAAACCTAAACTCTAATTCCACGCTTAGTGACTGGTAGTTGTGTTTGTATTTGCACGTGCCACCACATTTCCTCTCTTCTTATCAATTTCTTCTTGTTTTATTCTACCCTACTTACAATATCTATAGACTTACTAGGTTAAATGAGTAGTCATTGTAAACAAGAATAGCATATAGTCATTGTAAGATTGGTTTTAAGGTATGCCTAATCTACATATCTATTATATATTAAAAATGGAGAAAGCTAGAAACTTCTGTAGACAATTATGTCTACATGTTTTTTTATTTATCTTAAAATATCACCTAAAATACTTCTCACATTCTCTTTCATCGTTACTATTATTATTTTTTTATCAATTTTCATAAATTATATGATCATGAACGGTCATAAACATAATCATTACCATTTTTAATAATTGGAATAATATCACTTTTTTAAAATAGATGAGTATTTATTGTTATGGTGTACACAAATAATATACAATTGCATAAATATAATTATATAAAAATGTACAAACAAAAAATTAAATTTGCAATACAAATGAAAAAATATCAAAGTTTAAAATAAAACATAAAATAGATGGCATTCCATTTTCTTATAATTTTTTAGATCACAATACACCCTTATTTTTTTTTCAAAACACACATGATGTTGTGCAACTTGGTTGAATACAAATTTATCAACAGATAAAATAACAATATAACATCATATTGATTTTAATCACATAAATTGAAAACAAATAATATGGTGCTAAATATTTTTTTAATTCATACAAAGACGACATGATTAATAATCATAGTTAAAGATATAATATGTTCAATTACACGCGTGTATTGACTAGTACTGTTAAAAATTACTTAAGAGAAGAAACTTTTAATTTCTCTGTTTACCATCTAAGCCACTTTAAATTTCATAAATTTCGCCTACTTTTTCATTTAATTCATTTATATAATAAATTTTATAAATAATTTACAAATAAAATGTTTGTGTAATTGTAAAAGTGAATTTCCATAAAGATTAATTTTGAGATATATATATTTTTTGTACACAAGGAACATTTAATTTTTAGCTAATAATTATGTTCGTTAGTAATTTATAAAATTCATGTTATGTAAAATTTATGTATTTGCAACATGAAATTCATAAAGTAAACTTAGAGAAATACATTAATATATTTTTCAACGGTAATGAATGAAAATTATTTATTAGGAATGTGACAAATTAACGAAAAAATTCATTTGTTATATAGTACAATTTGAGCTTCAATCTAGTTTTGGATTTAACTCATCTTACTTAATGAAACTATTTTTCAAGCACTAGAACTTTAAATATATAATATGTAGAATCAATATTCGTATATTTTTAATGAGTCACCACATAACTAAATTTACATATAATGTGTATGATGTTGGAATTATGTCCACAAAATAGGGTATAATAACTATTTATGGGTATTTAGTTCTCAGACATTTTGTATTATTGGATTTAACGAATGAACGGAAGTTTTTCTATTAATTAGAGTGTGTTTATGATTTACTCAAGTCCTGTAACTATTTTCAATGTAAGAAGAGTAAATACAGAGAGGTCTTCCAGACAAACTTTGCTGAAATAGTTCAAAATGATATTTGCAGTCTTAGGATCGATTGGGCAATCGAGTCTGATTATGACTGTTAGGTTGAACCAAAAGATGTCAGTCTTGGGGCATGAGAGTGGAGACTCTGACGGTTGACCTAGTCATGTTATGAAACATGTTGAATAGACCAGTAACAAATTAGTTTAGAGTAACACTGTTCACCTAGCTCTAAATCTAATTGTTACACCATAAGGATATTTTCGTAATTACTTTTATCCTGAGGTGAATACGAAATTTGACTTAGTTACTTGCGGTCTTTGATTTGTCAAATGAGTGAGTTCGGATTGTCGAACAATACCTCAACTGTTAGGATCGTAATTCAACCATGTTAGAATTATGTGAATCACATATGTGAAAATTCGTGGTTAGATTACGAAAGAAAAATATCACTTTGTGCTTTTATTGATGAGTGTATGAATAAATTAACTTGGCTAAGTATTCAATGAAATGAGTCATTGAATAAGACTTGTGAATTGTACGAGACAATTCACTGTTATGCCTTTCACAATCAATAAAGAAGTTAAGAAAATAATAACAAGATGGGTAGATGGTAATTTTACATCCCACTCTTGTTATTGATATTCACGAAGGGTAATATGTTAAAATATTTTGTGGACCGTGAAATAAAAGAATTTGTTTGCACCAACAGAAAATGTAGTGCGAATGAATCGAGAGTTGATTTGGCATCGAACTTATAGTCGAGTCGTACGATGTCAGGATCAAATAGGTCGGGAATTTATGGAGATAAATTTGTCAGATATTTGAATCCTATAACTTTATTCTTGTGGGCCCATTCGATCTCAAGAGTAGCTCATAAGGATAGAAATAGAAGAAACAACATCAGTTTGACCACAATGTATTTGGAGTCAATGTGTATTTCCTGAACCCATATGTGATGAGTGTTATTACTTTATTAGTGAAAAATAATTAATTGATGTTTGAATTAATTAATTTATTATTTTTTAATTATTAGATAATTAGTAAATAAAATAAATAAAATAAATTAATTAATTAATTGATGAAGATCAATTTGAATTTATCAATTTGGATTGATAAATTTGGACACAACATTGACTCCAGAAAGATATGTAATTTTCAGTAATAATAAAGAATAAAGAGGTGGATTTCAGAAATTACACATATACGGGGGTGTATGTGAAAATTTTAAAATTATTGTGTAAGGGATAACATTAAGGTTGCATCTCTAACGTAAGTGTGTTCACACAACTCTAATCAAACAGAGCAGAAAAACATTTATCTCTCCCATCCTACTATTTGTCGCCGAAATCACCAGAGGAAGAAAAAATTTTGATTTTTCTTCTTCAGTTATTTTGAGAGCTCACACTCAGTTCCTAATGACGTCCTTACGAGATATATTCACTACAAGAAAAATGGCTTATGGCGGCGATTTTATTCATATATGGTGACGGTTTTAACCACCGCTAAAAGGATTTGTGGCGGTTCATAAATCGTCGCCATATCCACCACCGTAAAGGTTTGTGAGGATGATTTTTCCAACCGTTGGAGGACCACCGGTAAAGGGGGGTCCTTGTCGGTAGTTCAAAATCTCTCCTGACAGTTTTGAATCGCCTTTATAGGCTCTAAAATCGCCGCTATAAATTAAAATTTTGGCCAAATTTTTTTATGTTTTTTAAAGATCCCATAATTTTAAAAAATACTTGTTTCAGAAAACATTATATATCACAAGATTTTAGAATTCATCAATACAAAAATTCTAACAATTCAAAGTCCATCGTTCAAATATTCACAAATCTTTGCATTTTAAACGTTCACAAATTCAAACATTCACAAAATTTAAAAATTTAGAATCCATCAATTGAATATTCATAAATTCTAAAGACAAAACAATATAAGTTCACACTTACTCAAATATAGTATTTTACATCGTCATTGAACTTTATATGATCATGAAGTTGAAAGATGATTTTCAGAATCCTATAAACACATAAAAATAAACAAATTAATACTAGTGTTGAAATAAACATAATTTATAATTACGTAAAATATATATTCCTTAGAAATCTTACATGATCACCGGCGGAGAATGAGAATGAATGATTTTGTACTTGCATCTTTTTCACAAGGCACGCCGCTTGGGATTGAAGTTGAACTTGACAATCTTGAAGTTCATGAAGTTTTGACTTAACTCTCTCATATTTTGCACGTGGAATGAACGCCGCCAAAAATATTCTGTAAAAACAAAAATATTACTTATAATAAAAAAGATTTACGTACCATTTCATCTTTTTTTGCAGCTTTTCCTTCCTAAAGAACAATGTATACTTTGTTTTGCTCGTACTGCAGTATTTGTTTCACTACGAGCCTGTTATTTGAGAACAAAATTAGTATTTATTCTACGCAGCAAAACCACTCCACCAAAATGCCAATATGAAAGCCTAAATCTACATACCTAAGAGCAACAAAATGGATACAACTATACTATACAATCAATCATGTTAGGCAATCAAATCACACCATAATCAAATGTGGCATGCTATAATCATGTCATTTCTCTAATATATATAAGATTATATCATGTGCATTGTTACCATGCAAGAACAAGAAAGAAATGACCGCCAATGCAGACCATCTAGTACACAAGGAAGTAGAAACCTTACCGCTGTCAAATTAACCAAACAAGCACATGATAAAGATAAATCTAGAAGCACACTCAATTGTTGACAAGAATAACGTAGGCTAATGCCACATAGGGAAGAAAACGCAAGCAAAACATGAAAAATCAAAATCAATTGACAAGGGCTGCAAAATCAAAATCAAAATCAAAGTAGCTTCAAGTGACAGAGGAGCTCGAGGTGGAGATAGAGAAGCTTCGAGAGACAGATAGACCTGCAAAGAAGATAGAGATCTAAGAGAGAGACAAAGAGAAAATGGGCGAGTTAGAGAGAGAATCGAGTATGTACCTATAGATCACGGAGGAACTCGCGGTGGAGAAGCTCGTGGTGAAGGAGCTTGTGGCAGAGAAATCACGGTGAAGAAATTGTCATGTATTGATCTGCATTTTGAGAAGAAGGGTGCTTCCGCTGGGGTTTGGGCGAAAAAAAATCAGAGATTTAAATGTTTAGCGGCGGTTTTAAACCGCTGCTAAAGACGCTTAAAAGCCGCTGGCAATATATATATTTTATTTTTTTAATCATTTGGTGGCGGGTTCTCTAAAAAACTCCGCCCCAAATCAATTTATAAATATTTTATTATTATTTTTTGCATACATTCGGCGGCGGGTTACAAGAACCGCTGCTAAATGTCGATCTATTATGATTTTAGAAACCACCACCTTAAGTTTGACCGGTTTTTTTCTTGGCAGTTGGCATAACTGCCGCCGTAAAACCGTCAGGGGAAATCATTTTCTTGTAGTGACTTCTGAATACAACGAATGATTGTTAGTGTGAAGACTAATTGAAGTTCTTGGATTTGAAGATCGAAGAACGCGAAGCATTCAATAAGGATTCCACCAATTCAGAAAGTCTATGATATAACGAAAGTGTATAAATCGTTTCTATCTTTTTTGAATATATTTAACTTAATATGCATAATTGGATGTATGGTTTTAATATTTAATATGATTAAAATGGTTGATGTAAACATTTTGATATACCACCCACGAACCGCGTGGTTCAATGATTTTTTCTCAAATTTTAAAATCCGATCTAACATATGACACGTTGTTTGATGAGAGTTTCATGTTATTTAATTAGAGAGTGTGATTGTTACTTTATATATTAAATATCTAATATAAATTTAAATTCATAAATATTAAAAAAATGAATATGTTTAAATATTTTCGTACGTAGTTAGTGACTCAACGACAAAACTGTCGCTGTAAAAAAGGTGTCAATAAATGATCTTCTTGTTTCACTGACATGCATGTGTTCTATCGTTGTATTTAAAGAACTTGTTAGCTTTCTTAGATTTTGAAAATGATAGTACTTCAAAAAAAAAATCTCAATTTAGCTAATTGTTATCCCATTTACGTGGGAATCTTTGCGAAAGAAATCATTCAAACAATTAAATCGACATTACCAACTTATTTTGTTTTATGTTGTTGTTTAAAGTTCTAAGTTACATTCATGATTCCATCTTAATGTTAATTTACTTCTATTTCCTAGAAATATAAATGTTTGGAGGGCTGCAAAAAGTGGAGATCAAATACCAGCAATAAAGCAAGAATCTTTATATATGAAGTGCTTGAAATTGAGAGAAAAACTCTATTCTACTGTATAAATCAGTCAATATTATATACTAGAATAAAAATGTTTAAAGAAATGGTTCTTATCACATATGATTAAACTCCAAACTAATATTGTGAGTGTGGAGATTTTGTTAATGTCTCCAAGTTTTATTTATGAACACAAAAATATAACGATTTTTTTTGCAATAAAAGATTTGAGTATTCATGATGTTAGGGATGTGAATTTTTTGTAGTTGATGTTCAAATGTAAGGGGTAGTTCAATCACAACCGTCTAAAAAGATCTATGTTGTTGAGATAAAATGTTAAAAAGTTTAAAAATAGTGAAAATTTCTTTTGTCCATTTTTCTTGACAGTTTGGATCATTCAAATCTAATAAAATGATTTAAGATTGATTAACTATCGTGTTTGTCATTGGAATCAACGGCAGACAATCCTCATCAATATGTTAGGGTGGAAACTTAGATGAAAAAATAATTTAAGTAGGACCAAAGAAAAAACTTTATGCGGCCCAACCTGAAGGTCAGTACTGAGGAGGCTAAGGATTAGCTTTCGGACATCTACTTTTATTGCACGTTTCACATCTTCCTTTTCTCGTATTCAACAATCTAGTTAGACTATTAATTTAGAAAAATAATGTAAAATCTAAGCTATTAATTTAGAAATACCGAGAAACAAATAGAAAAGAAATACGCTTTTTGCATATTTATATAAGAAATTTGTATAGTGATGTAATGCAATTACATAATCATAATGATGTATCATATTTACGTTGAAAAAGGAATTTGCATCATTTTGTGTTATATATACTTTAAAAAATAGACATGTCACGTAGTGTAATCGATACTTCTAAAAATTTTCATTTAATCTTCTTCAATTCAAATGAGCTTTTTAGTTCGGCACAATCCGGACGGGAAAACAGAGAAAATCTGTAACTCCGAGCTCATACTCAATCCAAACCCTGGTATTGGCTTGTCGATACATTGAAGTATCAAATGTATGTCATTGTTATGGTTCATACTATATTAAACATGTAAGTGTAGAATTCAAAATATGTGATGTAAGTTGATTTAGTGGTTCATATATCTATCTCTCATGTCAATACCATATTAGTACCGCAGAAATAAAGGTATATATAATGTAAATCATTACTTAAATGATTGGCCCTTCTACAGTACAAGGCATGTACTGTACAAGGGTCCAAATAACCTTTGAATCATCCTACGTGAAATTCAGAAGAGATGATGTAGAGGTCATTTAAACCGGTAGAAATATTCGTCAAATGATTTTGGCTTTCCACGATATTAGGGTGCAGCCACACCATATTCTGACTTGTTTCGGCAAAACCAGTCGCTGATTATCTTACAAAAATTCCACAGCCAACATGTATCAATTATCTTAATAATGCAAACATGAATAAAACATTCCTTTTCCTCCCAAGAGTAATGGAGTAACAATTGAATACTTATTAAACCATATTAGCAACTCGTACAGACTAAAAGGTTCTGTAAGCAGAAGGCTGAAGCTGAAGATCCTCTGGAAGTGCCTATTACAGTTAAAATAGATACCATTTGAAGTATCTTTCTACAAATTTACATAATAAAGTTACACCAAGTTTGAATAATCCTGAGTACACAGCTCTCTTCTTTACTTACCGCGAATTTTATCGCCAATGATGTATAATCTTTGTGCAAATCAGGAAATGGATTGAATTAGCTAGCTATCTGCTGATGTATTTGTGTTCCCGCTTGTTGTGGTTTGCCTCACAAATTGCCCACGAAGACGAGGTCTTTGTTCTGCCAGTTTCTTCCTGCTTTGGTAACGCACCTGAGGAAACAAGCATCAGATGTCAAGTGGAGAAACAGCTATAGCTATAAAATAATGTTCATATTTCCCAATTGACGCATCCTCCAGAATACACGTTAAGTAACAGCAGATACTCTGGTCACAAACTTCTCCATAGAATAATGATGTTCATATTCGCCAAATGACTAATCATTCTCAAACTTGCTTGAACCAAATGGCTATCCGTTTTCCTTTCTATTTTTTATGCCTATGCAAGATACTATACATGCTCCAATTGCGGTTGATCATAAACTCACAAGTCGCAAACTCCAAAGAGAGCAGATTAGATCGGTTAAGGCAGTGATAGCTTAGATTTCATTTCATTCCCTATTTGTGCTATGCATAGTTTCGCAAACTATTGTTGGAAAATCTCATAAAAACTTGATTATCATCATTCATCAGAATCTGAATTAATACATAACTCTAAACACTCATATTACCACAGAATAGCCAAATATTCATTGGAACTTCTCTACCCCACCCACCACCCACCAGAAGAAAAGAAAAGGAAAGAAAAAGCCGGACTAGGTTTATGTAGTCACAAAAGGACTTAATAATACAACACGAGAAACATTAACATACAAATTTGAATACAGAATAAATAGCTTATATCCTTACCTTTTTCTGGAAGCATCGGTCCTTTCTTTTCTGACGAAACTTGCTCAACGCAGCTTCTCTTTGTGGGAACTTGTTTTGATCAACCCTGTTCCCACAACCACTACCACTCCCACTAACATCGCCACTACCACTTTTCCCAGCCATTCCATTCTCACTTTCCATGTTTATCCCACCAGCTGTAGTTATGCCAGTTCCATTCTGTCCATTGCTCCCATGGTTGCTCCCAGAAGCACTTCCATTGACACTATAATTGGCTGCAGTGCCTTCAATAGTCCCACCCATCACATTGGATGACCCACAGCGTGTAGCAGCTGCAGCCATTTTCTTCAATGCTAATTCGTCATGCTCAGGTGGCAGCTGTTGTTGAATGCCATGGACCACATGTTGAAGGTGGTGATAAGGACGAACAAAGTGCTGAATTTGTGGTTCCTTGTGCGTAAACTTTGGTTGAACGTCCATCGTCATAGTTACCGATTCATTAGTATTGTTTAACAAGACTTGCTCAGGTGCGTGAATAATATCATTTTTCTGGAAGACAGATGATGAGTGCAAATAGTGGACTGTGGGTCCCGCAGCAGAGTTGCCATTTACAACGAATGACTTCATAAAAGCATAGTTAGTCGTGGAACCCATATCAATATCATTGCTTTCCCCATTTAAGCATTGATAGGGAGGATCACAATTTTTATGAGAGAGGTGAACATGCATCACTTCTTTGTTCACAGTTTCCATGCCACTATCATGAAGAGAACTGCTTCCGCCATTCCCGGTAAGAGCTTTATTCGAGTTTGAGGTTTTATTATACCTGTGATTTTTGTTTATAGATAAATATTCAAATTGATAATTATTTGTACAAAAATATAAAGTATAAAAAGAAGAAGAAAAGAGAACCATTATGAAATGTAGTCTTCCCTTACTACCTTGTAAAAGCTGATGAATCTGAACGTCTCAAAACATTTCGATCGTCTTGAACTGCTTTACCAGCTTCTTCTGCTCCTCTAAGCCTTTTCAAACGAAGCTCAAGGAATGGTTGTTCTTTAGAGTCGGTAGTGGTTTTATCGTTGATGTCTGAAACCTTGGAAAGTCTAGTAGGAGCCTCAGATGCTGTGCTATCCAGAGAACCAACAATATTGGTGGAGACCTCTGCCAGAGCAGCGTGTTCACGCTTTAGATTGCTGGATGGACTCTCCGAGTTCAGATCCACCTGTCCCTTTTTTAACTGCTCATTGAATCTACTTGAGCAGTCAAATACACAGTCCTTTCTTCTGACAAGTTTTGCTGGAAAACCATTTGAGAACCCAAACTCTAATTCGTGATTTCTCGGCATGCCTATCTCCAGGTCTTTACCCATACCCTCATTATCTGGAGAAGAAAACAACCCAGCGAGAGAGGCATTAGTCACAGCTCATTCAAATCTACACGCATACAGATATAATGGGGCGTACCAAGTTCCTTCTCTTCCAGGCACTCCCTTTCAGGAACAAGAACCACATTGTTTCCAGATGCTTCAGCATTTGAGTGGACAACTTGAGCACAAGTGCTATCTGGACATTCGGGAATTCGATCCCATGCAGACACTGGTCGAGGGCTTTCAACTTCTACAGCTTGTTTAGTCCAAGAGCTCTGCAGAATGAAAAGTATAAAGATTTCTTGTACATATCTATCAAACAAGTCAACTTTTTTCTTTTCTCCCAAAGCATACATAACTAGTAGGTAAAATATCAATACAGAGAATTTGAAATTCTAGATAACTGTAAGTAAGATAGTAAATAATGCATATATTAAAAGAAAACAAAGGCAAAAAATCAAAGATGTAAGATCAGTAAAACGGATAAAGAAAATAGATAGCATGAAGAAAAGTTGGAAGGAACGTCCAAAACTAGGAAACTTTTAAGGAAAGATAATTCAATTATGGGTATACTCCATCCAAGCTATTAATAAAGAACTTATCATACCTGAGTTCCACTCCCATTGTCGCTTCCGTCTCCAACATTTAAACCGATGCTCTGATCCTCCTCCTCATCGTTGCTACCAATATTGTTATCAGACTTTTCAACACTTTTTGACTTCAAAGATTTTTTATTACCACTTTCACTCCCGCTGCCGCTGCCGCTGCCGCTAGACTAAAAGAAAACTAGATATCAGTAATGAATACTGAAGGAAAAAGAAACTACTAGGTCTTAATGGACATGACCAAGTATGAAACATATAAAAGCAGGTATGGTTGTTACATCTGAATTCGAGCTAAAATACTAGCCATCACACCAAGAAGAAAGCGGGGAAACATCTTCATCTAAAATGTTTATTTCTAGAGACTCACACTATGGCATCTCCTCCAAACATGCTGCCAGAGGTTCTTAAGTTCATTCTTTCGTATTGGCTTCACTAAAAAGTCAACAGCACCCTTTGACAGGCATTTAAAGACTATTCCCATTGAGTCATAAGAAGACATCACTGCACGCAAATCTCATCAGTAGCCAAAGTTAAAAGTATCTATTTAATATACTATCTTACTGAATGAAAATGGTAATGCTTAAATGAGGATACTGGACACGTAATGAAACTTACTAATCACAGGAACATTCTTGCGCGTTTTATGGCTCATAATCTTGCATAGTAGACCAATGCCAGATAAGCAAGGCATGACTACCTCCGTCAACACAAGATCAATATGATTGGTCAAATTTTCTAATATTTTCCACGCTTGTAATGCATTTGCGGCTTCAATGACTGAAAAGAACAATGTAAATCAATAATCAACAGATATTTCCCAAGCACATCCACTAAAGTAAACGGCACGTAGAAGTCCAAACGATTGAAAGCAATTAAACACCAAACCAAAACATTCATATATGGACCTATCAACTTCAGATCCACTATAAGATGCACCAGCATTCATGCCCACACACATGCACAGATATTGACTAATCAGGAAATATTTATTATCGATCCTAGTTAATATCGAATGTATAAATTTACAAAGTGATATGCATAAAGTGTTGACTTATTAACGAGCAAATGACTAACCTTCGTAACTGCAATTGCGTAGCAGTGCGGTGACAACATGACGGGTGGAATCATCATTTTCCACCAACAAAACCTTGAGAGTTCTAAGATGTAAAAATCTATCCCAACAGACCATTGCTCCCTGTGGCTGAGACTGCGCCGTATGCATAACAGCATGGGCTTGACCCGCCCCTCCTTGCTCATCTTTCATACCGTCCGCTATTCCATTACTTTTCAATTCATTCTCCTCAAGCAGACCTTGTTCCTCACTAACAACTCCATTCTTATTTGTTTTCTTCTCATCTTGCAGGGGCTGGTTTAGTGCTCGTAACTCTGTGTTCCCATCACCATCAACATTCATCAGGACAGAGCCCTACAGGCACCCCTGTCAATCAGATTCAAAAAGACTGATGGTAAGGAAGGCCCAAATTCGCAATGGTTAAAATCCGTCTTCAATCCGCAAAAGAAATAGCACATAGCGTCGTCTTCCAAATCCAACTTCACTAGAGAGCCTTCAACCTCAAACAAATGAAAATAACGATGAAAGTTGTGAAACACAAAGTAAATTCATCATAAACAAATACATATAAGTCACACCGAGATAGACTGGCTGGTTGCTCTCAAGCCGCTAAAGAACCTTGCAACCAAATAAGCTTTTTTAATCTGTAAAATAAAGCAAAATCATCACATTATCAGAATAAGAGTACCTTGAAAATCCATATCGACCAAGAAAAAAAGCTACAAAACTTCCTCCTCAAAGGAAAGGATGAATTTTGCCTATGCTAAAAGACAATATGTTAGTAGCAAAGACAACAGAAGAAAGAAATCAAACAAATAAAATAGCAGACTGAGATAAAAATTCTGAACCCTAAGTCAAAGCATAAGAGAACAGAGAACTGTTTTGACACAACACTACAAAAATTTAAACCATTCCCCAAAAATCAATTTAACCAGTACTTTCCAGATCAAGCAGCTACTCAATGGAGAATGAAATCTGACATTTTAAGCATCTACACACTTTATAAGCAAAAAGAATCGAACTAAATATAAAATAAAACGAATCCAACACTAACATTCGAAAGCGACAGAAACATAGAGTGGAATACGGTCAATAACCAAAAGTTTACAGATAAATCAAGCAATATAACCACATCTAGAGTTTAATAAGCAGAAGATTAAACAAAAAAAACACTGCTGGAGAACGACCTCAAAGCTATTCAAAACTCTATGAATTTTCAGATAAATTTTTTCCTCTGAGAATTGATAGCAGACGAGCTTGACTGGCCTGAGAAACAGAGAGACCAAAGGTAGACGAAAACGAAGATATTATCGACTTGTTTAATATTTTTTCAGTTTTTCCTTTTTATGAAAAATAAAAATGAATGAGATATTAGTGGGCAAGCCCGGGTTGCTGACATGGACGAAATGGAGGTGCGAATGTTCCAGAAATGCCACGTACGATGAGAGATATTTAAAACCTGGCAAAATTTGGGTCCACTGGATTGCTGACATGGACGATATCTAAAGCCGCGAGCTCAGAGGGCTCGCATTACATCTCTCAGTATCTCGGGGATTTGCTATGAACACGTGGCGAAGTCTAATTTCACAGACGTCGAACGTTAGCTTTATTCTGGCCAGGAAAATAAAAGGGCGGTCCTAACGGTGTTAAAATATTCAAGTGACGATAATGACCTTACCTTGCATAACGACAAAACCTTCTCTTGATTGGTTCATAGCCATGCGATTTAATTTAACATCACAAAAAAAATATCTACGGGGTCCGGATAGCGTGTTACGCTTACACATAATGAACCAGTAATAAAGCTTAGCCAGATTTTGGACGGAAATCTATATCGTTGCCAAACAGTGAGGTCAAATTTAGGTTTCTAATCAGATTTGAATATATCAGATTTAGTTCGACTAAAAAATAAAAGTTTAAAAAAGAAATTAGAGTTATTTTATATATGATCTGTGTCGTTTAGATCTAGCTAGACAGCTCAAGTCAATTGTATTTATTGTTATTTGAATAATAATAGACAAAAATCAATCCATTTTAGACTTCTATAATTTGAATCAGATGTCAATTCAGCAATAAGCACATTCCATAACATACTATACATGACATTCATGTAACATAATTATATGTGACTGCACAGTGTGCAAATCACGTGAATGAAGAAATTAGTTAGAAAATGTTGATGAATGATGATTAATGATTTATAAGTTTAAAGACTAAATTGATGAAGTTAAAATTTTTGAGAATTAAATTGACAGTGAGCGCAAAACATATGAGATCCCAAAATATATTTTTTTAGAAAATAAATAGACGAAGAATAAAGTAGTTCAACAATGAACAAGAACCATCCACAATACTTTTGATATTTTCTAGTTCAAGTCATCGTTGTTCTCATGCTGTAGTAACAAAAAATCTACAAAATTTATGTGGATATATATAACATACTCCATAAATACACTTTTTTGTTTTTAAAACGATGAAATTGAGTCTTATTATTGGTCTTTTTTGTTAATGGCGAATAATCTCATATATTATTATCATGTTTAACTCATTCTATTTGCATGGCTTCTGGTTGATGTATTTATATTTGGCAACTAATGTGAACATAAAAGTAGCTAAGCTAACTAAATGAAACATAAGACATATTACGTAAAGAATAGTGAGAAAATATGAAGACTGTGTTGTCCCACTTAGTTATCATAATAAAACATTTTGACAATCTCAACCAATCACCAAAATATCTTGAGACAAGTTGAACAAAATGGTAGAACTAAAGACAGAGATAGGTTGATGACTTGATCTATGGTCCCCACCTAATTTAGTCTTATGAGAGTATAAGCGGCCAACATATTTTTATTAAAGAAAATTACTCTAACCTAAATGACACACAATCTTCTGATTTGAAAAATTATAAAAAAATGATCTGTTAAAACTTTGTTAGTTTAAGGGTGAAAGAAGATAAGATTATTCTTATAATCTTTCTGGCTCAACTATCTTTTAACTTAAAACATAAAATGGTTGGAGTTGTTTTAAGTTTACGTGAATTATAGTATGAATAATATTAAAGAAAACTTGATTTTAATATTTTCAAAATTAAGAACAAAATGAAGGATAATTTTGATATTATTTATTATTTAAACAACGTTAGTTTGAATTAATATTCTAAGTTTTTTTTATCAATTAAGCCTAGCATGAAAAGATGTCTATATCATATTTTATATTAGAAGAGTGTCTATCATTTAAATAGATCATAAATAATAATGAGTGTCAGAAAAATATCTTTTAAAAATTACAATATTCAATGATGGAGTTTGAAGAAAGTAAGAGTAATTTCTTTATATTAATTAATCTCAAGTGAAAACCCACTATAACAATTAACAATTATTTAGGTGGTCAAATTGGCATCTCAATGCTTTTTTTTTTTTGTCAAAGACATCTCAATGCTAATTGGAGGCCTTTTATTATAGACACTATTCTTTTTAGCTTTTCTCAAGCTGTCCACAATGCTTTGGGTGCTACTTGCATCAATTTTACACCCTCAGATAATATTTTAAAGTCTGCCAATAATGTATTGACAACTAAACAAAGTAGATGACGAAGTCAAAACATGACATCTATTTATTGGTTAATTATTTCGGAGTAAGTTATAATATAATGCTTTGAGGAATTATTAACTCAAGATTTTTCTTATTTGAAAATAACTGTCATTCTCCTTGTGTGGTAATAGTTTACTCGCATCAACTATTCTAGGTTGCAACTTAAAAATATCATACATGTGCGGTTATAATCAACCACGTTAAAGTCATTCATAGTTTGTTATAATTAAACACACACATACTTCACATTTACTAAGACTAGTCAATACATATCATGTGTGACATACATGAAATTGAATCTATCTATTTTTAGTTAAAATTATTATTTATAGTTATGTTTTGTTTATATGAATTAAAAATAAATGTATTTAGTATCAAATTGTTTTAATTTATGAGAGTAAAATTAAGTGAAATTTAAATCGTCATAATTCTTATTTATTGATATACCTTTTTTCAACTAAGTTGTAAAACATCATGCGTATTTTCAAGAAAAACCTAAGGGAAATAGCAAAAATAAGCTCTCAAAGTTTAAAAGAAAAAATGACGTCTTGATAATTAAATTATCAATTTCATATTTTAGTTTAAACTTGATCTTTATAACTTTTCGTTTGTATTATAAATTTAATTTTTTATTTGTAAACTTTGTGTAACTATATTTATATGGTATACTAATTTTATTAACATATAAAATATAACATAACTAAAGTTTCTCAAAATGTGTTATAATTAAATTATATTTTAAATCATATTATTTATATTTTATCGAGATAATTCACTTCATATTAAAATAAATTAGTATAAAGATGTAGTTTTTCCTATAATTTTTTAAATAATAAATTAGTATAAAGATGTAATTTTTCCTATAACTTTTTAAATAGTTTGCTAAAATTAATTCAAATTTATCAAATTAAAATTAGCTTAAAAATTATTTATCATTTTTTTTTAAATTCATTAATTAGGTTAATGAATTTAAAAAGTTAATGCCCACTTTGGTCAATTTATTATAGTTATAAAAATAATTAATTATTAAACGACACGTGTAAAATAGAAGGTTATTTTAGGTAATGTCATAATAATAAGTGGATAAAAATATCTAAAAATGATTCTCACCTCTTTCTCACTTTAGTATATTATAATTATAATATATTATTGATGTTAGAAAATTTCATTGCTCCGTTGATGTTTTATTATTATTATTATTATTTAATCATTATACATTTAAGCAAATTAACTGAAGAAAATTATTGAGACATATTCTCAGACAGTGGAGTATAATTTTAAATTATAAGCAAATGAAATTGAAACTATGTAACTAATAATTACCTGCCAATACAAATTTCTTCTCAAAGGAAAGGCGTGCGAGGACATTTTGGGAAGAAATGTGTGCTATGGACTTATGGGTTGGCTACAATGAGCCAGAAGACATGTCCATATAATGTATGTTGAAAGATGTTAGTGTAAGTAACGCAAAGTATAAGTATAGAGGGAGTAATTTACCTTTATCTATATTTATGTCAAATGTTGAGGCGTTTGGATTAGTTGTTTTGTTTCCTCAAACGAATAAAGATGTTTAAACAAATAGTAGTGTCAATTTTGAATCTTTGATATGAATATGAGGACGTATCTAAAAGTTTTGGCTTTTTTGTCGATGCTAGGTCAACGATATAGACAGTTAATTTGAACCGTCAAATCAAATCTAGACCGTCTAAATTAAGTCAATGAACAGTTTAGTAAAATATGAGCCGTTCATATCAAGTTGATCATCTCATTATTATATAGAATTGTTATTTGCTGTTGGCTTTGTCAATAGTAGAAATCTTAATTTGTATTTTTAGTGAAAGAGTTACGCTAAGACTAAATCATCACAAGCAATCAATGCACTATTGTGATTGACTAGTACGACTAGTCATTCGTCGTTAGCCGTGAGGTTATTAGAAATGAATTCACATTCTCAAAATCCTCTCTTTAGTATGAAGGTATATTTTTTATAGAAAAAATGACAAAAAATAAATTATAAGAGGGAGTTATATAAATGACTGAAATTTAAATTAACGTATTCACATCAGCTTAGCTCTTTTTCCAGCTTGTTGACTTTTTAATCACATGATTATTTACTTAACTCATCCTAAAGAATATGTCACTCTCACATTTATCTTATTTTCATTTATCAAATATAGGTATAACACAAACATATAATCAAAAATGAAAAGTCTATACGAACCCGACGAGCGCAACCCAATAATGTTGATATATTTTACCATTTTCTTTATCTCTCTTTTCAATGTGGGAAATTCACCCACCCTATCCCCTCTATCTTTTTTTGTCTTAGCCTTCATCTCTCAATTTCACTATATGTACATTTTTAAATGCATGGTCTATATTCAATTAAGAGAAAACAATATTATTAAAAAAATTGTATTTTTCTTTGGAAAATAAGATATAATATTGAATTTTAATATCTTTTAAGAATTGAAGGGAAGAAAAAGACATATGAAACTATTGGTTTAAGATATTAACGAGGACATTAAACCATAATAATAAATTAGTGAATTTGTGTCATGTATGTTATTTACATGTCAACTAAAAATAACAACGGTGAGATAAATTGGTACAAATGATTAAGTTCTCAATATAGACCTAAAAGATAATTAGTTTAAGTCACGTCATTTTTTCGTAAAATTTATAACTTACAAAAAGAATATGAAAACAACATCAATAGCCAAACAATCATCGTCATTAGTGAACAAGACAATCATCCACTGAAAAAAAAGAAAAGTGTTCAGTAAGAATTAAGAAGTAATCTTTTCTTTTACCCAAAAAAAACTAAGAAGTAATAAAAAATTAAACAAGAATGCTAAAATTGTATTTTCCTATAATTTACATCCCCTAATCGACCGACGACCATACATATGGCTGTAATCATCTACAAGCTTCCACAAGGCAGAAACAGATATTTTTCAAGTAAAAATGATGTCATTTGGTTGGTGCAAGAATAGTGTATACCAAAAGGAAAGTTGCCAATACAAATTTCTTATAAAGAAAAGGTACGTGTGGACATTTTGGGAAGAAATGTGTGCTATGGACTTATGCGTTGATTACACTGAGCTAAAAGGGTTGTCCATATAATGTATGTAAAAGATGTTAGGGGGCGTTTGGTAGAGGGGATTTTGAGTCAAATACCCTGAATATTTGTGATACCAATGTTCGGTATCACCATTGAAGAGAAAATTTGAAAACCTGGAATCCAAATATACCCTCCGATTGAGGGTGTTTGAAACCCACCATAAATGAGGGGCATCCAGATTCCAGCAATCTATGAAGAAAGTTAAATGTGAGTTGTCAAAAATGCCCTTCCATCTTCTCTTCTTCTAGTGTATCATCAACGATAGGAGTGTAAGCGGTTCGGTTCGGCTCGGTTTAAGGGGTTTTACCAAGTCGAACCGAACATACCATTTTATACAATTAGCAACCGAACCGAACCGCTTAATGTTCAAAAATCGAACCTAACCGAACCGCTCAAAAATAACAAAACTGAACCGAAGCCGTAAGATGAAAAGCAAAGCATAAAAATTCATCAAATTTCAATCAAATCTCAACCTAATTTCTAATTAATCTCAACCAAATCGGCAACACATACAAAACCAACATTATTTTCAACTAAGTCTTTGACAGATTTGCATTTCAACTGAGAATACAAAATATTTACAGAAACAACAGATAATACATGAAAAAAAAAGATACAATTTAGGTCCTAAAGACACATAGAGATAGACAGAGAAAGTGAGAGACATTGAGAGAAAGAAACAGAGATAAAAAGAGAGACGAGGTTAACTGATAAAGAAAGTGAGGCTGCGTGAAGTGAAGGAGGGAATTGGGGTAAATGGGCTTATATAGAAGTGCGGTTCGGTTCGTTTTTGTGCAGTTTTTTCACAAAAACCGAACACCGAACCGAACCATCCTATTTTTCTACTTTTGGAATAGAACCGAACTATCGGAAGTGACAAAACCGCTTGAACCGGTGCGGTTCGATCCGGTTCGGTCGATTTTTACAGTTTGGTCGATTTTCCGTACACCCCTAATAAACAATGACTATTTCTCTGCCACTTCTTCCCTAACTTTGTCTTCTCTCTTTTTCTTTTTTAATTTTGTTTTATTTTCCTTTCCATTTTACACAATCTTTCAACCTCTATCAATGGGTATAAATTCGCTACACGTATTTTTGGTCAGGAGAGTGTAGCGGTGTGGTTGAGAGAGAAGAATGTCTAAGCTGTTTTTAAGCTTTTGTTTTTTCAGAAAGAGTGTGTTAGGTTTTAGAGAGGACGAAAAGTGATCAACATGGACGAAAAGTGATATTTGTGTTTCAGATTCAGTGGAAGTGTTCAGTTAAATTAGATAAATGACAATTGGAATATTTGATGTCGTCTATTCATAATTTTTTTAAGTTTAATTATAATCGGTGGTATAGAATTAATAAAAATACATAATTTAAAAAATCAGTTGGTGATTGTGGTTGCTAATGGCAAACAATTAACAAATTTCATTTTTGTTATATTTTATGCTAGTTATCATATATCTAATCTACTAATAAATCACATATAAGTTTATTTTTGTTTAAAAGGATAAAATTAGAAATTTGATAATAATTTTAAAACATTCACTTTCATAGTACTAACAATTGTAATACTTACCAAACAAAGTAATTTCAATATTTCATACATCTTACATTCTCGTAATCATATTCTAGCAATCTTATTCCGAAAATCTTTTATCCCAAATCTTATACCAAACGAAATGTTGAGACTTTGGATTAGTTGTCTTGTTTCCTCAAACAAATAAAGATGTTTAAACAAATAATAGTGTCAATTTTGAATTTTTGATATGAATATGAGAATGTGTTCAAAGTTTCGGCTTTGTCATTATTAGGCCAACGCCATAGGCAGTTGGCCATTTGAGCCGCAGATCAAATCCGGACCGCCCAAATCAAGCCAATGGGCAGTTCACTGAAATACATGTCGTCCATATCAAGTACGACTCCTCACGATTGTGGAACTGTTATATGATGCACTACAAGAAAAGTCACTTTTAGTGATAAAAATTTTAACCACGAAGTAAATTGGTGGCTAAAAGCCTCCTTTGGCGACCAACATTTTTGTTGGTCGCGAAAGGCCCTCATATTTCACCTGAGAAAGCAAAAGAGAGGGGCGCCAATTTTTCCTTAGGTTTTTGCCGACGAATATTAGAAATTCATCGCTAAAAGACACTGCTTTAGCGACGAGAAAAGATATTGTTCAGCAAAAGTACTACTTTTGCCGACGAAATAAATTTTCCGTCGCCATAGAGTGTTAATTTTGCCGATGAAACAATATTTTTTTCGCTACAGACTTCCTAAAAAAGACCTCGTTTAAAGATAACAATAAATCATTCCCTCAGCTCCCCCGCCCAGCGAGCAGTTCTTTCCCCTCACCCCGCGAGCCCCCGCACACGACTTCATTTCCCCACGAGCGACTTCGTTTCTCCTCACCCCGGCCGCGAGCATTCTTTACATGGACCCAGTGATCTTGCTCGCGAGTCCTTTCTCCTTTAATCTTTGATTTCCTCGTGTTGCATCGGAAACCAGTGATCTTGCCCGCGAGTTCTTTCTCTTCTCTTTTCAGGAACCCTTTTAAGCCATCTAAGATCTTCAGTCCTCAAGGGTTCAGTTTCAGGTTCTGGGTGTTCTCCTCCCAGCTCTCTCGCAAAGGATTTTTCTTTCTCTGGGTAAGTCCCTATTTGGCTCATACTATTCGGAACATTGGTTAACGATTATGTCTTTGACTGAATATATGATTTCACCTTGCCTTTTAGTTCTTACTTCTTTTTTACAATTTATTTCTATATGTGAATTGAGAAGCTTGCTTTTTCTGGTATAATCTGGTGCAGTTTTGCCTGTTTAATATATTAGTGTGTTTTTAGATCTGTTAAAATATGATATCTAGTTCCATTATGTTAAATTGAGTGTTTCACTGACCATTCTCATTCGGTTTGAGGAGAAATTAATACTCGATTTCTGTTTTATTTGTTCTGTATGATGTTACGATCTATGCTATCGAAAAATAAGATCATCTTAGAGAAATAGGTAGTGAATCTAGACAAATTTTTGGACTAAGTTGAAGAGTTGAGACAACTACGAGTGGCCACATACCTATACGTTATATTCTCTTTATGTTCCATGTCCTCGGCCTATGTTTCCTATTAATCTTTTCTCACATAGATACGTAAAGTATGTGCACAATTTGCTTCATAATCCAATACTCTAGTGCTAATATGATCACAAATTACAATAAACATGATTCTCGGTTCCATCTGTGTTAATAAATTACGTGAACATTGGCATTGAGGCCAGAATGTTGTTGTTACCGATGATCAGGTGGGTAGAAAGTAAATTTTTGGCATTTCAGCACATTAGATTTTGGTTTTATTATTAACAACAAGGATTTGACAAGATAAGTGAGTCCAATGACCCGGACTAGGTAATGTTTCTTATTAAATAAAATATGAAGGATAGGTTTATTTAGTCTGATGGAAGCATAGATGATAATATATCATAGTCTGACTGATATTAAAAACACAAGATATGTTTTGAATCACAAGGAGCGCTCTGTGTGATCTCATGACACACCATAACAAAAGATTCTAATGTATATTTTGAATCACAAGGAGCACTCTGTTTTCGCAACCAATATTTATTTACGTCGCGAAAGCCTTTCGCGATCAGTTTTTTTTCGTCGCTAAAGGCTAACACAATGAGAATAAAAACTTCATCACGAAGACTTTCACTGACGAAGCAAAAGCGACGAAGTTTGTGATGAACTTATTTTCGTCGCGAAAGGCTTTCGCGATGACTTTTTGGGGCTTTAGTGATCAAAATGTTGGTCGCTAAAATCATTGTTTTTTGTAGTGTTGTTAACTTTGCTAGTTGTAGATATCTTAATTTATGTTTTTTAGTCAAAGATTTACACTAAGACTGGAACATCACAAGCAATCAATGCAACAGACTGAATGATTAATACGATTAGTCGTCCGTCGCTAGCAGGGATGTTATTAGAAATGTTTTCACTTTCTCAAAATTCTCTCCCTAGTATATGACCGAAACATATTTATTTTTTATTTTTTTACAAAAAATGGGTTATAATTGTGAGTGATGTAAATATCTGCTACATAAATTTAAACTAGCGTTATTCTACGTAAGTTACTAATTAATTCACATCAACTCAGCTCTTTTTCGACCTTGTCAATTTTTTTAATCGTGTGACTATTTACTTAAGTAGTCCTTAAAAATATGTCACTCCTCACAATTATCACTTTTTTTTATCAAATGTAGGCATAACACAGACATAGAACCAAGAATGGAAACGCTTTACAAAGCTGACAATCACAACCTAGTAATGGTTATATATTTTTATTTCCTCTCTCTTTTCCAATGTGGGAAATTCACCCACCATATTCCCTCTATCATTTTTTTCTTGGTCTTAACCTTCATCTCTCAATTTCACTATGAGTACATTTTTTTTAAAATGCATGGTCTATATTCAATTAAGAGAAAACAATATTATTAAAAATTTAGTATTTTTCTTTACAAAATAAGATATAATATTGAATTTTAAGATCTTTTAAGAATACAAGGTTATTTTGGGTCTCTTCGTAGTGAGAGAGAGAGAGAGTAGTTTCTTAGGGTTAGAGAGTAGTCCCCCTAGGTGAGGGAGTGCCCCAGGCATAGATTCTCAGTCGTTGGGTTCTGATGGTAAAGTTTGAAGTTTGACGATCTAGAATCGTCCGATCAGATCTAGACGGCCCAGGTCACGTCCAGATCATATTAACTTGGATGGCTGGGATATAACTTCGCCTCTACAGTGGATCACGAACTGATGAGGATCCTAATCTGGAGTGCCCGCTTTTTCCTAATCCTTTCTCGTCGTGGTCGTTAGCCATCATAGAGGAAGATGAGGACGTGGTGTAGATTGATGATGCAATTTTAGCAAACTCGTTGGACACGAAGCTCTGCTTCGTAATGAAAATCTTAACCAAGAAGCAAATAAATAAGTACACTATGAAAACTACGCTTCTGAAGTTGTGGAATCTAGGGAAAAGAGCGACAATTAAAGAGGTTTGTAATGACAAATTTATCATATGTTTTAGACACCATTTAGATAGGAGAATACTGCCCAAGAATGAACCATGGCACTTTAATAAACGTTTATCCTTCCGGGAGAACTTGATGGTCAACTACAACCATTAGAGATCAATTCACACGAAGTCCACTTTTGGATATAAGTCTTTAACCTGCCAGTAGTCTGTATGACGACAACTTTGGAAGCACATATAAGGAATGTTATTGGCAATTTTGATGAGGTAGACAGACACCTAGACAACGGCTGTTGTGGAAAATTTCTTCTCATTAGGATCAAAATAGACTCTAGGAAGATGTTAAGATGAGGGATGATGCTAAAAATTCAGGGTCCCAAGAGGTGATATGAGTAGATTTCATGTATGAAAGACTGTCAGATTTCTGTTACTGCTTAAACCATACAGCTAAGGAATGTGTTAGAGATTTGGGGGAGTTCGTGAGGGGTAGTTCTGGCAGATATCATTATGGGAAAGAGCTTATAGCTAAAGAAGGGAAAGCTTTGGGAACGAAAGAACCAAAATGAGGGCAAGTAAGCTCGGGTTCTTTGTCTAGTTACCCGAAAGCAGGAAATGAGAAGGATACATGAAGTGAACCAGGAACCGGTATTAACAATCATGGACAAAGTTTCTGGGATGACTCATGGTGGAGTTACCAGGACACTTATTGGAAATAGTTGGATTTCTTTAACAGCAAGATAAAGATGAATTTTCCTTACTTTGATTATTGACTAGAGAATTCATATATTTCAAAATTATGAAGATTGAGCCATCGCCCATATAAGGAGAAAGAATAATAGAGTCGTTGCTACAGTTGTACAACAAAGGAATAATTACAATTAGAGGAAAGAGAAAAGGGAATTAGGTTGTTGAGCTAATGATTGGGAGCATGATTAAATGCTGAGGTGTCACACCATGTGGAGCAAAGAGTAAGAAGAGTTTCATGCATGGATTGCATGGGAAGCTCGGGCTGTCATTGGCCTTTGTTCATCCCTGGTTTGGTGATGAACTAGTGGCTATGAGAGTACTATTAATACCCCCTGCAAATGAGAAGGGGTTGAAAACACATTGAGCTTGTCATGAAGTAGAATAAATTGACTAAGAGGGAGAGCTTTGGTGAGGATATCTGCTGTTTGTGACTTGGTTGGTACATATCTTGCTTCAAGAGTTTTGGAGAGGACATTTTCCAGTATGAAATGTGCATCCACTTCAATATGTTTGGTCTTGGAATGGAAAACATGATTTGAAGTAAGGCTCCCTACACTTTGATTATCACACCAAATAATGGTTGCCTGTGGTAGATGAATGATGAGTTTTTTGAGAAGAGAGATGAGCCACATTACTTCAATTACTGCTAAAGCCATGGCACAATATTCAGACTTAGCACTTGAGTGAGCAATAACTGATTGCTTTCTGGAGCTTCAAGTTAATAGATTTCCACCAAAAAAGAAATAGTACCCACTTGTTGATTTACGATCATCGATGGAGCTGGCCCAGTCTGCATCTGAATATCCCTCATTGCAAGTCTGAAAGAAGGTTTGAAGAGAAGACCAAGCTGAGTTGTACCTTTAAGATATGGAAGCACCTGTTTATAAGCTGTCTAGTGAGATTGGTTTGAAGAAGACATAAACTAACTTAACTTGTTAATTGCAAAGGATATGCCATACCTTGTCATTGTTAGATATTGTAGAGCACCAATGACACTACGATGGAGAGTATGGTTTGAAAAAGAAGTGCCAATGGAGCTCAACTTGTGTGAGGGAAACATTAGAGTAAAACAAGGATTGGCAATAGGCATGTTTGTCCTTTCTAAGAGGTTCAGAACATATTTGATTTGGGTGAGATAAAGACCAGAATCATCTCGTGTAGCTTCAAAGCTTAGAAAGTAACTGAGAGATCCAAGGACCTTCAAGGCAAACTTACGATGTAATGCCATAATCAAATGATGAATGAAAGTAGGACTACTGCCAGTGATCAAGATGTCGTCAGCATATATTAGTATCAAGGTGATGGCATTGTCTTGGAGCTTGAAAAATAAATTGCTATCTGAAATTGAGTTAGTGAAGCCCCACTATTTCAATGTATGTTTCAGACTATCAAACCATACCTGAGGTGCTTGTCTCAACCCGTATAAAGATTTGATAAAAAGAGGCAAACATGGGAAGGCTTACATGGATTAATGAAGTCAGGTGGTTGGGACATGTAAACAACCTCATTCAGCTTGCCATTGAGGAAGAAATTGTTGATATATATTTGTTGGATGTCCCACACTTTGGTGACAACAATGGTTAGGATAACTTTAATAGAGCAAGGCTTCGATAACATGGTTATATGTATCAAAGTAGTTAATGTCATGGTTTTGTTGAAAACCTTTGGTAACCAATCGAGCCTTGTGCTTGTGAATCGGACCATTGAGATTGTATTTGACTCAAAAGACCCATTTTATATAGACAATGTTCATGTCAGATTGATAAGGAATAAGGGTCCAAGTTTTCTATTTAATTAAGGCCTGAAACTCATCTAACATTGCATCTTTCCATTGTGGTTGAACTAAGGCCTTATTGACAGACTGAGGTTCTGGGCAGTGAGAAGTGATCTTGGCTGTGAAAAGTTTTGTTTTGAATATCCCACTTTTGGATTGGTAACCATAAGTTAAAGGGATGTGGGTTGGGGTGGGTGAAGAAAGGTAACAGTATATGTGAGAATAGGATAATTTGGTGAGTTAGTGGAAAAGAGATAGGAGAAGTATGAGGATTACATGAATTTGAAATAGTGTTGTCAGTTTGGGCAGGAATTGATGGAGGATCTTCTACTGTAGGGTTTGGTAGAGATGGACTAACTGGAGTAGGGGAGGTATAAGATAACCTATTAGGTGTAAAAACAACAATAGTAGGAGAAACATGTGGAGATTTTGCAGGTAAAAGAGATTGAAAAGGAAAATCATGCTCATTAAATACAACACTTTTAGAGATATACACTCTATTTGTTTTAGGATATATGCATTTGTAACATTTGTGGGAATCACTATAACGTACGAACAAACACTTGGTGGTATGAAAATTGAACTTTTGTTTGGAGTAAGGCCTGAGGAAAGGGAAACATGCACAACCAAATACTCTTATAATGGCATAGCATGTGAAATAGATTATCAAAAGGGAACTTGTGACTAAGTAAAGGTGTTTGAAGTCTTTTGATTAAGTAGGTGGAGGTATAAAAGGCTTCCCACCAGAAGCTGAGGGGAAGATTAGCATGAGACAAAAGAGTTAGGCCCTTTTAGTGATGTCTCTATGCTTTATCTCAACACTGCCATTTTATTGGTGTTGGTGGGGAGAAGGGTGTCTAAAGATGATTCCTAAGTCCCTTAAAAAAAGTCCTAAGCTTCGAAATTCCCCTTCCCAATCAGTTTGAAGACATTTGACTTTGTATTGAAATTGTCTCTCAATGTAAGTAAGAAAATGAACAAAAATAGATTTCACATCAAATTTGAGTTTAAAGGGAAAAATCCAAGTAAACTTGTTGTAATTATCCACAAAGATTACATAATACATAAACTCATGTATGCCACTTATTAGGGAAGGACCCCAAACATCAGAGTGCATGGGTTCAAAGGCCTCTTTGGACTTAGTAAGAGAGGAGGGAAATGAGTTTTGATGCAATTTTCCCATAGGCCAGTCATTGCAAAATTTAAACTATTTTTCATTGAACTTAAGATTTACATGCTTAGAGAAACTATGCAGTACTGAAAGAGAAGGGTGGCCTAGCCTAGAATGCCATAAGTTTACATCATTACTAGTCCTAAATTGAGCTAAAAAACAGAAAGCTGACATAAAGGTAGACTGAGCAGGGGAAAATAGTTTCTATTGTAGTTGACCAGTGGGGAAATGATTTAGTCCATCTCTAATCACTCCCCGTAAAAGGACCTCCTTCTAATTCTTATCCTTAACAAAACAAATACAGAGTCAAATTCAATAATAACTTCATTATCCAGAACTAATTTAGAGACACTAAGCAAATTTTTGATAGATAAAGGAACACAGAGAAGTTGATCAAGTGATAGTTTGATAATCTTAGTTGAAATAGGCAATGTAGAATGACCAATATGAGAGAATTAACATGACTCACCTGTTCTGAAGTTGCTTTGAGTATATTGAGGGTATGTTGTGGGGTTAGCAGGCTGGAAATCATAGTCAAAGTGATTATAGCAGTTAGGCAGTGTGCCCCATTCTTCTAGAAATCTGGCAAACAGGTCTTGAGCTAGTCCTACCTCCACGGCCTCTGTTGTGACCTCTGAAATTAGGAGTTAAACTTCTGTTGAGAGTGAAATTAGGTTGTTGAGGTCCTCTATTGTTATTTTTAAGGAAGTTGGTTAAGTTTGTTGAGGGATTAGTGATGTCAACAATATTTTGACTCTTGAATTGTTCGATACGTAGCTATTGACTTTGAAAGAGATATTGAGATTTCTGGATGGTTACACACCCATATCTGGAGGTTAAGTTGATCACCATTGGGTCATATTCACTCCCAAGTCCTCCCAAGATGTATAGGAGAAGGTCTTCATGAGTAATGTTCTTGCCAGAAATTGAGAGACTATCTGCAATTCATTTCATCTTAAGAATGTAGTCATTGACACTCATCGAACCTTTCTTGATTGTTTGTAGCTGGAATCGAAGCTGGAGAGTTCAAGCCTTGGATTGAGAAGTAAAGGTTTGTTCAAGAGTGTTCCAGACCTTATGAGAAGTAATGCAGCGAACAACATGGCCAAACATGGTCTCAGTTATGGAGGAAAGCAACCAGCTCATTAAATGTTGGTCAGTACGTCTCCAAACAACATAATCAGGGTTTTAAATAAACAGGGAATGCTGAAGATAAGTGGCTTCAGTAAATCGAGGCCAATGGAGAGGCTTACTTACTGGTGAATGGGCATAACAGGGTGATGGTATGATACCCATACGACTAAGGGAATGAGTGAAAGTGGGTGATGGCAGAGGTGTTAGAGAAGACCCATACAATAAAGACAAGTGGCAAAAAATTAGAGGCTTCGAGGAAGTGGGTTGTGAGCATGTTATGGTAGGAGATGCGGACAAGAAAGGTAAAGGGATTTTGATTATGTCGCATAACGTGGAAAGAAGGAAAATGATAAATTTAGGAGGCATGATATCAACGGACAAGGGACAAAAAAAGATTGGGAACACCCTATGGATTTCGAGTAGGGGCCAGCTGGCCCAGTCAGGGAGAAGTCTGAAAAATGGGTCGAGAGAAAAAATAGTGAGGACCCATGTAGGGGGAAGGATGCAAACTGTCCAATATTGCCAACCCAAAAGGAATGCAGCTAGCTCAGACGAAGTCTCAGTGCAAAACCCAGGAATGAGATTACTATTTTGGATGAATCATCCCACGCAATGGGCTCCGGAGACCGGCCCGCTATGGCTAATGAAAATCTTGAGTTGGAATGCTCAAGGATGGGTAAACCGCTAGCATTCTGAGCTTTGTATAAGGTTGTGCAAAGTATATTCTCGGAGATAAATCTTTATTATAGAGACAAAATTAGTAGAGAGTGATATGCATAATGTTAGAAGAAAACCGGGGTTCTATAACGGGTTAATTGTGAGCAGGGATTGGCTTAAGTGGTAATTTGGCGCTCATATGGAGGGATGATATAAACTTAAATATATGTTCCTACTCATTGGGCCACATTGATGATTTTGTCTGTTTGTGTGATGGATCACATTGGCAAATCATAGGCTTTTATGGAAACCCTTATGCCTTCTTGAGACAGTACTCATGGAGCTTTATTTAGTGTCCGGGTGCAAACTTATTTGTCCCATGGGTGATATTTGGTGATTTCAATGAGATTTGGGACCATAATGACAAGATGGTGGAATTTCATAAGTGAGTCCCAAATTAGCGACTCTCATAATGATATTCAATCTTGCGGTTTTGTAGAGCTCTAATGTAAGGGCTCATAACATACCTGGACCAATAACAAGCATGGAGGGAACTTTATAAAAGAAAAGCTGGACAAGGCTTTCATTTTGGAGGCAGAAAGTAATTTATCTTCGTGGGCTTGGTCTGAAACTTTGGGATTTTACTCTTTCTGATCATATGATGTTGCTAATCCATTTGGAGCATGAAAGACCCTTCTCCAACATCTTGGGTCATGCTAAATGGGTCCACTTTCAAGCCATTTGGGAAAAAGATAAGGAGTGTGATAACATTATAAAGAGGGTCTGGAACATAGTGGTGGGTTCGACTCAATCTTCCCAAACCTCCATGCATGCATAGGGTTTTTTTACTAAACTAGACCCCTAGATTAACCATTTTGCAGAATTAAACTTCTTTCCTAATTTTTGCTTACCCTGACACTGGCCCAATCCAACTAAAAAATTATTTATGAAGTTACATGTTTACCCTTCATCTTATCCAAATATATGCGACAGTCTCTGTTTTCTCTCTTTCTCTGTGCTTTTGCTCTCTCTTTCTCTCTCTCTCTCTCTCTCCCTCTCTCTCCACGTAAAATGAGTTTTTCCCAAAGAGGACATGAATGAACTGAAGAATACGACCTTTACGTTCTTGCCAAAGAAGGCGACTGAATCTCTGCAACCGAAGAAGAAGATCGAATCTCTGAACCAGATCTCACGACAAACCAAATTTGACCCAGATTTGAAAATGGATTTTTACCTATTTTTACAGATCTGAACTAGAAGATCTAGCGACAAACCAGGTCCAAAAATGAGTTTTTGCCTATTTTCATATCTGAACCAAATCTAGTCACAAACTAGATCTAAAAATGGGGTTTTGCCCATTTTTGGGCAACAATTCCTTCTTCTAGTTTTTCTTCGATGTTTCACATTTTTTTAATCCTGTGACGTTTCATTTTTAGAGTGTCATTCACGTAATTTTTTTATCTGTATATTCTCATATTCTTAACATGTGATTTATGACAGGGGAAGTTAGTAGTTTCAAGTCTGAGGATAGGGGGAAAATTGTTTCAATTTATTTATACTTTACTTTAGATTTTCCACTAGTGCTGGGAAGTAACCGATACTGATTTTCTTCCCGTATAGACTACAAGAAGTAAATATTGCATTGTTATACTTCTGTTCTCCTCTCCTGTAGACTACGTGATGGGTACACTGACATCGTGTAGACTAAATGATGGGTATACTGGCACCGTGTAGCCATCGTGCAGACTACAAGATGATCAGGTACACTGACATCGTGTAGACTGCACGATGGGTACATGGACATCGTGTAGGCCACACGATGGGTACACGGTTATCTTCTGTTAAGAATACTTTTGAAATTGAAGAATGAATAATAGTCTCAAGCATTTGAAAAATTCATTAAAAAAATTTTAATGTTTCTGTTCCGATAAACTTCCGAAAGGCGTAACTTTTGACTCAAGTTGAACCACGCGGCCCGTAAAATATCAAATCAAAGTTTATTCAGAAATCTACATGTGCGAAAGACACCCATCTCAATCCAGTTTCAGGCCTAAAAATACGGTTTTAAGCACTTTTGGAGGCTTGAAAGTTATTTTGATAATAAATTTGGGTACACGGGCTACACGATGGGTACACTAGCATCGTGTACCCCTCGTGTAGACTACACGATGAGTACACTAGCATCTTGTAGTCATCATGTAGACTGCATGATGGGGGCACACTTGCGTCGTATTCCCATCGTGTAGACTACATGATGGGGGCACACTTGCATCGTGTACCCATCGTGTAGACTACACGATGAATATACTAGCATCGTGTAGACTACACGACACCAATGTACCTTATCGTATAGTACAAAATTAACAAATGAAACATGTAGGCTTTTTCAACAAATAAGAAATTTGTAAAATCATAAAACAAATGAAGCATGAAAAAATAAAAATGAAGATGGGTTTCGTTAAATATTACTGAATTAAAATTGGAAGAGTACATAATGTATTGGGTGTGTAAACAAGGTCTACGTGCCCATAGTGTAGGCTACATGAGGCTTGTGTAGTACTCGTGTAGACCTCGTTTATAGTATACTATCATCCTGTAGTGATATTGTACAATAAATGAACTTCAAACAACATTTCAGAAAGAAGAAAATAACAATATTTCTAGAAAATTCATGAATAGGAAAAACTTATGAAAATTCAAGCTTTATAGAAAAGAAGAAAACATAACTTATTCGATCGTCTTGTTCGTCTTCTTTGGCAAGAACGTAGAGGTTATCTTCTTCAGGTAAAAACTCATTTTACACACACAGAGTGTGTGTGTGTGTGTGTGAGAGAGAGAGAGAGAGAGAGCAAAAGCACAGATAAATAGAGAGTGGGTTAGATATTTAGATAAGCTGAAGGGTAAACATGTAACTTTATAAGTGAATTTTGAGTGGAAAGTGGGTCATGGGTCAGGGTAAACAAAAATTATAGAATGGGTCTAATTCTACAAAATGGTTAGTCTGGGGGTCTTGTTTAACAAAAAACCAGATGTGTATCCTCTCTAAAGTCCCAAGATTCTAAAAACTTTGGGTCTTATGCTTAAAAAATTAAGCGGTGTAGACAACAACTCGATGATCATACCGAATTGGCCAACACAAACTCATATTGGGCTATCACACGTCAACTTCGATATGAATTATTGGAGTTAAAGAATTAGGGAAGTGGTTTTTTTAGAAACAACGATTGAGAGTGGAATGGCTCAAGGCAGGCGAGAAAAACACATCCTTATTTCATTCTAAAGCTTTAAAGAGGAGAAGAATGAACACGATCCTAGATATTAATGAACCGTAAGGGGTTTGGCATGACTCATTTCCAGGAATTTGTTCTGAGGTTCAAAGATACTTGCATAACCTCTTTACTTCTGATTCTCCAGGGTTGGCAGTGTGGGACACAAGCTCACAAATTTCATACAACCCTCTTTAGTGCCTTTGTTGAATAAAAATTCTGAGACACTCTCTGGAGTATACTATTTTATGATCAATCAAGTTTCATGCCTAAAAGGTACTGTTTTGAGCACTTTTGGAGGATTGAAAGTTATTTTGATCATAGATTTGGGTACATGGGTTACACGATGGGTACACTTTCATAATGTACCCATCGTGTAGACTACATGATGGGGGTACACTTACATAGTGTGCACGACACCAATGTACCTTATGGTGTAGTGCAAAATTAACAAATGAAACATGTACATGGGTTTTTCAACAAATAAGAAATTTGTAAAATCATAAAGTAAATGAACCATGAAGAAATAAAAATGAAGATGGGTTTTGTTAAATATTGTTGTATTAAAATCGGAAGAGTACATAGTGTATTGGATGTGTAAACGAGGTCTGCGTGCCCATAGTGTAGGCTACATGATGACTACATGAGGCTCGTGTAGACCTCGTTTACATTATACTATCATTCTGTAGTGATCTCGTACAATAAATGAACTTCAAACAACATTCCAGAAAAAAGAAAATAAAAAAAATATTTTCAGAAAATTCCTAAATAGGAAAAACTCATGAAAATTCAAGCTTTCTAGAAAAGAAAAAACAAAACTTATACATGTTCCAGAAAGAAGGACTAACAATCATTTATTGTTACGTGAAGAAGGAAGAAGACGAAGAAGAAGAAGAAGAAGAAGAAGAAGAAGAAGAAGAAGAAGAAGAAGAAGACTAAGAAGAAAATGAAGAAGACGTGGAAGAAATGAAAAACGAAGAAGGAGAAATGAGGTGGGTTGCAGAGATTTGGTCGTCTTATTCATCTTCTTTGGCAAGAACGTAGAGGTTGTCTTCTTCGGTTCATTCATGTCTTATTCGGGTAAAAACTCATTTTACAAAGAGAGAGGGAGATCAAAAGCATAGAGAAATAGAGAGTGGGTTAGATATTTGGATAACGTGACATGTAAACATGTAACTTCACAAATGAATTTTGAGGGGAAAGTGGGTCATGGGTTAGGGTAAGTAAAAATTATAGAATGAGTCTAATTCTACAAAATGGTTAGTTTAGGGGTCTAGTTTAACATAAAATCAGATGCATATCCTCTCTTAAGTCCCGAGGTTCTGAAAACTTTAGGTCTTATGCTTAAAAAATTAAGCGGTGTAGACAACAGCTTGATGATCGTATCGAATCGGCCAACACCGACTCATATTACGCTATCACATGTCAGCTTCAATCTTAATTATTGGAGTTAAAGAATTGGGGAAGAAGTTTTTTAGAAACAACGATCGAAAGTGGAATGGCTCAAGACAGGCGACAAAAACACATCCTTATTTCATTTTAACGCTTCAAAGAGGAGAAGAAGGAACACGATCCTAGATATTAATAAAACGTAAGGGGTTTGGCAGGACTCATTTGCAGGAATTTATGCCGAGGTTCAAAGATACTTCCAAAAGCTATTTACTTCTTATTCTCCAGGGTTAGCAGCGTGGGACACAAGCTGACAAATTCCATACAACCCTCTTTAGTGCCTTTGTTGAATAAAAAATCTAGACATTCTCTAGAGTATACTATTTTATGATCAATCCAGTTTCAGGCTTAAAAAATACTATTTTAAACACTTTTGGAGGGTTGAAAGTTATTCTGGGTACACGGGTTACACGATAAGTACACTAGTATCGTGTACCATCGTGTAGACTACACGATGAGTACACTAGCATCTTTGTAGTCATCTTTAGACTACATGATGGGGGTACACTTACATCATATACCGGGGGTACACTTGCATCGTATACCGGGGGGTACACTTGCATCGTATATCGGGGGGTACACTTGCATCGTATATCGGGGAGTTACACTTGCATCGTGTACCCATCGTGTAGACTACACGATGAGTACACTAGCGTCGTGTAGACTACACGATGGCTACACAACACCAATATACTCCATCGTGTACTACAAACTTAACAGATGAAACATGTAGATGGGTTTTGTTAAATATTACTGTATTAAAATCGGAAGAGTACATAGTGTATTGGATGTGTAAACGAGGTTTGCGTGCCCAAAGTGTAGGCTACATGATGAGTACATGAGGCTAGTGTAGTACTCGTGTAGAACTCGTTTACATTACACTATCATCCTGTAGCAATCTTGTACAATAAATGAACTTTAAACAACATTCCAGAAAGAAGAAAATAAAAAAATATTTCCAGAAAATTCCTGAATAGGAAAAACTCATGAAAATTCAAGCTTTCTAGAAAAAAAAAACAAAACTTATACATGTTCCAGAAAGGACTAACAATCATTTGTTGTTGCATGAAGAATGAAGAAGACGAAGAAGAAGGCGAAGAAACAGACTAAGAAGAAAATGAAGAAGAAGTGGAAGAAATGAAAAATGAAGAAGGAGAAATAATGTGGGCTGTAGAGATTCGGTCGTCTTCTTTGGCAAGAACGTAGATGTTGTCTTCTTCAGTTCGTTCACGTCTTCTTCGGGTAAAAACTCATTTTACAAAGAGAGAGAGAGAGAGCAAAAGCACAGATATATAGAGAGTGGGTCAGATATTTGGATAAGGTGAATGGTAAACATGTAACTTCACAAGTGAATTTTGAGTGGAAAATGGGTCATGGTTTAGGGTAAATAAAAATTATAGAATGAGTCTAATTCTACCAAATGGTTAGTCTAGGGGTCTAGTTTAACAAATAACCAGATGCTTATCCTCTCTAAAGTCTCGAGGTTCTAAAAACTTTGGGTCTTATGCTTAAAAAATTAAGCGGTGTACACAACAGCTCGATGATCGTATCGAATAGGCCAACACAAACTCATATTGGGATATGATATGTCAGCTTCATTTTGAATTATTGGAGTTAGAGAATTGGGGAAGTGGTTTTTTAGAAACAACGATCGAGAGTGGTATGGCTCAAGGTAGGCGACAAAAACACATCCTTCTTTCATTCTAAAGCTTCAGAGAGGAGAAGAAGGAACTCGATCCTAGATATTACTGAACCGTAAAGGGTTTGATAGGACTCATTTGAAGGAATTTGTGCCGAGGTTCAAAGATACTTGCATAACCTCTTTACTTATGATTCTCCAGGTTTGGCAGCATGGGACACAAGCTCACAAATTCCATACAACCCTTTATAGTGCCTTTGTTGAATGAAACATCTGAGACACTCTCTGGAGTATACATCCCACAAAAGCTCAGGTATCGATGGTTTTCTAGTAGTATTTTTTCAATCTAGCTTGCGGTAGGGAGGCATGTGACCAATATCAATCTAACTTGCTTGACTGATGGTGCTGAATAGAATAATGATTGTCCTTATTCCTAAAATCCCGAACCCCAAATCAGTTGGGGATTTTTTTCCTATTAGTCTATGTATGGTTATATATAAAATGATCTCTAAAGTCATTGCTAATAGAATGAAATTTGTTCTTCCTGACATTATAACTGAGTCCTAGAGTGTTTTCCTAAATGAAAGGCTTATCTTTGACAATATCATCATAGCTTTCGAGATAATTCACTCCCTCAATAGGAAAATGTCTAGGAATTCTTGGTATTCAGCTATGAAGCTTTACATGAACAAGGCTTACAACAAAGTGGAATGAGATTTTATTGTGATTATGGTGAGGATATTGAGGTTCCATGAACAATGGATAAAACTAATTTTAGATGTAGTTCCTTTGTTTCCTACTCATTTGTCATCAATGAGGCTGTTGTGGGTCAGCTTACTCCCCAGAGGGGATTAAGAAAGCAGATACCCTATCCTCATACCTATTTCTAATTGTGGCAGAAGGTTTATTAGCTATTTTTTAGGAGGCGAGCTAAGAGGACAAATATCTTTTCCTAGAATTTACAGGCACAACCCGTTAATCGCTCATCTCTTCCTCGCGAACGATAGTATTATTTTTGTTAAAGATGATGTTAAGAACTGACAAACCCTTCAGCATATATTTTGTACTTACTCTTAGGCTTCCGGGGAAAGAATCAACTTCGAGAAGTCCGTGATAACTTTTTCCCCAAAACCCATTTGTGTTAAGCCATTTACTGTGTGTTTTGGGATAAAAACACTATCTTATTCAACAAACGGTGACTTTATATAAGCCTTTTATAAATGAAACAAAAAACAACTTCACGTTGCACAATTCTAAAAACGTGGTAAGAGGGTCTAGAACAATTCAAATTCTAAAATAGCACTAACCATTCACCCTAAAAATTTGGGCATTATAAACAGAAAAATACAAAGCAGTAAAAAAACAATTAAACCTTAATGCTTCAACCTATCCTCCCTTGAACTGAATTACAAAAAATGTAACCAGTTTACTCTAACTTCAAACAGATACCAAGCTTATCATGCAACCTCAAGAACTTATCTAGTTTGAGAGGCTTTGTCATAATATCATAAATTTGTTCTTGTGTGCTGCAGTGCACCAGTTCAATAGTTCCCTTCTTCATCAAGCCATGCAAAAAATGAAATCTCACATCTATATGTTTGTTCCTCCCATGCATGACTGGATTTTTTAAAAGTTTTATGGCCGAATTATTATCCCAATAAATGGTTCTACATTTACTTTGAGTATGTCCCAGCTTCTTAAGAACTCTCCTCAACCAAACTCCTTGGCATGCAAAATATGCTGCTGCAATGAATTCAACCTCTATAGTGTAGAGGGTCACAACTGGTTGATTCTTCGAAGACCATGAAACTGCTCCAGTTCCAAGCATGAAAATGTACCCTGAGGTCCTTTTCCTATCATTAATGTCTCCTACATAATCATTATTAGAAAACCCCACCAATTCTTCTTCTCCACCTCTTTTATAAGCAATCCTCAACTCAATTGTTCCCTTCAGATATCTCAGGACTCTTTTAACAGCTTGCAAGTGTACTTTAGTGGGCCTCTCCATATATCTACCAATCAAACAAATAGAATACATCAAATCTGGCCTCGTAGCAGTTAGGTACATGAGACTGCCTATCATTTGCTTGAACATTGTTGTATCTACATCAAGTCCTCCTCCATTCTTTGATAATCCGAACCCTAGAACGATTGGATTATTCATCGAGTTGCTATTCAACATTCCAAACCTCTCCAACACTTCATGTGCATATTTCTTTTGATTGATAAATATTCCATGTTGATTCTGTATGACTTCTACACTAAGGAAATACTTCATTTTGCTAAGATCAAACATGACAAATTCCTTCTTCCTTGACTCCTTAAATCTTATAAACATATCATCATCGTGTCCAGTAAAAATCAAATCATCTACGTAAAGACTCACAATGAGAATCTTACGTCCATTGATGGTCTTCACAAATAATGTGTGCTCATAGTAGCATTTTTCAAAGCCTTCTTTAATGAAGCACCATTCAATTCTGTTGTACCAAGCTCGAGGAGCTTGCTGGAGTCCGTACAATGCTTTTCTTAGTTTGTAAACCTTGTGGTCTTCCCCATTTATTTCGAACCCTTGCGGCTGATCGACATACACAGCCTCATTTAATTCTCCATGTAAGAGCGCGCTTTTGACGTCCATTTGATACACACAGCAACCCTTTTATGCTGCAAGAGCGAGGATCACTCTGATAGTTTCCCATCTGGCCATCAGAGCAAACACCTCTTTGTAATCGATACCATGTTGTTATGAGTAACCCTTTCCCACAAGACGCACCTTAAAATTGTCCACCTCATCCTTCTCGTTAAGCTTGGTTTTGTACACCCATTTTACCCATATTTTCTTTGCTCCTTCTGATAATGTTGTTAACTCCCATGTCCCATTCTCTTCTATATCTTTGATCTCCAATTTCATGGCTTCTCTCCACTTTGAACTCTTGACAACTTCTTCAAAAGATACGGGGTCTTCAAAAACAATGAACATCACCAAATTTTCAATTTCATATTTCTTTGATAAACCTTCACCCGACACATAATCTTGCATCCAGGAAGGCTTTCTTATATTCCTCCCTTGAATTGGACTTAAGGAACCTTCTTCATTCGATTCACCAAATGGAGAATTGATACCCGATCCTTCTTCTACTTCCTAATTTTTAGCATTCACACCTTCTTCAGTTTGATCTTCTTGATTCCTGGTTTCTTCCCCATCACCCCACTCTAATACATCGGCTCTCAACTCATTAGTGCTTCTTCCCCAATTCCATTTCTCATCTTCAGTAAATACCACATCCCTACTAATTACCACCTTTTTTGAAGTTGGATTGTATAGCCTATAGGCTTTCGACTCCTCACTTACACCCAACATGACACATTTCTCACTCTTATCATCCAACTTTGATCTTCGAATGTCTAGAATATGTACATGAGCAACACATCCAAATACCCTAAAATAATGCACAGTAGGTTTGTTACCACTCCAGGCTTCTTCAGGTGTTACTTCATTCACAACTGCAGTTGGACTCCGATTCAATATATGTATCGCCCAATTAACAGCTCCAGGCCAAAACTCCTCAGGAATCTATTTTTTATAGCATTTACGCACCATATTCGTGACGGTGCGATTTTTCCTCTCTGCCAACTCATTTTGTTGAGGTGTGTAAGTTGTGGTAAGATGCCTAGTTATTCCATTTACACTGCAAAACTGATTAAATTCCAACGAGATGAATTCTCCATCTCTATCACTACGTAGACAATGAATAAGGCTACCAGTTTCCCTTTCAACAAGTGCTTTAAACTTCTTAAACACATTAAATGCCTCAGACTTTTCTGATAAGAAATAAACCTAGGTCTTCCTACTATAGTCATCAATAAAGTTGATTAAGTACCTTTTATGACTATGTGATTCAGGTTCGATGGGTCTGTAAATATCAGTATGAACCAATTGAAGACATTATGAGGCTTGTCTTGGGAATTACTTCTTGGTGTTGCTTCCCCACCATGCAATCCGAACATATCTTTGATGGAGTTTTGAGAATTGGTAGTCTTCTCACCATTTTCTTGTTGATAAGAGTTCTTAGGCCCTTGAAACTGAGATGTCCAAATCTACAGTGCCACAAGTGCGAGCTGTCTTCAATCAAAGTTTGAAAGCATGTTGTGGCTTGAGGCATCAATGACCAACACAACAAACATCCAATTTTTTGACATTCTGGACTGCATAATTAACCCCCTCCTTAAATGGTAAAGATTACACATCCCATTTTGAATTAGAATGGCAAAATCTTTTTCTTGCAATTGGCCAACGCTCAAAAGATTATTCTTTAACTTAGGCGCATAATAAACTTCGATGATTACCTGAATTATGCCACCCACTTGAAGTCTGATATTTCCTTTCCCCATCTCCATCATCTTTTCATCAAGTCTGAGAAAAATTCCTTTGTGCACCTAGAATCTAAAAACCACACTTTCTCCATTGTTGAGTTCTTCATCTTGACATAAGACATTAGTAGCATCTTCTCATCTTCATCTAACTCAGCATAGTTTGCACTGTTCCCCAAACTAGGACACTCATATTTAAAGTGACCTAATTTGTGTCTGTTGAAGCATTCCACAAGAGCTTTATTGAAAGGCTACCTACCCCTGCCTCAACCTCTTCCTCTAAAACTTCCACAAGTTCTTCCTCTCCCTTCAACTCTGTATTCGACTCTTCCTCTATCCTTCTCTGAATTGATGATATTTAAAACATGCTCTTCCTCTTTCTGTGCGTGCATCCTCTATTTATGGACTAACAAGCTGCTCGGAAGCTCATCTATGGTCATGGTGGAGAGGTCATTGGACTCCTCTATCGAACACACAACATAATTGAACTTGAGAGTCATTGATCTCAAGATTTTCTCAATAATCACACTCTGCGCCATTTTTTCTCCATGTGCTTTCATCTTATTTGCAATGGTCAGTGTCCTGGAAAAGTATTCATCCACCTTTCTACCCCCTTTCATGCCAAGAATCTCGAACTTTCTTCTCAAAGCCTGTAGTTGAGCACGTTTCACCTTCGTAGAGCCATGATGGTTCAATTTCATCGAATCCCAGATAGCCTTCGTAGTATCCTTATTGAGGATAATCTCAATAATAGTTCTATGTATAACTTGGAATAGATAATTCTTAACCTTTAAATCTTTCAGTTTCAGATCTGCAATGGTCTTGCGTTGCGCCTCTGTTGCCCCTTCTTCTGCTACAGGTATATCATTTTTTATCAAGTCCCAGTACCGCTTCGATCTGAGAAAGTTCTCCATGAGCATAGCCCAATGATCATAATGACCATCGAACCGCAGAATCGTTGGCTGAACAAAATTGTTGTTCTCCGTTGCCATGGTTCTCTGACTTCTCTCTCATTTCTGTTCTCTCACTCTTGCTTTTCCCTTAAGATTTTGCAGCTTTGCAAACACTCAATCAGGCCCCTGTAATGGTGGCTTTGATACCACTGTTAAGTCACTTACTGTGTGTTTTGGGATAAAAGCACTATCTTATTCAATAAACGGTGGCTTTATATAAGCCTTTTATAAATGAAACAGAAAACAACTCCACGTTCCATAAATCTAAAAACGTGGCAAGAGGGTCTAGACCAATTCAAATTCTAAAACAATACTAACTACTCACCCTAACAATTCGGGCATTATAAACAGAAAAATACAAAGCAGTAAAAAACAATTAAACCTTAATGCTTCAACAATTTGTAGTGCAAAAAAGATCTGGCTGATAGATTGAGTATGAGGTTATCGAATTGCCATGGGAAATATTTAGGTCTCCCATCCATTACGTGGGCCAATAAGAAACGGCTTTTTAACTCTGTCATCTCCATCCTAGAACTCACATGAATAATTGAAGAGAGAAATAATTTTTCATAGAGGAAAAGAAGTTTCGATGAATGTGGTAGTTCAAGTTCTCTCAACATACGCCATGAATGTGTTTCGGCTTCCAAAGTCCTTTTGCAATGACCTCAACACAGAAATATCGAGATTCTGGTGGGGCACCTCCTTTCATAAAAGGAAAATGCACTGACTCGCATGGGATAACTTGTGTAAGCCTAAATCTTGTGGAAGCATGGGTTTTCGGTCACTTGAGATCTTTAACCAAGCTCTCCTAACTAAGCAATGATGGCGGTTAGTGGGATGCCCAAACAGCCTCTTGGCCAGAGTTTTAAAAGCCAAATACTATCCATCGATAGATTTTCTTGAGTGCACTCTGAAGCCGAATTGCTCCTTTATATGACGTAGTATTCTCTGGGGCAGGGAGCTCTTCTCTAAAGGTATTCGTTGGCCTATTGATAACGAGAAATCAGTTCGACTGTTCAAATATATATGGCTGCCTAGTCCTTACACTTTCAAACCCATTTTCTCGGCCTTAAGGAACCCTGATATGAAGGTCTCAATATTTATTCATAACCATAAATGGAACAGGATGGCCTTTGAGAATAGTGTAACTCAAGAGGAAGTTGAGATGGTGGTGTATATGCCTATTGTGGATGGAAATGCTGAGGACTCCATTTGCTGGCATTTTGATAAAAAAAGCATGTACACAGTTAAGACTGGGTACCCACTTGACTTTTCTTTCATCGAGAAAGGGAGCCCACCAAATGGAGTTGATACGTTTGGTTGGTGGAAAAAGCTATGGACTCCAAAACTTCTTAACAAAATTAAGATCTTTATGTGGCGGGCGTCTCTGGAGATTATCCCGACGAAGAAAACTTGGTTAAGAGGAAGATTAGCGATGATGATCGCTGCCCTCTCTATGGGAACCTTGACTCAACTTCGCACGCCATTTTCTTTTGTAAGGCAGTTTGCAAAGTCTGGGAGGCAGCCAATATTTTGTTTTTTGCGTCCAAGTGATGCCAATTATGGTCTATGCTCGACATCTTAGCAACCTACTTTCTTCCCCTCGATAACCCATCGCTTACAAAAGCTGTGGCCTTAGCTGGAGGATCTAGAATTGGAGAAACTGCATTATTGATGGGAGGAAGCCTCTCCTTGATTATGACTTGTCGTTTTGGGTTGAGAATTTTATTAAGGAATTTAATTTACCCGTCGCTCCATCAACATTCAATTTAAGATCGCAAATTCCCCTTCTTGTTTTCCATCCTTTTTCCCACATTCCTCGTGAGACAGCTCATAGACTTACCAGTTTTGATTTATTTGTAGAGGATATGTACTGGAGCGACACCCCATTGTTGCCGCCATTTTGGTTTCAGAGTAGTCCTTGGCGTGTCTAGCCAGTTTAAAAAAAGATCTTTTAAGAATTAAAGGGAAGAAAAGGGCATATGCAACTATTGGTTTAAGAAATTAACGAGGACATTAAAATATTTTAATAAATTAGTGAATTTGCGTTGTGTATGATATCTACATGTCAATTAGAACATACCAACGATAAGATAAGTTGGTACAAATGGTCAAGTTCACAATCTATACCTAAAAGATAGTTGGTTTAAGCCACATTGTTTTTCCATAAAATTTGAAACCTAAAAAGAAGATAAAACAACATCAACAGCCAAACAATCATCATCAGTGAACAAGACAACCATTCACTGAAAAGAAGAAAAGTGTTCGGTAAGAACTAAGAAGTAATAAAAAATTAAACAAGAACGCTAAAATTGTATTTACCTATAATTTACATCACCTAATCGACCATACATATGGCTGTAATCATCTACAAGCTTCCAAAAGACAGAAATAGACATTTTTCAAGTAAAAATGATGTCATTTGATTGGTGCAAGAATAGTGTATACCAAAAGGAAAGTGACTATCACAATGGCACCTGCTAGAGTAAATTTCGGACTAGTCCATAGCATAAGGTTTGATCTCTCTGTTCTTTTTATAGGATCAACCTCTTCCGAAAGCGGATAATTCGAACGCCGTGGATTCCAGCTCACGTACTTGTCCGGAGAAAACCGTGGGAAGATGGTTTTTTTCCCTTGCTTTCTGAAACTGGTCCATGCCTTATCCCAGTCTGTCGAGAATTTATCACCTGAGATATATGCATAATAGAGTCAAATTACTGAAGGGGAAGATGTTATATCGAGATTTATGCTCATATATTACGCTAGATAGGCTAAAGATCTGCTAAACTATTGCAGATTAAAGGAGATTATAGTTGCAAAAGTTAAATTGACTTAGAGTGATCCGACATTAAACTCTCCAAAAGACGAAGGGAAAAATAAATAGCTTGGAAATGTGTCACCTGTCTTTGATACCAACCATTTAACTGCATAAGTTGACTCTCAGGAAAAATGAAGGATAAATTCCTATATCAATGTAATCTTGCAATGTAAATTTAAAGGAAAATGGACAAGAGGAGAAAAATCGTCTCCTATCGGAAATTCTCAAGGAGAATTCAAGTGAAAACATTTGGAATTGGATGCCTCCACATCAAATTAGGCCCTTCCACACGCATTGTCATGCAACTAACCTAGTGGTTGTCTATTGATTGTGAAGGTACAATTTCCCCTTGTATCCTAATTCATCTCAAACTCTATATTGGGTCAATCGGCGGCTCAATCAACCACCTTAGACTATGTCAAGGATGAATGATTAATAGCCAGTTGAGTTTTCATTTTCAACTCAAACGCTTAAACTAGTAGCCAGTTGAGCTTTCAAAACATAATCGCCACATTCTCCACCGAAATTGGGTCTCATTATGCTTTAAACAACTTGAAACAATATTTTCAAAACATCTCGAATGTTTCATACTAACTAATTTACAAACACTTTGGAAGGCGTAATAAAAGTTCAAAGCGATCAAGAGAGAAATTCAACTCAAGCGCACCTCATATCAATCAAATCGAAATTAGTATAACTGATGAAGGTAGGGAGGGGATGGGCTTACCTTTGCTATCATCGTCACCATTCTGCTTTGGTTCTTCGAAATTCCTTCTCGAACACAAGGATTTGAAGGCCGACCGATCGAGGGAGGAAGAAGAAGAAGAAGAAGAAGAAGAAGGGGTTTGTTTATTTCTTGGGCAGAAACTCCGAGATGTTATAGTGCTTCCGATTCCAAACTGAATATGCATTTGCATCCGATGGAAGATTCTTTTTAGATTTTCAATAACATTCCCAGCTTTGATTCCCAATATTCTTGAAATTCAGAGTCGAGGAAGGAAGACTCTGTCCTCTTATCGCAGGGAGTAGAATGATGGTCTCTGAATCATCCACGTCATCGGCGAGCTGATTAGTGGGGCCGTGTTTGGTGGTGGTCTTGAAACACCTGATTTCCTAATTTTTTTCCATTTGTTGGGAGTACCTGATTTACTTTCATTTTATTTTTAAAATCGTCTAGTACAACATTACGAGTAAATAATTTTTAAAATAAAATTATTAAAATATGATTATGAAAAAATATATGTTTAAGAAGTTAAGATTAATTTATTTCTTAACACTTTAAAATGATCTGATTTAATGGTGAGTGTATTAGATTACTTTATATGTTTTAATGGAATAAACATGAAGATATTATAAACATTATTATCAAATTTTAATTTTCCCCTTAGACTAAAATATGTTATGAATAGTAATTATTTAATTTATAATGAGAAGACTAATATAAGTAATAACAAAAATATAATTTTTTATTCAAAAAAATCATGGATTTTTTTTTGTATATACTTATTAATTTCTCGACCAAACCATTATATTATGATACGTCGTGTAGATTTTCATCAAATACAGTCAATACCGCTCCAAGAGTATTAATGTGGTATACAATTTACAATATAAGATAATAATTTTTATAAAAAAAAGACTCATGATTTTCAGCTCATTAATCAAGATTATAACACTAAAATAAGTTTTTATCAAGTTTCAATCATAATATTAAGTAAAATTCAATTTATAGTTAGTTTAATATCAACAAAAATTTTTTCAAGAAACAAATTGAGAAAGAGCTACCTTCAAAATAAAATATTGGAGACAACTCCATAAGTCAAAGCATGTAAAACTAATATATTTAATAAACTACGCAAAAAATGGATTCTCAATCTAATTACTACATTTCATACACAAGCGTTGACTATATTTACATGTGATCTGTCAAAATATATGGACGAAATATTCACTCAGATGCATATCATTAATGCAACGACAAAATATTACAGCTGTGCACAACAAAAAAATTACACCTGCAAATAATTACAAGAGACATTACTTACACTATACATTTCAAAATAGATTCTGAAGGCTTCATCATGAAATCTAATTTCTATGATTTTATATTATGAAGTAAAACTTGCAAAACAAACTCTTTTTTGAAAGGTGCAAGCAGAGCAAATAAGTAATGATTTTGATCATGGTCATTCACAATCAACTTTCCTGCTAGTACCTTCTCGGCATCTGTTAGTCCATCTATTTTCATTATTTCATTAAATATCTGAGAAACTCTATTAGCATTATCAGCTTCATGTTGAAAATACTTTACCAACTTGCCTATATTGCCATTTGCGTCTGAGAAGAATGTCCCAAACTGTTTGACCATGTCAGTCAGTGTATCGACCAATATATCATCATCTCTAGCCCTTTTCTTAGATTTTTTTTGGCATAGAGGTTGAAGGAAAGGTAGATGGAATTTGAGAAGCAGAGGTTGAAGCAAAAGTTTGAGTTTGACAAGTAGAGTCGATAACATCTGGTTCTACAAATCCCGTTAGAGGGTCTGGTACATAAAAGTCATCATCGATCCAATTAAAATCAGACTCATTTTCTATAGCATCAACCATATTTGCAAGACCTTCAGCACCAAGTTCAGAAGCTCAATCTTTTCCAAACACCAACCCCAAATCATTAAAATGCCGAAAAGACTTATTCAACATGCCTTTTGGATTTGGATAGCTCTACAATGTATAACAATATAGAATTTGTTAGAGCAAAACATTACCACATAGCAAACTTATTAATAACCGAGTGGTAAATCTAAATAATAAAGACTGGACTAATGCTTTTAGTCCAAATAATAAAATGCTAAATTCAATATACATGGCAGAAAAATAAACAAACGAACAAACTAGAAGTGAAAATCCATATGCAACAACGGAATCTATATGCAACAACAAGAAGTGAAAATCCATATGCAGCAACGGCCAATCAATTTTAAATGATAAACTCAAATATTAAGTACTCAAAACGGAATCAACAAGCCACATATGAAACTCCAACATTCGTACTAAGCCCAAGAACCAATATTTTAATGCTATTTAACTTAAATAATAAAAACGGACGTGTTTTTGCACGTATTAATAAACTTAAATTTACGTAGTATTTAAAATTAATATTAAAATAAACCCATTGAAGATTTATGAGAAAACTAAACTAAAAATAAAGTAGTAAAAATAATAAATACATTATATTGTTTATGGTGTTGAAATTGTACTACATAGCACTTCTCTTTAAAATAAAAAGCTCAAAATGATTCTATTTGATCAACTTGTCATATTTTCAATAAATAATTATCATATTAAGGAATAACTTCTCTTATTAAAATATATATTAATACATTTCTCTAACTCTGTTTATATGCATTTTCATGTACCTGATAAAATAAATATTATAAAATGTTGATTTAGAACTTTTTACGAACAAATTATTATTTACTTAAAAATAAATATTTGTTGTATAAAAGATTTTTTTAAATATACGGATATTCACGTATCTAATTACATGATACTATAAAAATATTTTATTTTACTAACAATTAATAAACAAATTATTATGAAAAAATAAATTTCATTTAGGATTTAAATGAGAAAATGTGAAATATCTTTTTTGTATTATATTTTAAGAAACTTTAAAGGGTAAAAATGAGAATCAAAAGTTTCTCCCCTTAAGCCTATCCTAATATAATATAGATTTTGAATGAGTGAGAAGGGAAAAGAAATAGATTCCAAACATTCCAAGCTTTACTTCATTAACTGGGTTTTGGTCCAAAGTGTCGATTAATTGAATTTAGCAAAACTTTACCACATAGAAGGGAATTGCTTAGAAGTACTAATATTATCACATTTTTAATGGTTCTTAATATAAATAAAGAACTCATACCTTAACTAAATCATCAAATACATCTTTAGCAGCGAACACACACTTTGCAGCATTATCCCATCCAAAAAGGGTACAGTTTGGTCCTAGCATCTCTGTTACAACAGTATATCACTTCTTAAACAATTTGAACTGAGATTCAATATGTGGTTGGGCTCGAAGGCCACATCCAAGATTTTTTTCTTCCTTCCACTTCTCAAGTTGTTGCAGGAAGCCAGTTTAAACGTATCATTATCACCTCATCAAGTCACAACATCTACTCACTTCACTAAGCACTCCACCAGTTTCATATCCTCATATTGGGTCCATTGACGTTTCTTCTTCCCAGTAACTTTTTCTTGCTCATTTTGATCCATTCCTACACACAGAGGTTTCTAACACACCAGCTTAAAAACTCATTTACAATTAAATTGTATAAAATGAACATAAATACTCAAATTGGACAAATCAGAATGAAGATCTGCTCATGTTAATACTACCAAATAAAACAGTTTTCAAATAAAAATCTTACAAGTCCAAAACATGAAGTACAAACATTAGTGAATTCAAACATAAAGAAGCAATCTAATGACTTAATTTCTAGTGAAAAATCAATTTCTTTCATTGGTCCACTCTTCAAACATCTCTTTTTTCAAGTTGTCCCTCCAAATAGTCCAACTATTTGACGGTTCCACGTAGGTCATATGTTGGTTTTCAATAAATTGTTCATAAACATAGTCATTTTGTAACTCAAAAGGATCCATATACATTTTACGTAAAATCAAATTATGAAGAAGGCAACATGCCGTAATGCTCCTACATTGAATTTTAACGAGGTAATAAGATTTCCCTCTAAGTATTGCCCAATGACCCTTTAATAACTCAAAAGCCTTTCAATAACATTCATTGCTGAGGAATGCCTCATGTTGAAGAATTCTTCAGGAGTAGTTGGTTGGTGTACTTCCCTCCAATCATTCAAATGGTATCGTTGCCCTCTGTATGGTTCCAAAAAACCTTCACCATTGGTATATCCAGCATCACACAAGTAGTAATATCTTATCATCGGGACAACTGATTATGGTCATATATAGTTAAGAAAATAAAATGGGTCAATCTTTTGCTAAAGTTAACAATTACCTTGGGGTGTGATGAGTGTGTTTCACACTCATATTTTAGATAATTTTAACTTTAATTTTGTTGATTCTTTGAGTTTTATTGTTTGACATGTTTGTTTTATTTTTATTTTTGTAGGTATGATATTCAAATTCATTTGGGTTGATTTTTGAAAGACTTGGAAGGCAAAAATGCAGATAAAACGTGAAAAGGATGGACCTAGGCCGACGCTGGCGCGCAGACAGATTGGCTAGAGTCGTAACGTTGGCTTCCACCGTCGCGAAGCTAACACGATTCTAGATTTTTTTTGTGATTTTTTGCTTCAATCTTATCCTTATCAAACCCTACTATATAAATATTTTAAGATTTTTTTGGACGACTTTTTGGATGTCGGAAGCAGAAAAGAGAGCTTTTTAGAGAGGAAACGAAGACGGATCCAACCGGGAGATGAATCTCAACTTCAATTTCATCCTCAAATCTAGTTTTCTACTCTTTTCCTCTATGTTCATTAATATTATTAGAATGTTTTCTTATTCTAGAATGTTCCAATTTTCTTATCTAGGGCTACCACGTAACCAAACCATGATTGTTCATATATTTTGATTTTCAATTTGATTGATGTTTATTTAGTATTATTGAGTGTTATAATATGTTCTTAATGCTTGTGATTGTCTGGCTAACTATTGCATCATTTTGGATTTAATTTTGAGACTGAGAAGTGATTATTAAATTTTTTTCTTTGTTTATAACATTATTAGAATTTTATAAGTTAGAGATAATTATGGATCTAATGTAACAATTATATTTTCTTATGCTTAATGAGTTTCAATTTATTTAATCTTGACAGAGATGTAGGATTAGTATTTTTTATTCATTGTTATCGATGTTTGAGAAATATTGATAATTACATTAGAGAAATTTGCTGTCAATAATTTGATAAACATTGATGATTAAGATTTGAAATTTAGAGCATGTTTAATTTGGTGAAATCAGAAACCCTAGAGCTTTTAACTATTCAAATTTGAATATTTTATCATTATCAAATCTTTAGCGTTTTAGTTCAATTAGAATTTTAGCTGAATTAAAACTCCTAACTTGTTCATCATTCTCAATTAGAATTAAGGTCTAGTTGATTTCAATATTTAATATCAATCAATCATTGTGGATGATACTCTATTTCATAAAATTATATTACTTGACAATGATAGTATACACTTACTCTCTAGAAAAATCGTAACAAGTTTTTGACGCTGTTGTCGGGGATTGATTTTGTTTATTAATATTAGAACTACATATCCTTCATTTTACTTTGAGTTTTAATTTTTTTTATTTACGGTTGTTTACCATTTTAAAATTTTAGGCATTTCTAAGGTGTATGAGAAAATTTGGAAGTGAAAATTTGACTTCCCTAAATTTGAAAATTGAGCGAACTTGTCGTCGTAATAGAAAAGTGACGAGAATCTTCTAAAAACCTCAAGAAACCATAGAATATGCTAGAGAAAATCCTGAAATTATGAACAACTAGAATAATCGGGTAATTCAGGACTATGCTATGCTAGTGGTCAATAAGGCCGCGTCTGCCATTCAACGCCATGTTATTAATGCCAATAATTTTGAGATTAAGTCGACTATCATTCACATGGTGCAAGCGAATAAGTTCAGTGGCCTGCCTAATGATGATCCAAATGTTCACATAGCCACTTTCCTCAAAATTTATGAGACATTTAAGTACAACAATGTCTCAATTGATGCAATTAGGCTGAGATTATTCTCATTTTCACTTCGAGATCAGGCTAAGAGTTGGTTGAACTATTTACCCGCTGGATCAATCACCACTTGGAATAGACTTTCTGAGAAATTTTTGGCTAAATTCTTTCCATTAGCTAAAACAGCCAAGATCAGGAACGAGATCACTACTTTTGTCCAATATGATATGGAGTCTCTTTATGAAGCTTAGAAGAGGTTTAAAGAGATGTTAAGAGGATGCCCACATCATGGACTCCCTGGATGGCTACAAGTCTAAACTTTCTACAATGGTTTGGGAAATTCAACGAGGACACTAGTGGATGCAGCATGAAGATGAGCTTTAATGGGCAAAACACATGAGGAGGCTTATGCTTTGCTTGAAGAAATGGCTGCTAATGCCTACCAATGGCCAATTGAGTGCAACGTACCGAGAAAGATTCATGGAGTTCATGAAGTTGATGCTCTTACTGCTCTTACTGCTCAAGTAGTTGCATTGTCCAATCAATTGAGCTCTTTCACCGCCAATGCTAGTGTTATTCATGCTTCACGGGAAGTTTGTAATTTTTGCAGTGGACCTCATCTTAGTACTGAATGTCAAGTCACTAATCCCTTTGCTCCTTCTCAGTAAGAACATGCTAATTTTGTTGAAAATTACAGCAGGTAGAATAACCCATTCTCCAACACTTACGACCAAGGGTGGCGAAATCACCCTAATTTCTCTTAGAAGAATAATCAAAATGTGATGAATCCATCAGTTGCTACTCAACCTCAATTTTAGCTTCAGCAACCAAAATTTTCTTTAAAAGGTGCTCTTGCCTAGCTCACAATCAATACTACTCAATTTATGGCAAGAACAGATGTTACACTTTGGACCTTCAAATGGGCAGAGATACTAACTCAAAGACCATAAGGTTCTCAACTGAGCAACACTGAGAGGAATCCAAAAGAACAAGTAAATTCCATTACCATTCATAGTGGAAAGGAGTTAGTAGAACTGAGAAAGTAACAGTTGAAAGTTCTCAGCCAATTGAAGCAAAAACTGAGGTTGTAGATGGTGATTTTATTGAGAACTCAGAAAAGGCAAAAGACAAGCCTAAGTCAAAGCTATTTCCTGATAATCCTCTATCTTATGTCCCACCTATACCATTCCCTGAGTTATTGAGGAGTGTAGTGCTATCTTGTAAAATAAATTACCTCTTAAGCTAAAAGACCCTGGGAGTTTTACTATTCCTTGCACCATTGAGACTTCATATTTTGAAAAGGCTCTATGTGATCTTGGAGCCGGTATCAATTTGATGCCATATTTAGTTTACAACAAACTAGGTCTTGGAGAAGTTAAGCCCACGATGGTCTTTTACAATTAGCTGATCGTTCTATTAAGTATCCATGGGGGATCATTGAGGATGTCTTGGTAAATGTGGATAAATTTACTTTTCCAGCTGATTTTAGTGTTTTTGACATGGAGGAAAACTAAGAAATTTCAATTATTCTTGGTAGACCATTCTTAGTTACGGGAAGAAATCTCATTTATGTGCAAAAAGGGAAACTTATTCTAGTGCAAGAAGATCAGGTAAATTTTAATGTCTTCAAAAAAATAAAACACCTAACTGATATGAATAGTTATTTGTGGGTGGACAGTGCATAAGTATGCTTTGAGGAAGCAATTCACATTGGTGATCTGAGTGAACCATTGGAAGCATGTCTAGTTGTGGTTATTGATGGAGAGAATTCAGAGATTTTTGAGAGTGTTAATCAGTTAGAAGCAACCCCATCAATATTCATGAAAAGGCATTGCGCAGAATTGGGAGAAAGTAAACATAAACACCTACCATCTATTGAAAAATCATCAGTGTTAGACCTCCATCTTCGGTACACCTTTATGGGAGGAGCATCCACTCTTCCTGTCATTATCTCCGCTTCATTAAATGGTCAACAAAAAGACAAACTATTGAGGACGTTGAGAGAGCACAAAACGATCTTAGGGTGGTCAATTTTTAACACATAGGGAATTTTAAAGTCAGTGGACAACGTCTGAAGCCTGGTTGATCATTACGTCTGGCTGAAGACATTAAAGCAAATGCTACCCGGAGGTAACCCGATTTTATTTCTGTTATTCCTTTTTCTTTATTTATTTAATTTTTTAATTATTTTCTTTTGCTTATTTTGTTTTATTCATATTTTATATACAAAAAAAACTATGGAGAAAATGTATAGCATAGTGACGCTGACCTCTCAACGTCGCGACGTCAGACCTTGGATGATTTTGGTTCAGGCACCACTTTCCCCTCAGTTAGAGATTAAATGAACAATACAAAGAATGGTGAGAATGAAAGCTCATCCTTATTCAGGGGAGTTTTCTCTACTTAATCCTTGTGCATATTTTCTTTTCATTGAGGACAATGAAAGTTTTAGGTTTAGGGGTGGTGGCTTTATTAAAAATTAAAATTTTGGCCTATGATGAGATTAGTTTTGATTTATTGATAACTTCAAAAAAATTATGAATTTGTGCATATGTATATGTTTGAACCAATTGTTGATTTACATTTCACTTAAGAATCCCGACATTGAGCACCTAGCCTTGAGCGCTTGATTATCTTTTTGCTTAGAGAAGGTTTATGTGGCTTAAGGAATCATTATGATCTAATAAGAATTCTAGAACCAGTTTGATTGTTGCTTGAGGTGAAATTCTAGGGCACATTATACTTAGGATATGATTTAGGCCATATTTGGACCGTTTGAGCTTTTCAAGCTAACCTATTCATAATTGTTTCTCTAGTCATCCTTGTTGAGCCTAAATAGCCATTTTTATCACCCATGACAGTTTCCTAACCTTATAAAAAGTTTTCCCTTGTAACCCTTTTTACTTATAGTATTCGGATGTTCTAGGAAAATATTTGGAGCTATGACAATATGGGTGGATGGGAGGATTTTTGATATATTCTTAAAAAATTATGAATAAGTTTGATTTTGTAGCCTCTTCGACTCGAGTGACTAAGCTCGAAGGAGTGTCTTAACACTCAATACCCTAAGACCAACTGGTTTAGGAGCTATTAGCTGAAAGCTCGTTAAGAAAAAGAGTAGCTTAAGGAAATCAAATTAAAAAAAAACAAGAAGAAGGAGAAGAATGGTTGGTTATGGTTGATATTTCTAGTGGTGGAAAGTGACAAGTTTGGGGGTGTAACAAGAGAAGTTGGGTTAAGCTCATTGGTTCCTAGAATTCATGTGTGACTATGGGTAAAGATTGAGCCGAAATAATATTCTTTATCCTACCATGAACCCTAGCCATACATTACAAGCCTATAAAGTTCCTAATGATCAGAAGTGGTGTGGTTTGTCTATATTAGATGATAGTAACATGCACAATTGGCCTATGGAGTTCTAATCTATTTATAGATTAAATGATCCACTTTTACAAGAATTGGTTCCATAAACATATTTGAGATTAAGAAGTTGGACCACTTAAGGTAACACGCACGCACTCTAAATTTTACAAAGTGTAATGTAAGTTGGTGTTTATGTCAAAATTCTACATGATCACAATTCAAAAGTTTTTCTTAGGCTATCGCTATTTTAAAATCTCTGAGGTATGTTTAGTTAGTTAAAATATTTCATCACTTGATCCGTAATTTTGCTTAATTAGAATTTATGTTTTCTTGTTTGATTTTTTTTGCTCAAGGACTAGCAAAAAGTTAAGTTTGTTTCACACTCATATTTTAGATAATCTTAACTTTAATTTTGTTGATTTTTGATTTTTATTGTTTGATTTATGTTTATTTTATTTTTATTTTTGTAGGTATGATATTCAAATGCACTTGGATTGAGTTTTGAAATAGTTGAAAGGCAAAACTATGGATAAACGTGAAAAGGACGGACCTGGGCAGAGATCTAGCGTCACGATGCTGGGCGTTACAAAAAGAAGAGTCATGACGCTGGTGCGCGAAAAAATTAGCCAGCGTCACGACGTTGGCACGATTCTAGAATTTTTGTGTGATTTTTTTGCTTCAATCTTATCATTATCAAACCTTAGTACGTAAATAAAATATTTTAGGATTTTTTGGAAGTGGGAAGCATAGAAGAAAGATTTTTGGAGAGGAAACGAAGACGAATCCAACTGGGAGACGGATCTCAACTTCAATTCCATCTTCAAATCTAGTTTTTCTTCTCTTTTCATCTATGTTCATGAATATTATTAGCATGTTTTCTTATTCTAGTATGTCTAATTTTCTTATCTAGGACAACGACGTAGTCAAACCATGATTGTTCATATATTTTGATTTTTAATTCAATCAATGTTTTTCAGTATTTATTGAGTGTTATAATTCGTTCTTAATACTTATTATCGTCTGACTAACTATTGTATGATTTTGGATTTAATTATGAGACTAAGAAGTGATGATTAAATTTTCTCTTTGTTTATAACACCATTAATATTTCATAAGTTAGAGATAATTATGCATCTAGTGTAGAAATTATAATGTCTTGTGCTTGATGAGTTCCAATTTATTTAATCTTGACAGAGATGTGGGATTAATATTTTTGATTCATTGTTATCGATGCTTGAGAAAGATTGATAATTACATTAGAGAAATTCATTGTCAATAATTTGGTAAATATTTATTGATTGAGATTTGGAATTTAGAACATATTTGGTTTGGTGAAATCGAAAATCCTAGAGCTTATAACTATCCAAATTTAAATTATTTTATCTTTATCATTTTAGTTTAATTAGAATTTAGCTTAATTAAAACTTCCAAGTTTTTCATAATTCTCAATTAGAATTAAGGTCTAGTTGTTTTCAATACTTAATATCAGTCAATCATGTGGACAATACTCTATTTCATAGAATTATATTAATTGACAACGATAGTGTGCACTTGCACTCTAGAAAAATCATAACAGGGTACCTTAAAATCATTTGTTCTAGATAACGCATCACGAAAAACTCTAGAGTCTGCTTGTGAATCCTCCCATCCATGTAAGACATAAATAAATTGTAAATCTTAACCGTAAAGTCCCAAGACATTAGTTATAATTTCATTATTTCTTGTACGATAATGAGGTCTATCAACAGCACATACATTAACCTTAATGTAGGTTCCCTCTAAAGCTCCTAAACAGATCTGGATTAATAAAATTCCAAATGTTACAAACCTTACAGTTTGGTATATTAGAAGGAACCCAATTTGAAGTGCATATTTGATACCTTAAACCACTTCCATCTTCTATCTATAGTGTTTTCAAGGATTGACACTAACATTTTTAATAACACATCATGTAAACGTATCACTTAGTTCAAACTTTTGTAAAATGGCTACTCACTGTTCACCAGAACGTGCAAAATGTTGTCTAATAATTATATTCTTCACATCATGCGCAATTATATGTAAGAAGATGGCAACCATTTCTTCTACATCCATATTCTTAGTTCCCCTTAATTGACCAACTGTCTTAAGAAATTGACATAAAATGGTAAATGATCTTATGTCCATTTGCATGCTTTCAAAACATGCTAAGTCATTTGCAAATATCATTCTATGTAAATTTAGTGTCCTGATACAGTGCCTATCAAATGATATACCATCATTTCTCCTAGAAATGACAATGGCTATCATAATCAGAAAAAAAGTGTCGGCTATTTTAACATCTCGAAGTAGTAATCTTGAATACACGTAATCTATCTTTTGGTAGCCAAAGGAAGGTGATCCATATTTGCAAAATATAGTTGATCAAAGATAGGGACTTGAATCGGGTTTACTCATAGCAATAAACTTAAAGAAGTTAAAGAGCTACACACAACGCCAGAAGCCAAGAAATCAATATGATATTGAAACGTAAAGTAGAAATGCAAGCAGTGAGAGAATAAAAAAGGAGCTATACATTCTTCTGAACAAAATCAACCCAGAACCTAGCTTGAGCTCTCTAGTAAGTATCAGAAGATAATAGTGGAGCTACACTTTACGCCTACATATATATGACTATAGTAAATCATCAAACATGTCGTGAGATCACAATATTGCAGAGAAATTAACAAACCAGTCATCATGATATATTAAATTAAAATTCAAGGTAAATGCAAGAAGGGCATACAAAAATAGTACGAGCAAAGGATAGAAATTATGTGAACTTCAATGTAAAACTGAACTTATGCAGCCTGATTAAGATAACTAAGAACAACAACTATCACTCAGCTATATATTTTGCTCTTAGAGCATTAAAATGTAGAAATACCTATTCACAATGGGACTTCTTCAAGAACTCCAAATGAATCAACTAGATAGAAGCATAAACCCTAAACCAGTTAAAGAAAATCCTAAATCAACAAAGAGACTTCTCATCTCGAAGCCCTAAATTGATTTTCAAAACCCTAAAAGTCCAAAGAATAACCAAAATACATTTTTATATGTGGTCCCAAGGAGAACCACTTGAGTAGCTTTCACAATCTTCAAGTAAAGTTGGTCTCTTATTTAGCGTTGAATCTACAGAAATGGAGAATAGAAAATTCAGAAAAATATGGAAATGAGAAAGTGAGAAAGAACGTGTGAGAAAAAGAGGAGGAAAAGACAAATCGTTCTGTTTTCCCTGTTTAAATTCCACGGGGTGTTATTTTATAAATATTGAAAACTTTAAGAGGGAAAGAAAGACACATGGTATATTTTATAAAATTTTAAAACATTAAGGAATAAAAAGGAAGAAACATAGTATATTTTATAAATTTTAAATCGTTTAAAGGGGGAGGGAAACACGATATACATTTTAAACAATTTAAGGGAAGAAAAGGTAGAAGCAGGATCTTTTTTATAAATGTTAAAATATTTAAGAGGGTAAAAGAAGGACAAGGGGTTTATTATGTAAATTTTAAATAATTAAGGAGGGAAGCATGATATAAATATTTTAAACAAATAAATTAAGTGCCACAACTTTAAAATACGAGGTATATTTTATAATTTTTTAAAAATTAAGGGAAAGAAAATAAAATACGGGATTCACTTTGTAATTTTTTAAAACAATAAGAAGAAAGAACTTGATACATAAATTTCAAACAAATATTCAATGTGCAATAACTTTATTGATATGACGTACACGTGTAAAAAATATGTTTGTCACATCAACAAATCGTTAACTTTTTAACAGAATGTACATGAAGTGATAAGATTGAAATATCTTATAAATTTTGATGATATAATTAAGAAAAATAAAATTATAATGATGAAATTAAAATTTGATCTATGATCATTGATGTAACTTTTTCTTAAATTTAAGTCTAAATTTGGATGAGGTGCGCCAGCTCTACCACCCTAGAATTTGCATTCTATGAAAAGTTTTTTATTGTAATAGTGGCTCTCAACCGTTGGATGGTTTGTGTGGTCATGATAAAACATCCAGGGTGTAAATCCAATCCAAAATCACTCTCTTTCTTTTTGCCAAGTGAAATCTTTTTCTTTTATTCTAAACTACTTTTGGAAAAAAATAATGGTGTACTTCGACTAGTGGTCCGGAATCGTCTACACGTTGCTATCCATAATCTTGTGTGGGACCTACTTCTTGATCGGTTTCCCGACTTTTAGGTCGCTAACGCGCAAACGTCAATATAGTATTTGAGATTTTGGTTAAATTCAAACTTTATCTTTCATACGTGATAAATTTAATTTTTTAATATTTTTTAATATTTATTTAAATATTTTCTTTTGTCGTAATAAATTTATTTAATCTGATTAAATAATAATCTCATATTAATTTTTTATAATTTTCTCTAAAAATCTAATTACCAAATAACTTTGCATAATTGTTTTTGTTAAAAATATATTTTTCAATTCACTTACCCATCTTATAACACATCTACATATTTTTTTAAAATAACTTTTATTTTCTCAAATAAGAAAAAAGGATATCATTATTTGCTTGCATTCCTCCTACTTGAATTTAATATTTTATTTTCTTTACGACCAAGGCCTCACAAAAGTGTCATAAAAAATCTCAATCCTAAAATCTCGCAAGATCTCATTCTAGTCTTGGTGGAACCAAGCCGTACCGATATGGAATGTTGAGATTTTTTTCATCCCCTCCGACCCTATCCTGAAAGACCCGTCCTGTAAACCCGTGTCGAGGTCGTCTTGTAAGATTAATATATGCACATAAATTGAAATGAATGATATTGATGAATAAACTCTTCATATATATATATATATAAATGATTAAAATGTACGTTAATAATATCATATGTTTTTTTGAATTAAAATTTATTTCCTTCCCTAAAATAAAGTTCACAAACTATCGATGCTTAAAACATATTAAAGTTATAAAAAAAATAAAACTATAACGGGATTGTTTTTCAAGTCATTTTTTTGTCAGGAGGATCAGACCCGTAAAACGGGGCCGCGAAGCGGGATTTTCCTCAATCATTTAGTTAAATCGTTAGTGTGTAGAATAAAATATATACGATATTTCATTATATTAGAATCATGAATAAACATTATAAAAATGAAAATATGACAAAAAGAATTTAATAGTAAATAATTTAATTCTTCTTAATTACACATCTACACACATTATAAAATGTCTATTTATTCTCAACTCCCCATAAAAAACTTAGCTCCATTGAATTTATCAGGTGTATGTATCATAGTTGTCAAACTTATTTTGGTGGTCATTTTATTTTGTTGAAAAAGTAAAATATTTTAGATATTTCGGTATTCTAGTATTCCATATGAAAAATGGATAAATAAAATAATATTATAAAATTTATTATTATTAATATAAGTAAGAAAAATTGAATCATGAATTATTTTCATACAGCAACAATAATTTTTTAACATTGACATATTATTCACGCAATCTACTTAATTATTCTCACTAAAACCATTTTCTAAAAAAACTAGAAAATAAATATTAATAAAAATTTTAAAAAAATTATTGTGTTACCTGGGAATCGAACTCAAAACGCGGAAGTGTGGAAATGACTTAAGTAAAAGGATTAGGTGTCACTGAGATACATAAAAAAGCGTGATTATATTTAGTTAGATTGTATTTGACCGAAATATAACAAAAATTTATATCCTTATTCCGTCTTGTTCCTGTGCTAGAACCATAATTTTTTGCTTGTTTCAGCCGGAATGAAATGAAATTGATAACCATAGTATATATACTACTGAATAAAAGTATGTGTAACGTGGAAATTGTTTTATATTATGAAATGTTTTAATGTATTAATATGAACAACAATTATTTATACCATATTTATTTTTTATATATAAAAGATGAAATTTATATATTATAATTAATTTCGTGATATCAGAGCAAATTTAATAAACACGACATAAATTATTAAGTTTTTTTACCAGTTGCCAGCAGAGAATTTGTATACAATTTCTCTATATAAATTTTGAACAATTTATTATTGAATTTATTTGTACGGAGTAAGTAAATAAATTATTTTACTTTTTGGCATAGTAAGAGAAAAATAGTTGATTTGATTTTATTGGTGGGGTTAATAAAATAGCTAATTTATTAATTCATAAATATATAAGACATTGTCTCTATTAGAATATATAAATAATTATTGACAATAGGTTAAAATTTGATAAAAATAAATTATAAATAATCAATAATTTTATTACTCTCATATAATTCATGTAGTTTTTTCAGCAATTTTATCAAACTTTCCCAACAACTTTACCCAAGTTTTTTTATACCAAACAAAGTAATCATACATTTTTACTTTGCCTCGTGTTACCAAATATTGTTATTTAACTTTATCACTTAATTTTACCCAACAAATTAACATTCTTAGCATTCTTACTTAACCCATACCAAATTGCCCCTCAAATTTTCACAGATTTATAATTTATATTCACAAACTTTAAAATGCATAATTTTTTTACTCCACTTCTCATACAATCTCCGTTAGACATCTTTTAAAAAAAAGAGGGACAAAATCTAATTCATACCCACGCACTTTCACTTATAGGTAGTTTACACCTATAAAGTTTAAAATGAGTAAAATCACTCCATAAAATTTTAGAATAGATAAAAGTAATCATACTCTATCTAAATTTTAACTTAGTTAGAAGGATCCAACTATTTTTTTTGTTTAACTACACATGTTGGATAAATCAGATGGAGATTTTTAACTCTATTAGATAAACAACTCAATTTTTCTTTAACCCCACATTAAGAATAAAAACTAACTGTACTCCGTTTGGTTTTTAACTCCTTTAAAGGGATTCAACTCTAACTTTTAGGTTGCTAAGAGAGATTTTTCCTTTGGTTTTTCCAAGACAAAAAGAAGTTGGATCCCTATAAAGTACTTAAAAATCAGATGTGGTGAGTTAATTTTTCCTATTTCAAAACTTTATGAAGCGATTTTAAATGTTTACCATTTTATTTGTTAAAAATTTTAGTATTGCATCGACTTTGAGAGATATTGATTGATTTGATAAAAGTTTTCTAAAAACAGTAATATTTACTGATAAATTGAATTATGTTAATTAAGAGATATTACTTTTCTAAATTTATAATTTATGGGATATATATTTTTTATTTGTTGAAATTGCCTATTAATGACTTTAAGTATACGATGAATGAACATATGGTATATAAATTTAAAATTTTAAAAATTGAAACAAACTTGACAAAATTTTAATTCTTTCAAAGCTTGATAAAAATCTAATTAAATATTTTAATTATACTAAATCAATATTGATTTTAAGAGTCACTAGTTCTGTTCAGAATTTATAAAGCATTGAGATGATTTCCTAATCATAATAACTACTAAATTTCCTTATCATTTATCAAATATTACACAATTACACACTTCTTAGAATCGACAATTAAAACAATTCCTGTTTTTAGAGAAAAAATAATAAAGTGGTTCATTGAAAATATAATTTTTTAATTTTAAGAAAAATTACACTTTACCTCCTAAAACTATCACTAATAGACACTTTAAACTATAAATTTTAAAATATTACAGTTTGAATATTAAATTATTTGAAACTCATAATTTTAGCCACATATGTAACTCCGCCCACTGCATTGTTATTTTTTTAACAAAACGGCATCATTTTTTATTTAAAATGATGTTATTTTATCTATTAACGAAAACATAATCAAGAATGATGTTGTCTCGGATAGAAAAAAATATTGTCTTTTGTTAAAATATTAACTTGCAGTAGACAAGTTACGTTTACGGTTAAAATTGTGAGTTTCAGATAGTTAAAGATTTACACTGTAATGTTTTAAAGTTTAGATTTAAAAATGTTTATTAGCAATAACTAGTAGAAAAGTACATGTTTCGCACGTATTGAATTTTCTTAAAATTATACAATAAGTTTAAAATTATTACTAACATTGAAATAAATGCATTAACTTTCAAATATATTGTAAATCTAGAACAACATACGAAACAAAAATGGTAATTTTCTCATATTTACAGTTAAACAATTACATATAAAAGGAAATTCGAATAGCTCATGCATCATGCAGAGATGATATATTTACAATATTATTATTGCAAATAGAAGAAAACTTGAATAAAACGTGCATCATCTCGAGATGATAAACTATATGTAAGAATTTTTAAATTAAAGAACGCACAATCCTAACAAATATAATATCTTAAAATGAGATAAAAAACTTAGAATTATTTAAGAAGATAAAATTACATCTAACAACTTATTTTACTAAGGGTAATGTACATAGAAAATTATTAAATTTATTAAAAAAAAAACTAAACAACAAAATAAAAATGTTGCAGATAGAAAGTAACTTATTGTTATTGAGAAAAAGATTTTCATGATATAAAAATCTCTAAAATATCTACATGATCATTCACATTCTTAATAACATAATAATATTAAAGACTAAATTTTATTAAGTATTAATAAAAGAATAATTAATGCATCGGGTTTAAATGATTTAAATAATAAAGAAAAAATTTAGTATATATACTATATTTAATGAATCTCAAAGGATAAAATGAAAAATAAAAAATTGATACATTTAAACTCATTTTATTACGGTAGAAGAGTTGAAGAGGTACATTGTAATTTTCCTTCATTCATAGAAAGTCTTCAGAAACTTCGACTATTTAGGGAGTTAATGTTATCCGTAGTATACCACGAAGTCCGTACGTCAAACGATTAAATCGTCCTAATCGATCTTTCGCTAGTGGCCAGTGGGCAATCAAATGAACGGTCTCAAATCGTTAAACTATAGGCACCTTGCCCGCCACAACCTCTCTCTCTCTCTCTTCAAGTCCGTGTCTATTATGCTGAGCAACAAGATGAACTCGAATTCGAAAGCTCCGAATCAACGATCAATGGCAACGTCAACGCCTACAGATAGCTCAGCAAAGAAGGTGAGGAAGCCCTACACAATCACTAAGTCAAGAGAGAGCTGGACTGAAGAAGAGCACGACAAGTTCCTCGAAGCTCTTCAACTGTGAGTTTCTGTTTTTCACTTGCTATTAAACATATGATTCACTGCCAATTTTCTGATTTAAGCTTTGGACTAGTCATGTTTTGGATTTTAGAAGCAAGGTTTTCATTTTTACCTTTTGGAGAAACTTACAGCAATAAGTAGGTGTCGTTGCTACTGAACCAGACGGTGCTTGATCAGCTTTCCCCTGGATTTACATTTTCTTTTCATTTTTTTATCGTTTTATTAATTATCGCGGAATAAGCTATCCATGGATTCTAATTGGCGATCATGTCACTCCGGTATATATGTTCGCAGGTATTCTAGTAGCTCATAAAAATTGAGGTTATATTGCTCAAATATGGTGTTTTGATGTTTCTTAGATTTGTTGGTTTGTCGACGAGATAGATAATTGTTGAGTATAAGTCTTACCTGGAACAAAGTAGAATCTTTAATTTAGTTCGGAATTAATTATTGCCTTTTACGATTCAGGTTTGACCGTGACTGGAAAAAAATAGAAGATTTCGTAGGTTCAAAGACAGTTATTCAGGTGCAAAGATGGTTGATTTGTTACATTAATTATCGCTCTTCCATTTGATTTCCTTCTTCAGCCATTCATTTACAGATAATTGGTGTTGCAGATTCGGAGCCACGCCCAAAAGTACTTTTTGAAAGTCCAAAAGAACGGTTCTATAGCACATGTGCCTCCACCTCGTCCCAAGCGCAAGGCTTCTCATCCTTATCCACAAAAGGCCTCCAAAAGTGGTTTGTCATCTGATTGGACACTGTGATGTACTCCTTTATGAACATCAAATTGAGCTGTCCATTTTCTCACGCACATTCTCTTTGATTGACAGTTCTGGTACCTCTGCAAGCATCTATGGCTTATCCTTCCTCAGTAAATACCTTTACTCCTGGATTTTCTCCGTGGGATGACACTACAATGCTGATTAGCACTTCATCATGTAAAAGCATTCCGCCACAGGATGACTGTGGGAATGTTCATGGAACTGAAGGCATGCATACTTAACTTGTTTCAGTTTGTCATTTCCTTCTTGTCGTAATGGTATTCTACTTCTGTGTTAAATGGAAATTTCTAGTACTTATCGTAGTATTCATCATTATTGATTCAGCTGATATTGGATCAAAGGAGGTAGCAAGAATTAGTAACAGCGGACTTAGTGGTGTTGCAAGCTCTGGTAGAACAATACCAAGTTCTGAGGTGCGACAAGCTACTGCACTTCATGGTAGTCTTCTGGTCACAATGATTACTCTTTTTCTTTAATCATCGGTCATTATGTCCTTTCACATAGCACAGACCAGAAAGGAGGGAGAGAAAGTGGTTTTAATACTTCTCATTTTGGCTATATCCTGCAGGTATACCTGATTTTTCTGAAGTGTACAGCTTCATTGGGAGTGTATTTGATCCAGATGGTGATGGACATGTAAGGAAACTCAAAGAGATGGATCCCATCAACTTTGAAACTGTAAGTTTGAGAATGTAATGTCAATTCATTCTCATATGTCATATCAACAGGGAATTGCTAAAAAAGTGGTACTTTTATGAAAAACTTATATTTCCACATTGACGATTATAATATCATGAATAATCTCTCAGCCAACCATGGAGAAGGAATTTCTGACACACTTTTTTTTGTTGCATCTATATCTCATTCACACGAACAATCTTATCCATTCAGGACCTATCTTTTAGACAGTAATCACAGTTCTCCAAATTATATTATATGATTGAGTTGAGGCTGTTATTCATTAGATTTATATTCGTCTCATTGTTAGTACTGGTTTCATATAACTTATCAGTAAAATGTTTTTGAGATAGTTTATAGGAACTAAAGGGCACCGTCTAATCGTATCAAAAGATGCTGCGGTAGGAGCAATGTGTCTATAACTATATTATGTGATCTTGCAGGTTTTGTTGTTGATGAGAAACCTCACCATTAACTTGTCTAGCCCTGATTTTGAGCCAATTGTAAGTATGAATATTCTCCTTCACTTCTTATTTGTCGTATTTTTTTAGTCCCAATTCTATATTAAAAGTAAATTTCTCTTTCTCATGATGCCATGTTGATCAGGGAGGCATTTATTATTTTCCTGAGGGTTTACGTATTAATATTAATATTAATTCCTTAAATGAATTGAAACACGTCATTTTTTGACTGCTTTCTAGGAACATGCCACTTACACTGCCTTACAAAATGGCAATTTTGTAACTGGCCATTAACTGTAAGGTGAGTGTGTCTGCGTCTGTTCTACTCTGAAAACAATAAAGAATTTGATAAAAATTATAAAAGATATTTTCCTGAGACCTATTTCTAAGCATTAGATATTTCATCATACTCCCATAGTCTGGTTATCTAGATTCTAGACAGCTAGCAATTAGAATGCAAAAAAAAATTCCGCTATAAGTTCCTCGTGGAAACAAGAGATCGTTTTTTTTGGGTGCCATCCATAATATGGAGTTAATGATGATGTGGATAAGATATGTGAAAAAGATTCTTGGTCACTGTAAATGGTAGCGGAAATGTGAATTATAAGAAAATGGTTGTGTGAACTGAATACATTTTCGGGGTTAGATAGTAATCTACCATTAATTGTGTATTGTTGTTTGAGGACACCATACCACCCAAGGAACTTTTTCATAATGATATCAGAGTTGACCTCTATATTTTATGTCAGATTGCATAAAGCAATGCATGAGTGGAAGAAGAGAACCACAACATTCAGCTTGACAGCTATCTTTTAACATCTATTTCAATACCTCCTAGTACGTTGTCTTGTTTCTTAAATTGTCCAGTAGGGAGAATTAAGGGAGAGTTCTCTGATAACTGTTTAGGATTTTGTTTCTTTTGTTTCCTCATTTATTTTTGGAATCTGCTAAACTTCAGAATTCTTTGCTTTATTCATTGGTCTATCTGTTTGGTCAGAGGAAGGTGTTGTCAAGATGTGATATAAATGCAAGAACAGTAGGAGTCGCTGAGGAGCATTGATCTGTCCTGTTGAAATATTAGGTACTTATAACTTACCATCTATCATGTGTTCATCTTCATTGTTTCTTTCTTTTTTCCCACAAAAAGGGAAAAAAGACAGTCCTTTCTTATTGTGCATTGCCCTCTCTAAGTACCTCAATACGACAACTCATTTTCTTCTACCTTGTCATAATTTTACCCTCTCTAATTATCTCGAAATGACTTCTTCTTTACTTTGGTCTTAGGTAGCATCCTCTGTCGGAAAATCTTTCAGTCTTGCCAAGTAGAGCATTGTGATTTTGTGATGTGTACCTAACAGCCACAATCCAGAGTATTGGAGGATGCTGAATCTCCAATCTTTACCGCAAGGTCCTTCTGTATACTCACCGGAAGATATATTAGTATTCATATTGATTTTGCCTCTAACAAAATGTACATGTCTTGAGATCTGTCTATAGTGTCTTTATGTAAGATAAGCCATTTACCGTTCGAGGTGTGCATATTAGCAGAGCTATAAGAATATGTTTTTTATATCACTTATACACTTCACCTTCTTAATCCCCGGTATTTTCCTATGATCATGATCTTGAAGAAAAATGATATTGCTGTTGATTAAGTAGACATATTATCAGAAGCAGAAGCTAATTTCTGTTCAATAATCTCAAGATGGTGTAGTTTGAATATCTCCATTCCTGTTTTTCTGGTTGTGTTCTGATTTTCAGTCTAATTTGACATAAGGTCTCTCTTTTCTTCTCTTTTCCTTCAAGAACTTGTGCTAAAAATATGGTAAAATATGTGGTTAAATAAACTCTTCATCTCATACTATCACGAACTACACTTTAAACTCTCCTTAAGCTTTCAAAGTTTCACTTTAAACATTTCCTTTAGAACGATTTATTTCTTTGTTGCGAGATTCAAAATGTGATCGTTTCTGAGCTGTCGAAAATGCCACTGAGTGTGTTGATAATGCAAGGAACGTCAAGGAAGTCGAGAAAGAATATGATGATGTATCTTGAGTTGAACGAAAAGGAATGGAAGGAAATATAAAAAGTGCACGTGAAAGAGATTGCACAACGTTTTTTATAGCTTTGAAACGATTGCATTTTAAGTCTTATAATGAAAAAAATAAACGGTTCTAAACAAAAATATTTAAGAATGAAACTTCAACTAATGTAGAGAATGAATTATAACTTTTAAAAGTTTATGATTTAAAGGGTAATCAACGCATAGTTTAAGGATGAAACATACGTAAGGATGAAACATACGTATAATTTCATGTGAAGTAGAGAATTGTTTTAAAAAGTATCTCATGAAATCTCATTGCAAAATAAGGTAAATTCGAGCATTAAGAAATTTAGTCTTGGTATGAATTTGGTTAAGCATTGGTTGACCAAGTAGCACCACTATTACATCTCCAAGATCCCCATGAAAACAATCACTTTTAAGCAGCTCCTGTACTAGTCAAGTAGCGTTTATAAGAGCTTGATTTCTTGAATTCCATTGGCAGTAACTTCGAATGGAAACTGAGTATAAAATCACATACTCCTTTCTCCTAAGGCTAGGCTTCAAGAGCCAATTCGAATCCCGAACATAACAAGCTTTCGAGGAAAAAAACCCATATTTGTTTGTAATTAGAATCGATGTAATATGATTTATCCTTGGACTGCCTACGAAGGATGACCCTTGGTTGAGGCACAACAGAAACAAAGTTCGTAGTTAGATGTCTTGTTGGGGTCTAAATTGGAGTGAGGTTATAAATTTAAATTCTTGTGCTACTGGAATTATGTTATGCTAGCTTTTATTAAAAAATGAAGAAAAACAAGTTTATAAAATCCTTATACTAATATTTAACCCATTCTAAGATTTGCTAGGCTTATTTTTTCTCCGCCAATGTGGCACCAAGTTTAAGAATTCTTCCTGCCCAGTTAACCGCTTACTCTTGGGTTTGGAGAAAGATAATTTCTTATGTTGTTTTATACTAACTCAACTATTTACCTTCAAAACCTTATAGTAGTACCCTTGCAGCCCCTGTCAAGCTATCTTAAAAGATTTTTTTGTAGTATCTTGAGTGTTGAAAAACTACACTCAAAATTATGAAATTATTTATCATAATCAAAAGAGGGAAACCTTAACAATGGGCAAACACATGAAGATAAGATTTAATTAATTTTCATTAACAACATGAGCAATTTTGATCAAATACAAATTACTTCCGAAAAATCTTTAGGGGCCGTTTGATTCGCGCTATCTAGAATGAACATCATAATTCAATTGCTTGAAAAATATGATTGTTATGTTTGGTTATACATGGTAATCTTTTATGTAATATGTGATAATTAATGATCGTTATATTTGGTATATGTTAGCTTATTGTAAATTTGTGTAAATAACATAAAGTTACTTAAATGTCCTTTTATTCTTATATTATCTAAAAAAATATTTTGGCATTAATTTTTAATTGATTTTAATTAATATTTAAATAAATTAATAATGCTAAACTAAATTTAAATTTTTTTAATCAAATTAAAAAAATAAGAGATAATAAAAAAATATTTTCACGTTAGATTTTAACAAATAATTTTTAATTAATATTTTAATTAAAAATAAAAATAATAAAGTAATTAAATGAATTTTAAATTAATAAAATAAGAGATATAATAAAAAAATATTTTCATGTGAAATTTTGACATTAAATTTATTTATTTTTATTAATATTCAAATAAATTAATAATGCTAAAATTAATTTTAATTAAATTAATAAAATGAGAGAGAAGTGTAACAAAGAATATTTCAATGGGGGTAGGGAAATAATTTTGTTTGATACTAGAATTGCAATGATATTGTAAATTAGGATTGCTTCCATTTTATTATGTAATTCATTTAACTCAAAAGATTACAAATTAATATTGCATGCAAGTAAGATTACAATCTTATTTGAGGATTACTCAAACAAACATGTTAATTCAGATAAAAAAAATTATAAATGAAGATAAGGTGAAACAAATATGATCTTACTTTCTAACAATCTTCTCTCCAAAATCTGATTTTTATCAATTTTATCCATATAATTTTAATGTGCCGTCAACTTCATCTTTCTTTTAAATTTGTTAACCGTTTATTGAGTTAAGTGACTCACATGCATTTGACAATATTTAAAATAACTCATATAATTGATATTATTAAATATGTGAGGTCACTTGGACGGATGAAGATTTATACGGTTGTTAATGAAATAATAAACTAATAATAATATTTAGAATTAAAATGACTTGACATGAAACTTCATAAAAGAGAAAATATAAACTTTAACAGTAAAATTTATATTTTACCATTCAAGTCCTGGCCCAGTTTATCTTAAACGTGTAACCAAACACAGGTCCACGGTCTCTAAAGCCCTAATAGCCAAAGCTATTTGATATATAAATACGGTTCTTCAGCCGCTGTGATAATTCTCGGCTGAAGAAACCTAAATCCTACTCTCGTTCTCTCACTCACACACCACCACCAAAAATGGCCGCAGCTGCTCGCCCGCTTGTTACCGTTCAAACACTTGAAGGTGACATGGCCACAGACGCCGCTCCGACGGTTCATTTACCTGATGTGATGAAAGCATCGATCCGTCCCGACATCGTCAACTTTGTTCACACCAATATTTCAAAGAACAGCCGCCAGCCCTACGCCGTGAGCAAGCGCGCCGGTCACCAGACATCCGCCGAATCATGGGGTACCGGGCGTGCTGTTTCGCGTATCCCGCGTGTCCCTGGTGGTGGTACCCACCGTGCTGGTCAGGGTGCTTTCGGAAACATGTGCCGTGGTGGACGTATGTTCGCACCAACTAAGATCTGGCGCCGTTGGCACCGCAAGATCAATGTGAACCAGAAGAGGTATGCTGTCGTATCTGCAATCGCGGCCTCTGCTGTCTCCTCGTTGGTTTTGGCACGAGGACACCGGATCGAGTCTGTTCCGGAAATGCCCCTTGTCATCAGTGACTCGGCGGAGAGCGTTGAGAAAACCTCTGCTGCAATTAAGATTTTGCAGCAGGTTGGTGCTTATCCTGATGCTGAGAAGGCTAAGGACAGCCATTCGATCCGCCCTGGCAAGGGTAAGATGAGGAATCGCCGCTACATTTCCCGCAAGGGTCCACTCATTGTGTACGGGACTGAGGGGGCTAAGCTAGTCAAGGCCTTCAGAAACATTCCGGGCGTCGAAGTGGCTAATGTGGAGAGGCTCAATCTGCTGAAGCTCGCCCCTGGGGGTCACCTTGGGAGGTTTATTATCTGGACCAAGTCTGCTTTCGAGAAGCTAGACTCTATTTACGGATCTTTTGAGAAGCCTTCGGAGAAGAAGAAGGGTTACGTGTTGCCAAGGTCCAAGATGGTGAATGCGGATTTGTCTAGAATTATCAACTCTGATGAGGTTCAGTCTGTTGTGAGGCCCATTAAGCGGGATGTGAAGAGGGCTACATTAAAGAAGAATCCGCGTAAGAACCTGAATGCTATGCTAAAGCTGAACCCCTACGCCAAGACAGCTAGGAGGATGTCTCTTTTGGCTGAGGCACAGCGCGTTAAGGCCAAGACCGAGAAGCTTGAGAAGAAGAGAAAACCCATTACGAAGGTATATAACTTCTGTTTCTATTTCTGTTTCGTCAATATCATTATTAAGAACATGTGGATGGATCACTTTACTCTATCTTGTTTGTTAGTTTTTTATGCCGATGTTGATCTTGGCCTTAAGACGTATCATTTTGAAGTTGGTCGTATGAATGAACTCTAAATATTGTGTTTATTATTTGGAGTTTCAGATATTTGGATAGTTGAGAAACTAATCTGTTAGTTAGAGTAGAGTATGTTGTATTTTCCACTATTTGATGTTTTGTCGAGCTTGTTTTTTTAATATATTTTCGTAGGCTTTGTAGATGTTTTGCCTTGCAAACGATTTGTCATTGCAAATTTTTTAAACAAACGATTTGTCATTGCAAAATTTTTAAACATGGTCTTATGTTTGACAGTCTGTGTCTCATAATTATTGTTCGGTCTATTGAAATGAGTAGATTCTTGTTGCAACTGTCTAGCTGCTGATTCTATGCTCGTATTTGTCTCCAACTCTGAGCATTGCATTTGTGTGACAGTGCTTTTGAATCGTTAGTTAGTTATCTCTTTGCAAGTTGTATTTGTTTTTATTAGTGATATGTCTTCCTGTAAATTGCCAACTACATAATATCGTGAATTTTAGTTATTTTTATTCTTATGACAATTATTCTCTTGCAAACTCAACTGTTAATTCTATCACCAGCCTAGTTTTATTCTACTAGCTCGATTATCTGCTAAGACTGTTATGTTGTTAAGACTTGTCAAGTTTATAGTAAGTATATTTCGTGTTATATGAGAATCAAGTCATCGATATTATTCATTTGACAACATTTTATCTCTGTCTACCCTACCCATGTTAGATGATTATGGTAAAATTATGTTGTATGTGTGCCTTTGTCATTTTTGAAGTTCTCCAAATTTTGAATTGTTTTTACTCTCTTTTAACCTTCCAGGAGGAAGCTTCTGCGATAAAGGCTGCAGGCAAGGCATGGTATCAGACAATGATCTCGGACAGTGATTATACCGAATTTGAGAACTTCACCAAGTGGCTTGGTGTCTCCCAGTAATCTTGTTTTCCATTTTAAAAACCTCATTAGACCTTAGTTTGCATTTTGAATGTTACTGTTTTTGATGCTTCTTCTGTTCTTTTGCCTCATGGATGAGAGTAGATGGGAGGAAAAAAAGTGGAATAACATATATGATTCTGATTGGGATATTTTGCTCTCGCTTTCTTGTACCCTCTCCCTCAAACATCTTAGGAGTATAGCCGGACAATTTAGCTCCTTCATATCAATCAATGTCTTGCACTTTGGCTTGCAATATTAATTTTAAGTATTCTTAAAACTTACAAATAATGTAGACTTCAGTTTTCAGCAGATAGCAGATATGTTTGCTCGTGCTCATTATGTTACCTAATTTCCTTATCGTCTTTAACTGTGTTTGATATACCTATCGTTAGAATATTCAGGACTAGTTCCTTTCGGATTGAAGTTGGAAAGATCGTTTGTTGGAGTGGTGAAATATAGCTATGTTCATTTTGGAAAGATCGTTTGTTGTCACAGTACAACTTGATAGGTTTTTATTATTCGACCCTTAACTTAGTGTTCTATACAACATGCGTAATTCAGTGACCCAATCAATGCTCCCATGAGTTATCTGTGATAATAAAATGATGTGCAGTCATTTCTTGCATCCTATTATTCAACCCTTAACTTAGTGCTCTATACGACATGCTTGTCTCTTAGTAATTCAGTGACCTCAATACTCCCATGAGTTATCTGTAATAATAAACTGATGCGCCGTCATTTCTTGCATGAACTATATGTCCATAAAAGTACCTGCATACCTTGGAATTAGCCAAACAGACACAAAACAAGTGATTATGGTCATGCCTTTTTGGCAATACCAAATAATGATCCAAATAATGGGTAGGTGAAGCCATTGATCGATATGATTCACTTCTCTTTGTGAAGCAAAAAAAATTATACATGATAACAAAAGTTTGTTTATATGATCAACATATGTATCTGTAGTATCATAAAAATGGGTTAAATATGAGAAACTTTTGAAATTCTCCTTTTCCCCTACTTTATGTTATGTATTTTAAAGATATCAATGAAGATTGAAGGTGGCATAATCTAATTGGAGATCAAAGTTAAAATTTATAATTAATAAAAATTATGTAATTTCAAACCGAGACACCCTTGACCCTCCTTTTTCTTTTTACCTTTTTAATACTATATTTGTAATTTATTTTAATTTATACTTGTTATAGAAAATTAGCATATTAATATATGCATTCAATACAATTAAGATCCAAAAAAGTCGTGGAATAAACGTATGCATGATTTTAATGAACTTGAAAATTCATAATACTAATATTCATCTCTTAATTGAACATGAACAATACTTAATCTATTAATGGTGGTTCGTAATTTCAAGTTCAAGTATAAGGGTGGAAAATCAACAATTTATTAAGTATTTATGAAAGGTCTTTTGTCTCTTCCATTTCATTGAATTGTTCTTTGAATCACTAATTGGCAATGTTCTCCATTTTGGCAATGTGAACCCAAGGCTTACAAGGCTGTTTTTGCGTGTTCATCCGAATTTATATCTATCTCTTCAGTGAATTCTTGTACTTTTTGAAAGATCTCTTCATCTCCCCATTTTCTCATTGTTTTATCTCACAGCACTGTTTTATCAAGGGACGATACTCTAGCTCTACTTAAAAGTTGAAACCTTACTACTGTTGGACCCGTAGAGCAATAATTAATAAATATTTGTATTAAATTGTGACAGAACGATTACAACTGAACGATTATAAACAATTAGAAACGGGAAACAAAAAAGTTAAATCGGTAGAGTTTTGCTGTAACAATATCCTAAAAATAATTTTCACCCTCTATAGTTTACTTGGAGACTACGATGAACAACTTTTCAGGATACAATCACCGTGATCGAAGACGAAGCAAACGAGTGCTTCGATCCTATATAACTCGAACAATATATCTTTTCTCCTTTATTGACTTATTAAAATGATAGAAAATTGAAGCAAAATTTTTATGCCTTATTCTTCGTAGAACACTACATTGCTGTAGCAATGTCCTAAAAATGATTTTTGCCCTAAGGCATGAAGTGTGGGCTTATAAACTAAATTCCCACATTGTCTACTTGCATTTATCTTTTCCTTTCAATTTTCATTCACACTCTTTTCACACAAGCTTTGCTTTACTAAATAAAGCTTTAAGCTCTATCTCTTAGCTCTAAAAATCTCCCACATGAATGAAAATATTCTAAATAGACAACGATATCAGGAGAAAGAAACAAATGAGTTTTTCCTTAGGAGATGTGTCTTTTGGGCTTGAACCTTCCTTAGTGATGATTTATAGGATTTACTCTAAACAACAGTACATAACATTCTTGAACTGTCATTCTTCTAAAATAAACCAAGACAATAAATCTCACACTCAACTCATCTCAATACGTTTGATCTCATATGTTTTTGTTCATTTTGGTCCTGAACATATATCTTGTCTCATGAGAGCTTTAGAGAGATTGAGTCTTGCACTCTCTTATAGAAGCGACGTCACTTTTACTCTCACATATGTGACAATGATTAAGAATATTTTATCTATATTCCTCTTGCAAGAAAGATATCAACGTCATTAAATACTAAGTATACCCTTCAGCATTGACAGATAACACACTTTCGTTACATCATAGGAATGGAAAAAAACAAAGTTCTTTATGTGATGTGAATCATTCCTACTAGTTTGCCTATTGAACCTAGATATTGGATCTCCAGTCAACTAGGTTAGGTTTCCACCTAAATGATTCATTGAATAGGCTTAAAGCCCATTCACCTCAATGTTAGCTTTACAAGCTCTTTCGGTACTCATTTTGTTAAAGGATCTGCCAGATTTTCTTTTGACCTAATAAAGTCAACGGAAATCACACCATTTGTGAGTAATTGTTTAATGATATTATTTCTACGTCTTATGTGTCTAGATTTATCATTATACGCATTACTCTTTGCTCTAAATATGGTAGCCAAATTTTCACAGTGTACACATATGACTGACACAGGCTTCAGCCACACTGGAATGTCTTCTAGAAAATTTCTAAGCAATTTGACTTCTTCGCCAGCCTTGTCCAATGCTATGAATTCATATTTCATAGTTGAACGAGCTATACAAGTTTTCTTCATAAACTTCCAAGATATAGCTCCACCACCTAGGATAAAAACATATCCGCTCGTGGATTTAGTTTATAAACTGTCAGATATCCAATTAGCATCGTTAAATCCTTCCAGCATAGGTGGATACAACGTATAATGCAATCCATAGTCAATGGTGTACTTCAAATATCTAAGTATCCTGACTAGTGCATACCAGTGACCACGTTTAGGATTACGCGTATATCTTGTAAGCCTTCCTACTGAATAGGAATTGTCAGGCCTTGTGCAATTCATGATATACATCAAGCTCCTAATGTTCTGTGAGTACTCCAGCTGAGATACTCTAACTCCATTATTCTTTCTCAACTTACAGTTTGAGTCGAATGGAGTTACAACTAATTTGTTTTCAAATTGGCCAAACTTCTTTAGGATCTTTTTTACATAATGAAATTGTGTAAGGATATATTAGTTAGAAGTTCTCTTTATTTGAATTTCAAGAATGACATCTGCTAGACCTAAGTCTTTCATGTCAAAGTTAGAATTCAATATCTTCTTGGTACAATATATTATATCCTTATTTGTTCACATATGATCATGTCATCTACATATAAAGATACTATAACAAACATGTCACTAGTATCTTTTGTTAGAATATGACCATAAAGTAGCGTATAATAACTATTTATTTATATTTAGTTATTTCTCAGACATTAGTATTATTGAATTCTTATGAATAAATTGAAAATTTTATTTTAAATTAAAGTGTGTTTATAGATTACTCAATGAATGAAGAGTGAAGACAGAAGTGTCTCCAGATGAACTCTTCTGAGAAAGTTTAAAACGAGATTCACAGTCTTAGAATCGGTTGGGCAATCAAATATGATTATGACTATTAGATTAACCCAATGGATACCAGTCTCGGGGTATCGGAGTGGGGACTCAAATGATTAACCTAGATATGTTATGAACATGTTGAATAAACCGGTAATAAATTAGTTTAGAGCCCAAAACCGTTTACCAAGCTCTAAATCTAATTGTTACACCTTAAGAATATTTTTTTAATTATCTTAATTATGAGATGAATACGTAGCTTGACTTAGTTAGTTACAATCGTTGATATGTCAAATGAGTGAGTTTGAATTGACGGGCAATACCTCTACTGTTGGGATAGTAATTTAATTAAGTTGGAGTTACGTGATTCACAGATATGAAAATTCGTGATTCGATTGCGATAGCAATAATATCACTTTATGTTTTATTGATAAGTGTATGAATAAATTAACCTGGTCAGGTATTCAATGAATTGAGTCATTGATTAAAACTTGTGAATTGTACGAGATAATTCACTATTATGTCTTTCTTATTCACAATTAATAAAAGAGTTAAGAAAACAATAACAAGTGGGGTAAAAAGGTAATTTATATTATGCTCTTGTTACTGATATTCAGGATGAGTATTATGTTAAAATATTTGTGGACCATGAATCGAGAGTTGATTCAACATCAAGCCTATAGTGAAGTCGTACGATGTCAGGATTAAATAAATCACAAATTTATGGAGATAAATTCGTCGGGTATTTGAATCATTAGCTTTGTTCATGTAAGTCTATTCGGATCTCAAAAATAGCTCATGAGAACATGAATAGAGAAATGAAGAAAGTTAGATCAAATTGTGTTTTGGTGCCAATGCATATTTCCTACACCTATATGTGATGTATGATGTCACTTAATTAGTTAAGTGTGATTATATGTATTAAAATTAATTAGTTTATTATTTTTTAATTATCAATTAATTAATTTATTTTTATTTACTAATTATCAACTCAAACTCTAGGGAATATTGTAATTTTCGGCAATTATGAATATATGGGGTGAATTTTTAGAAACTTAAAATATATGAGTATACTTGTAAATATAAAAAATTAAATTTTATTTATATCTAATAGTTATCTGATTGCAAATAGATCTGAGATAAGATACAGTTTCTTGTTTACAAAATAAGAGAGAAAATTATTTTCCCCTCTCTCTATTGCCGCCGAAAATTATATTGAAGGAGAAAATTTTCAACTTTTTCTTCTTCAATCGTTTTAAGAGCTCACACTCAAATTCCTACACAAAATTTTCGTGAGATATATTTTTGAAATTAACTGGTGGTTGTTGGTGGATGAAATTCACAATCATTTTTGGAGTTCAAATACATGATTCGGATCCCAAAGCTTGAAGAACACGAAAAACGATCGAAGAAATTCTAGCAATTCAGAAATCCTCCAATGCAAAATATAGGTAAAAAATTGTTTCTAACCTTATTTTCTCGTTTAATGTCATATATGCATAATCATATGTTGTTTGGTTTCAGGTTATTTAATTTGATTAAATAAGCTAATTGGAATTTTTTTTGATATTCCGTTCACGAATCGTTCGTGGTTCAAACTTATTTTTAATTAATTTTAAAATCATAACAGTCCTGCCACTTTTAATGCAGACATATTTATCACACTCGTTTATCGAGAAGTCATTCAAGAGCATAGTATGGTCAAATTTTTCATGTTACTGCTTCAGAGCTTGTTTTAATCCATAAAGGGATTTAACAAGCTTACACACCTTTCGTTCTTTCCCCTTGACCATGAACCATTTAGATTGTTCCATGTAGATTTCTTCATCCAATTCTCCATTCAAGAAAGTAGTTTTAACATCTATTTGATGAATTTTCAAATTATCTATAGCTGCTATCTCGATCAGCATTCTAACAAAAGTGATCCTCGTCACATGAGGATATGTATTAAAGAAATCTATACCTTCTTTCTGTCGATAACATTTAACTACCAACTGAGCTTTGTACTTGTCAATTGTACCGTCAGCTCTAAGCTTCCTTTTGAAAATCCACTTGCAACATATTGATTTATTTCCTGGTGGTTGGTCAACCAATATCCAAGTGTTATTTTGCAATATGGAATCTATCTCGCTATCAATAGCCTCCTTCCAAAAAGAAGCTTCAGGATTTATCATCGCCTATTTGTATTCTGAGATTCAGCTTCCGTCAAGTACGTTAGAAACTCTGGTTAAGATTCTTCATCAATCATCACCTATCTTAATGCATATCCAATGAAAACACAGTTATCTGTTTTAGGTCCAAGCTTGAGTCTCTTTGGCAACAATACTTGTACATTTGCGAGACACCCCCACACTTTTAGGATTTTATAGGAAGGCAATTTCCCTTTCCACACTTCATAAGGAGACTTGTTAGTCTTCTTATGTGGAATCATGTTCAGTATGGTGTTAGCCGTAAGCAAGGCCTTTCACCATAATTTATGGGTTAGTCCGAAACTGTTTAACATATTGTTCACCATATCCTTCAGAGTACTATTTTTCCTTCCAACCACCCCATTCTGTTAAGGCGTATAAGGTGTTATAGTTTGATGCACTATGCCATGATGAACACATAATTCAGATAGCATCGTGGAATCATATTCTCCTCCTCGGTAAGATCTAAGAACCTTTATTTTCTTTCCAAGTTGATTTTCAACTTTAGACTTATATGTCTTAAAAGTATCTAAAGTTTCGTCTTTAGTATGTAATAAATATACATAGTAAAATTTACTACAATCATCAATAAATGTCACAAAGTATTTTCTGCCACCTCTACTAGGTGAAAATTTCATGTCGCATGAATCACTATGTATTAATCATAATAATTCACTATATCTTTCTACTTATTTAAATGATTTTCTAGTGAATTTGGATTCAACACATTTATGTCCTTTTTCTATGTCAAATTTAGGCAATAAATCTTAGTTAATCATTCTTTGCATATAATTCATATTTACGTGAGCTAATCTAGCATGCCATATATAACATAACTCAACGATATAAACAGAAGATGCAGATTTTCCATTAATTGAACTTGAAACATAAATTACAGCAGAAACATTAAGCTTAAACAAATCATCACACACATATCCCTTACCCACAAACATTCCTTCCTTAGTTAATACAAACTTATCAAATTCAAATAAAAGTTTGAATCCACTCTTACATAAGAGGGATCACGAAACCAAATTCCTACAAATGTATGGCACATGGAGGACGTTGATGAGAGTGAGTTGTTTTCTCGAGGTAAACTTCAGTGGAACTATTCCTTTCCCTTTCACGCCAGCCTCAGCAGCATTGCCCATGTACAGTTTTTCACCTTCAACTTCTTCATAAGTTGAAAACAATATTTTGTCACCACATATGTGCCTAGTAGCACCAGTATCACCCCACCAACTCGTGGTGTCAGTGACAATACACAATTCAGAAATTATCGCACATAGTAAGGGTGTTCAAAAATCATCCAGCTCGTTTAGTCTGAATTAGTCCGATCTGAAATTGATCAGTCTGAACAGTTTTTTTATTGTTAATGGTTGGTTCAGTCCTCCTTTTAGAGAGGACCTAAAATTCAGACCGGTCCAGAATTTTTGTTAGTTATGGACCGATCCGACCGGATCGACCGTATAAAGTATGTGTGTGTGTGTGTTAGGGTTAGGTCATTTCTCCTCTCCCTCAGCTCAGTTAGACGCAGACCCATACCTTTTCCTTCTTCGCGTCACGCCTCAGACCAGCCAGCCTGTCGCGTTGCACCTCCAGAGTCCAACCAGCCTCTTGCGTCTCCCTCAACTCAGACCCTCTCTCTCCCCCCCTCAGCTTAGTCAGATGCAAAGCTTCTCCTTCTCTATGTCGCGCCCCTAGAGTCTAGCCAGCCTCTCGCGTCTCCCCTCTAGTGTGCAGCTAGCCTCTCACGTCTCCCTCAGCTTAGACCCTCTCCCACTCCCTCGACCTCAGCTCACGGCTCACGAGCCTCATCTCGCCTCTCCCTCTCCCTCAGCTCAGACCCTCTCCTTCTTCGTCCAGGTAAGATCGAGGGTTCCAATCCAACTCTACTTTTATTAATTTTGTTGCTCTTTTATTTTTCCAACTCTACTGTGATTAATTTTGTTGCTATGTTATTTTTCTAACTCTAATGTGATTAATTTTGTTGCTATGTTATCTACACTTTATACAACTTAACAATCGCTTAACTCTATCAGTTACATATGATTTTCTCTTTTTGGGGAAAATGAAGACTAGACTAATGAAGAAGCGTTTTTCAGTCTCTTTGGAGAGAATTTTATGTTAACCTGGTCAGTTGCTCAGGCTTTGATTTTGATATGGTTGCATATCCTATTCTTATCAGTGACTAAATATTGAGTAACTAGCTGATGTATAACATCTAGTAGGCCTATAGGTTGATACATCAGGTTTGGACCAATAAATGTATTAGATGTTATTTACTGACTCCATTATTTGATAGTCTAAATTTTACTTATCGGTAATAATTGTTTAATAAACATCTATGGTTGTGCAGTCATAAATCTTCAAACTTTTCAACTCTAGTGACAGCTACATAACAAGGAGATGTCTACTGGAACTCCAAGTTAAAACCGTGATGATGCAGTAATTAATGATGGTTCTTCACTGCCACCAAAACCTGCAAAGTGTAAGAGAAAATGCAACCGAGTCTCTTCTGGTGTTTGGAATAATTTTGTAAAAGTTGAAACTGGTGATCCTAATAATGATAGAGATACTTGTAATCATTGTAAGCATACGTTCGCATATGTTAGTGCAAATGGTACTTCTTATCTGTGGAATCATTTGAAAAGATGTAAGAAGAATCCTAATAGGTTTGATGATCCAAAAAAAACTGTTAGTTCTTAATCCTAATAGTAGTATTGAGGGAGCTGCTGATAGTACTTATACAATATCTACTACTACCTTTAATGCTGAGAAGTGTAGGATGTTGCTTGCTAGGATGATCATTAGAGACGAATTAGCTTTTAGTGTGGTAGAGGGTGAAAGATTTAGGAAATTTTGTCGGGGCATGCAACCTAAGTTTGTTTTTCCTAGCCGGAGCTAGAGATTATTTCAAGGTGTTTGTGTGGGAGAAAGGAAAGTTAAAAAAAGGCATTATCAAGTAAAAATCAAAGATTATGTCTGACCACTGATACATAGGCATCAGTGCAAAATCTTAATTACATGGTACTTACTGCACACTTTATTGACTCTGATTGGGTATTACATAAAAGAATCATTAAATTTTGTCCAATTGCTAGTCGTAAGGGGGAGTCGATTGGAATGACTATTGAGCAATGTTTGCTTGACTGGGGTATTGAAAGGGTTTTCACAGCCACCGTTGATAATCCAAGTGCCAATGATGGTGCAATCACGTTTTTGAACAAATCTATCAGAAATCGGAAGGGGCATGTGTTGGATGGTGAGTTTATGCATGTTACATGTACTGGACATATTCTTAACCTTATTGTGTGTGATAGTTTGAAGGATGTTCATAACTCTGAGCTGAGGCTGAGGGAGAGGGAGAGGGTCTAAACTGAGGCCGAGGGGGAGGGGGAGGGTCTGAGCTGAGGGAGAGGGAGAAGGTCTGAGCGGAGGGAGAGGCGAGACGCTGGCTGGACTCTGGAGGGGAGACGCGAGAGGCTGGCTGGACTCTGAAAGCGTGACGCGAAGAAGGAGAAGGTTTGCATCTGATTGAGTTGTGGGAGAGGGATAGGGTCTGAGCTGAGGGAGACGCGAGAGGCTGGCTGGACTCTGGAGGGGAGACGCGAAGAAGGAGAGGGGCTGTATGGAGCTGGACTGAGGCATGAGTCGCGTGACGCGAAGAAGGAGAGGGGCTAGGTCTGGAGCTGGACTGAGGCGTGAGTCGCGTGACGCGAAGAAGGAGAGGGGCTAGGTCTGGGCCTGCGTCTGACTGAGATGAGGAAGAGGAGAAATAACCTAACCCTAAAAAATTATATATATATATATATATATACACACACACTATACTATACGGTTGGTCTGGTCGGATCAGTCAAGAATTAACAAAAATTCTGGACTGGTTTGAATTTTAGGTCCTCTCTAAAAGAAGGACCGAACCGACCATTAACAATAAAAGACCATCCAGACTTATCAATTTTAGATCGGACCGGTTCGGACTAAACGGTCTAGACGATTTTTGAACACCCCTAACTTTAACCATCTTTTTATGGCCGCTGTTAGGATTAGCCACTGTGTGGTCTTGTTTGTATCAGCAGTCTTTTGCTTTGTGTCTGAATTTACTGCACACCTAGGAACTACCATTGATTTGTTCGTTACTCATACCTTTGTTGACGTTTCCGCTACTACTGCTCATAGCCTTCCTTTTGAAGCTTTTCGGTTTTGGCTTTCCGGCCTGGACCACGTTCGCTTTCATCTCCATGGAATATGAAGGCAACAACTTGTGTTTATTCATCCGGTTGTCTTCTTCAATTCGCAGACGAACCACGAGATCCTCCGTTGTCATGTCCTTTCGCTTATGCTTCAAGTAACTCTTGAAATCTTTCCAAGACGACGATAGTTTCTCGATTGTTGCAGTCACTTTAAATGAGTCACTGATTTTCATTCCCTCATTGGTCAGTTCGTTGAATAGGACCTGGAGCTCTTCCATATTACTAACCACCATATGCTTGTCATCCATCATATATTCTAAGAATCGCCCGATGATGAATTTTTTTGTCCCAGCGTCCTCAGTCTTATACTTTTTCTCCAGCGCTTCCCATAAATCCTTCGAGGTCTTGAAGGACGAGTAGACATTATAGAAATTGTCTACAAGACCATTTGTGATGTAGTTTCGGCAGAGAAAATCAGAATGTATCCATGCTTCTTGAGCATATATCGTTTCCTTAGTTTTTTTGTCCTTCGGTGTGACAAGACATTCTCCCCTCAGAATTTGTGCTAGATTGAGTATTTCCAGATATAACACCATCTTTTTTTGTCATCTCTTAAAATCTCCTCCTTGAACTTCTCTGGTTTCTCAGCGTGAGGAACGATATTCACTGTTGTAGATTATTGCTCCATCGCTAGGAAAATTTATCTTTAGATTGTAGGATCCGTAAAGCAATAATTAAATAAATACTTGTATTAAATTATAACAGAACGATTACAAATGAACAATTATAACTGAACGATTACAGAATAATTAAATGAAAATTACAGACAATTAGAAATGGGAAACAAAAAAGTTAAATCGGTAGAGGCTTGCTGTAGCAATGTCCTAAAGATGAATTTTCACCCTCCACAGTTTACTTGGAGACTATGATGAACATCTTTTCAGGATATAACTACCGTGATCGAAGACGTAGCAAATGAATGCTTCGATCCTAGAGAACTCGAACAATATATCTTTTCTCCTTTACTGACTCACGAAAATGACAAAAAATTGAAGAAATTGTTTTATGCCTTATTCTTCGTAGAACATTACTATTCAATTAATAAAGAAGGGAACAATTTATAGAAAAAACTTTCCCACCTTCAAACCAACGTAATGGGCAGTTTCACGAAGAAACTACCCTCTACATTCGACACAATGCAAAAGGGGTAGCTTTTAAGGAAATTGCCATTCAATCATGCGACATGTGGCTGCTATCTCATGAGTGACTGGATCAAAGCAGTTTTACCTTTCAAATGTTGCTACACATTACCAAACATGTTGCAAAAAGATAGAGCTCCACCCGAACTGAATCAGACCAGACTGAACCACGTCAGATCGTGGTCGGGTCGTGCTGAGCCGACCGATCGACGGCGACGATACACGTGTGTAAGGGAGCCCAATGTGAGCCCATTTACCTCCTCTCTCCCCCCAAAAAATGAGGAGGGCAAGCCTAAGGCATGAGGTGTGAGGTTATAAACCACACTTCCAACTATTGTCTAAGCAATGTGAGAATTTGGTTTCTACTCACATTTCTCTTTTCCTTTTAATTTTCATTCACACACTTTTCACACTAGCTTAGCTTTACTTAATAAAGTTTCAAGGTCTTTCTCTTGGAAACTTTACAATATCGGGAAATTATTTCCGACATTGATGTTGGGCCATTGTGACCCTTAGATTGTTTCTGGAGTAATCTGGGCCATACAAAGCTCAGTAGGTAACAAGTTTTTTTTAGTTAACCAAATATGTACTGAGATTCACCAAATACATACTAAGATTCACTAATTACGTAGTGCGGTTCAACAAATACGTACAAAATAATAATTCTTGGAGGGGTTCACCAATTACGTAGTGGGGTTCACCAATTACGTAATGAAGTTCACCAATTACGTAGTGAGATTCACCAAATACGTACAAAATAATAATTCTTGGAAGAGTTCACCAATTATGTAGTGGGTTTCATTAATTACGTAGTGGAGTTCACCAAATATATATAAAAGTATAATTCTTAGAGGGGTTCACCAATTACGTAGTGAGGATCATCAATTACATAGCGGGGTTCACCAAATATGCACAAAAGATTAATTCTTGGTGGAGTTCACCAATTACGTAGTGGGGTTCACCAATTATATAGTGAGGTTCACCAATTACGTAGTGGGGTTCACTAAATACGTACAAAAGAATAATTCTTGGTGAACCCTAATTACGTAGTGGGGTTCACCAATTACGTAGTAAGGTTCACCAATTACGTAGTGGGATTCACCAATTACGTAGTGGGATTCACCAAATACGTACAAACTAATAATTCTTGGAAGGGTTCACCAATTACGTACTAGGGTTCACCAAATATGTAATGGGGTTCACCAATTACGTAAAAAATAATAATTCTTGGAGGGGTTCACCAAATACATACTAGGGTTCACCAATTATGTACTGAGATTCACCAATTACGTATTGGGATTCACCAATCTATCCTGGCGGTTTCTTTAACCAATACCGGTGATTTGTCATCCAATACAGATGGGTTTTCACCCAATAACTGTGGTTTTAGGCCCAATATCGGTTCATGGTATTTTTTTTCCATTTTTGGTGGTTTTGTTATTTTTTCGGCGGTTTTACATCAATACAATGGTTTCAGGACCTTTTATGACGGACTTTCAACAAATTCAATTTTTTTTTAAAATTGATCAAGGTATACTAGATGAATCGCAAACAAAGTTATCAAAATTCTCTATTTTTTATATGGCTCTAATCGCCATTCTTCACAATTAACCATAAAAGTGATATTTTTGTAACTATTTACCATACACCGGGAAAATCATCAATAAAATAGAAAAAACTCATTATTTAAATGCAAATATTCATGATACTCACTTACTATGTGAAATTAGATTGGATTAATTAAGGATTCTCTATACAATTAAAAATTTAATCATAAACTCATTAAAAATTGTCATTGATAATGTTGTTGTGCTTTTGTGACAAGTATCGAGTGATGCGATTTTTCACCATATATAATTATAGGTCGTGATGTTATGATGGTCGGTAAATTCTATTTATAGATTTGACAAACACGTATAACCCTCAAGGTCAAATTCTATCTATAAATCGAACATATCTGCTAAAAGTTTGAAATTGAATATTGAAATTTAAAACTTTAACCCTTTATTTTATAAATTATAAAACCCATAAAATTTGGAAAACAACCTATATACCTTTTAATTTATAAGCATATAAAAAACCCTAAAAATTAAAAGAGATGGGAATTACAAAAAAAATCTAAAATTCAGATCGAAACAGCTCCCCGACCTCCGAAAGTACTTAAAATAGTTTTTTTGAACCCGAAATTGGGTTTCGGCGGGTAATCCCCATCGCTCATGTAGATCTCTAATATAAGCTTCGATTTGATATTTCACAGCTCACGTGATTCCACCCGAGTCAATAGTTACGCCCTCAGAAAGTTAACTTGCGCGTACCACGATCCAATAGCAAGTATTGAGACTAAACGCATGTGTGTCTGGCGTTTGGGTCCCAAACGCGACCAGCAGGCCCCAAACTCCATGGTAACAAGCGTTTGGTTCAAGTCCCAGTGATACGAGCCAAAAGCTTGTGTGTCTGACATTTAGGACCAAAACGCGACCAACAGGCCCTAAATGCGAGTCATGGTAGGCGATTCGACAGCCATGACTGGCGCTTTAGGGCCTACTGGTCGCGTTTGCTCCCTAAATGCCAGACACACATGTGTTTGGCCTGTGTCACTAGGACGTGAACCAAACGTCTGTTACCGTAGCGTTTGGGGCCCAAACACGACCAACATGCCCCAAACGTCTGTTATGGTAGGCAAATCACCAGCCATGACTGGCGTTTGGGGCCCAAATGCCTGTCTTGAATGGCGACTCGCTATGGCGTTTAGGTCCCCATCGTGACGTTTGGCCCTACTTGTTTTGATACCCTTATTTATTCTCATGCACTTCGTTATATTTTCACACTTAGGCATACATATTAATTTCACACAATTATGTCTTTCATTCATGTACTTGTAAATTCTAGATCTCTCTCTCATAAAATTATGCCTTGCATTTATCTTTTTCAGACACTTAGTCATTTTTACTACTTAACCTTGATCATTTTCACAACTTATCATTTTTCACAACTTAACATTTTTTATACACTTAGCAATATTTTCATCATTTTCTCACCATTTGTCATTTTCATGCACTTGTTTTGTCACTTAGTCATATTTTCATGCACTTAAACATTTTTTATAACTTAGCTACATACACTTAGTAATTTTCATTCACTTAGTAATTTTCATGGACTTAACTATATTCACACACTTAGGTATTTTCACACATTTTCATATACTTGTCATTTTCATGTAGTTGTTTTGATAAACTTAGTCATTTTTACACATTTAGCCACTCATATGCAAATATTCATTTTCGTGACTTGATCATATCACAACTTAGCTATTTTTACACACTGCCATATTTTCATTCTCCACTTTTCCATTTTCACATACTTGTTTTTATGGAATTTAATTATTTTCACGTACTTAATCATTTTCACAAGGTAGCCTTTTTACACAAGTGTTTTGAAGCACTTTGTTATTTTTATACACTTAGTCATTTTTATACTTGATCATTTTTCAACCCTTAATCTCATTGTAAATCTTTATGTAAATTTTTTATATACTTGATCATTTTCAAGTATTAATCTCATTATAAATCTTTATGAAATAACAACTCTTTACAAAAAAAAACATATCATCACAAATCTCTTCTATTCTAAACTCAATGACTTCTTTAACTATTAAGTCGTTGATGAATGGATAGATAATTGGTTCTTTTGCTGAACTATATTTGTCTAGACGCTTCTTCAATGACCATTAATCCTAGTACTTTTTAATGTTTGCTTAAGCTGTTGCAATGCATTTTCCATCTCTGATTTGTAATCTCCTTTAAGATAAATAATAAGATCTCGAATCAGAATCCAAGTAGATCATAATAATGCAAATTTAAGCATGCCGATAGTGACAAATCAAGTGTACATCATATGGATAATAAGCATACCGACAGTGACAAATCAAGCAAGGATTAGATAATGTAAAACCAATATACAAACCTTCAAAACCTTTATATGATTCTATCATTTTGTAATATGTTGATCAAGCAATTTGGGAACATCTTCTGGAGTTACATAGCCATGCCTGTAATGAACAAAAATAATTTAATCCTAGTTTAGTTTATAACATAAATTTCCAAATTGCCGAATAACACCAATCAACAAGAGATTCATATCTTACCAATGACCCATATAGAGAAAACATGAAAATGTATAAGAGTTTCATTAATCAAATAAATGAATAGTCCCATTTCCTCTGCATGATCCTTGAATTTTAATTTTGGCATGCCCTTAGTCAAAGGATCAACAATAATCAACTAAGTGCTAATATGCTCAATCTGTGAGACAGCAAGAAGGAATATTATTAAATATGCATATATAACTTCATTGCCTGATGTTGTAAAAGATGCAGAGATAAGTTCAAGATTGACAGCAGGTTAAAGGAAGATAACTTGAAAATGCTCCTCACTCAGTATTAATGATCTGAAAATCAATACAACTTTGTCCAAATAACAATAATAAAACAGAAGAATAAGATGAGAAATTTGAAATTTGATATTATGACTTACTATTCATCTAGAAGAAGATAGACTCGTTGTCAATAATCAGTTTTTATTACTAAAAAAAGTACTTCCAAACAAATTTAGAACAACATGTTATCCATATTTTCCAGCAGTCAAATTCCAAAATAAATCTAGAGGTTCAATCGAATCGCATATGAATCAACAATAAAACCAACCAACAGTAAAAGCAATCATTAAAATAGGTCAGAGCAAAGAGAGTTTGAACCTCAGTTGACTTCATAATCAAAATATTAGACGACCATTTAACATACAATCTACAAGACCTTGCTAGCCTGCTTCTCCCATTCATCTATGCTCCAACCACAAAGTAGTATCAAATTAGGACTTATATCTAATTAGGAACACTAAACTAAACAACTATTCTAAGTTCTCCTATTCAGAGGTTAAAACGGTTCGAGGGAAAAGGAAAATAATATGCATAGTTTTCAATGGGGAATATATGCCATTTTTATACGGATTACACACAGTGGTTACTCTTGCTGAAAAATTATAACCAGTCACAACTGATTTTATCTATGGGTCAGCTACTATGAGGACACAGGCACATTAAGAACATTTGAGAAAGCGAGGCCTATTATTCTTTCTAGACGACCTTTAAACTTGGTCTTAACCTAAAAGGATAGAGTAGAGTCAAACTCATAATCTGAAAAATCTTGCAAATATAGCATACTTAAAATATTTGAGCAAACGAAGAAACCAATGAAACGCCAGCTTTAAGCATTAATCGAGCTTTGATATCAGAACAGTGAAAATCCAGTTCCAATGAAACCAGTGAAATCCGAGCTCCAAACTAATGAAACCCAAATCCAATGTCGGAACCCTAGAAACCCACCATCATCGACCGAACCTTTAGCCACATAAAACCAGAATCAATTCACCACAATCGATTCTCCAACAACATTGATTTACACAAAACGTATAAACTTCAGAGTTCACATTTTGAATCAAAATTTTTTTGAAGACATAAGATCGTACCGGGTATTCTAATCAACTCCATGTGAACAAAATCCAACTCGTTTTGAAGATCACGACCAAAATCTCGAGCGTCGTCTAGATCGAGATGTTGAACTTGAAGGATTAGTGAACTTACCGAACCAAACATTAAATCGAGAGAAAAGCTTGGAGAAGAGAGCTAGATCGAATTCGTCGAGGGAAGCTTCTGTTCACGTACCCTAATTTTTGGTTATGGGAAGTCGAAGGAGAGAGGAGGAAAGGAGAAGGGATTGAGTTCCGTCTGAGTTTTAAGAGTTTTTTAATTATGAGAAAGGGGAAATCGAAGAAGAGTGGGGGGGAATGAGAAACGGAATGTGAAAGAATGATGAACTACCTGTTCCTCCGGTTGCAAAATAATTTTACCCGTAAATCCAGAATGATGAACTATATGTTCCTCCGGTTGCAAAACAATTTTACCGGTAAATCCATCTAACAGCTAAGATCATCCTGGCCAGATCTAAACGGCTAGGATTAATCCCTTTCTCTTAGCTGCAACAACACAGATGGACAATCATGATTTTGCATGCCGTTAATATGCTTGAACACTTAAGGTTGATAATTTTGTTTGACTATTAACAGTTTGAGATTCATAGCCAATGCGATTAAGAGTTTAGATTCATAGCCAAATTTTGAAATGCTATTTCTTTTTCTTTTTAATTTTGATTGACGATTAAGAGTTTAGATTTTTAGAATTACAATATAACGTTTTCGTAAAGGTTATTTCTTTTCTTATTTTTCTTTTTTTCCCGTGTGGTGTATAGTGATGAATGTGAGTTATTTATTTATTATCACTTTAATACTTATATTCATATTTTATAACTTACTTTGATTAACACATGCAACACATATATTATTACTAATTTATCAAAAAGAGAGATTATTTAGAAATCATTACTCTCCGGAAGTTACTAAACTTGTTAGTCCCACTGCTTTGGACGTCAAATCGAATCAGCAAAGTTCATCGCCACAATTTTTCACCCCAACGTGTCCAGAACGAGTGGCAATTATAATGCCTTGGAGAGAGATCCACCAACTGCACACGAACATTCAAGCATTAGAACCTTCTCGTTGCATACCGTACGATTCCTATTTATATATTCTGGTTCGTCTTTTTAGCCTTAATTACTACGACTACGAGTTTGCTGCTTTGCTCATGTTCGTTGCTTACTGGGATTGTGACATTACAAATTTCAGCTCCTTGTAAGTTTGTTTTCTTTATTTAGCTCATAATTAATTTCATCTTCTATCTTTCGTGTTACTCAGTTTATCCATTGGTGTTTGGTTGCGGAGAAAGGAGAAGAAACGAATTGTTTATATTTTGTTAATATTCCTCTTTCCCTACTAACTGTTGACTTGTATTTCACGTCATGATGTGAAGGATTCGATTTTTACCTCTTCGGTTTGTTATTTCATATAAGATCGTTGCTATGGCGAAGTGCTATCCAACTGTGAGCGAGGAGTACAAGAAGGCAGTAGATAAATGCAAGAGGAAGCTCCGTGGTCTCATCGCCGAGAAGCGTTGTGCTCCTATTATTCTTCGCTTGGCGTAGGACTCTCTCTCTCTATCTCTCTCTAAGTGTTTTTCTTGTGTGTGTGTGTGTGTGTGTGTTTCTGTTTACTGGTTCAGAGAACTGAGTTAGAGTGAGTGTGTATGTGAATTTGGTGGTGTGCCAGATGGCACGCAGCAGGTACCTACGACGTGAACACGAAGACAGGAGGTCCATTTGGGACAATAAGGCACGCTGAGGAGCTCGCTCACCAAGCGAACAACGGCCTTGACATCGCCGTCAGGCTTTTGGAACCGATCAAGGAGCAGTTTCCTATATTGTCTTATGCTGACTTCTATCAGGTACTTGTTGATCATCATGAGATAGTCTATCTTTACTTAATCAGTCGGTCATTTTAATTTGTGTTTATTTTCTGAAGTTGGCTGGTGTTGTTGCTGTTGAAGTTACTGGAGGACCCGAGATTCCTTTCCATCCTGGGAGGCCGGTAAGTGCACTTCCTTTTTCTCACATCTTAATTTTCTGAATTACTTGGACAATCATTTGGAAACGAAGAATTGAGATGGCTTATGTGTTGGGTAATCAAATGAAGTCTGGAGCCTATTCTTGTCTTAATAAAATTGAGAATGTTACCCAGAACTGGAATACTTGTTCGAGATTCTTGCATAAATCATTTTCTAATTGATGATTAGTAAGGTAATAAGATTATTACGTGTCATTTATCCATTGCAAGTGATTTTGTTAATTATGAGATATTTGCTTTGTAAGCTACTTTTGCATAACTGTATCATTGAAAGGAGTCTGCTTAACCCATGAATTTGAAATTGGTTGACTTCTACTTGTTTTCTGGATTATTAAGATGCTATGAGCAGTTAAAATAGAACTAGAAGTTAGCTGGATCAAGGTTGCTGTTTCTTAGCTTGCATAATGCTTTAAATACTCATTTTCTTGTATTGAAAAAACAAGTAGAATTAATCAATAATCTTGTATTATTTCATTCTGCCTTTTTCCTTTACCTCCTTGTCGGAATTCTTGGTCCAAATTCTTGCCATCTGTTGTTGCTATCTATAAATTTCTCATTGAGTTTATCGGCTTATTGAGTTAGTTGATGTACTAGTCTGCAGCCACTTGTATAGATTAGGACTTCCTCTACATAGTAGTGTTGAATGCATCTCTATGCGTGCTAATTTTTTTGAAATTAGCAAAAATGAAGGTGTTACTGGTAGAGTCAGTTATATGATCTGTTGTTTCATTGAGTCATTGACTACTTGTAGGCCGTAGCATATTAATCCTAATGTCAGCGGAGATATTTTGACTTGGAATAATATGTTAACGCAATATATTCTCTGCCACCACTGCGAACACCAGTTAGCTAGAATCAGTTCCTTTCTGTTTTTGTTTTTGGTAAAATTATTATCGACTAGTAAAAAAAAAGTCATAGGCTGATATTCATCGCAGGACAAGCATGAGCCAGCTCCAGAAGGACGCCTACCTGATGCAACCAAAGGTATGTTAACTTTCTTCAATCTTGTCACTAGATTTTTATTCACTAGGGAAAATTGTCAAAAGAAATGAACTCATTTTAATGCTTTAGGACCTGATCATCTGAGGGATGTCTTTGGCCACATGGGCCTAAGTGACAAAGATATTGTTGCATTGTCCGGTGGACACACCTTGGTAAGTTAACCAGTATGAATATAATTAATCTTTAATCTAAATGCATTGCAGTTTTGACTTCCGCTCTTGTATTTTGTTGTAAGGATTCAAATTATTTATTTTGCAAATTGACCATGCAGGGGAGATGCCACAAGGAGCGCTCTGGTTTTGAAGGGCCATGGACGACCAATCCTCTCATTTTTGATAATTCCTATTTCAAGTAAGACATGCCCATCTTTTTCAATATGCTTTCTTAGTTGATGAAACTTGTTCTCGTTGATGATGACCTTTTAGTATATTATGTATGCTATAATACTGAGGTTACCTTATTGATTAGTTTACGGGTTTAATTTTGTCAATTTAAATCTTGAGCAGGGAACTTCTTAGTGGAGAGAAAGAAGGTCTAATCCAGCTGCCTTCAGACAAGGCACTATTAGAAGATCCAGTATTCCGACCTCTTGTTGAGAAATATGCTGCAGTGAGTACCTTTTCAAAATCTTTGTCAATGTTCCCTTGAGTAGTTTAAGATACAAAATGTAATTATTAAGTGCTGATTGACTCTGTTATGTTGCCATTACTCAGGATGAAGATGCCTTCTTTGCTGATTATGCAGAAGCTCATTTGAAGCTCTCAGAGCTTGGGTAAGTGAAAGATTATTGATTTCCTCCAATTCTTCTATCTTTTGCAAAGTTTCTTTCTCCTTCTGTAGTTTATTATACTTTCTGAACTTAATATATCACTTCAACTGTCCAGATTTGCTATCGCCGAGTAGTCAAAAGGATTCAAAGAAGCCTGTCATTGATGTCTGTTTGCTGGTGGAAGGTGTTAGAGACCTGTTTCTACGATGTCTATATCAGTCTTTGATGTACTCTGATCCATTTTGTTGCCTTTGGTTTACATTTGTATTGAATTAGTGTCTGTATTATGCTTCATAGCTTGCTTCAAATAAATTACCATGGGTTGCTCTATTGCCTTTGAGTCTGTAAATATGATCGAAGCACTGTAAATCTCTCACATTTGGTTATAAATGTGAAGTAAATTGGTGTCAGTCTTCCAATACTTACGTTTGTAATTTCGGATTTGTTAATGGCTTTAACATTAGAAAAGAAATATGGTATTGGTTTGTTGATATAATATTAAATCTGAACACCTTGCTTTCAATTGACACCTACCTTGCGCTGTGAAGTATGGGCTAAAGTTTTCTATTTTCCGAGTCAGGGGATTCATTGCTATGAGTTTAAGATTATGAATTATGAGTAGTGAGATCACCATTGACTCTCTTTCTTGACTCATTGTAACTTATTCAGGTCCCCACCTAGCAAAAATGTTGTTCTTATTTGTCATCCAATGATTTTGCCCGACTACATGTTTGTTCTGTGATGTAAGTATAGTGTGGTTTCATTATGTTCATTAGAGACTCAATTCTCTCTCCCAATTTTTGGGACGGGATTCTCGGCAACTGAGAATTGAGAATTTCAACTGTTAGACAATTTGATCCTTGAGAGCCTGAGTTGATCAAGATGTACTTTTCAAATTTTTTTTTCTCAATTTGGCCTCTCGTAGACTGTCTAGATCTGACTAAGGATTGTATTGAGTCTACATCGAGAATTAATATTTTAACTGCTAAAGATCCATCTCTTGTCTTCTGAAACTAAAAAATGAGAGTTTGAAAGTTTTGACGAGTTGAGTTTGAATTTATAATCCTCGTTCTAAAAATACGATATGCTTTTAACTAAGATAACTTTATTTTTTTAATTATAAATGAATGACTATATTTGATATTTGAGTTGGTTAATTGGATCATACTTATATAAAAAAGGATGTTTCAATACAAGAATTTGCCGTTGGCAATCTAAAACTGGTTTACTTTGTATATGCTTAGACACTAAGGAAGTCACTAAATCGGAAATTCAACTTGCATTGTTTACTTCATTTGTTTGTTTATTTAAAGTGAGTCAATAAAATGTGATAATGGCTACATGTAACGATTGGTTCCACACCTAAGTCCAACAGGTAAAGTAAAAAGGCAAAGGCATTAAAAAAACGATGAGAAATCAACGATCTTTTTGTAAAGTTGGAACAAAGCTCATCTTACACTTTCATAAAAGGTAAACCCTTATTTAATTGTGTAAAGATTTGTAATTTCTTTGTTGAAAGTTTCAAAAAAAGTGCTTAAACATGAAGCTTCATTGGAGGTTCCTCTATAGCATTCACTTACATTCTATTCCACAAATGCAATAATTCAATGAAAAATGATTGTTTTATAGTCTAAATTCAACAAATCTTAGTTGAAAGGATCTTCATAAATTTAAAAATCGATGGAGAAATTTTTTATTGTTAAGTTATAGTGGTATTGAAATACACTAACAACTCCAATTCTTTTGTAAATTTTCACTAAAGTGCTTTAAGTAGCGCTCAAAAAGTCTATTTATTCTCTTTGTCTGAATTTTTGAAGATATACCAACCGTAAATATTTTATCATAAGATACCAATAGTCATCTTGTGTTGCGGTATCATAACAAAATGAACAATTAGTTAAAAGAAAAAGAGAAATTGCTCTTGTGATTTGGAAAGTAAAGACTTCAATTTAATGGTTTTTTAATCATCAATAATTTGTGTAGTTGTTACACTCATGTGTGCGAGGTCAAAGAGAAATTTTCATAAACAATTCTTTGTGAAAGAAAATAACGAATTAGTTTTTCTATAAGAGAAGTGACTAACTTGTCCATTTAGTTTAATAATTTTCAGTTAAAATTAATGACTACTAGACTGGTCTAGTAATTTTTTTTTGTTAGATCCTGATCTAGACAATGTAAATTTGAACGACGGAGTGCTAGGCCAATATTTAGTAGCGATTTTTCATTAGACTAGAGTGTAGCACAAGACATTTTTCTTCTCCCTTAACAAAAAAGCCACATTTCATTAAAAAAATTCAAAAGGTCCTAATGTTGGTTTTTTTGTCCTAAGGGGTCTTCCTCATGTAATTTCACAAGGTTAAACTATAAAATAAGGAACATATAAGTAGCTACCATTACCATCTATAAACCTCTATTATAGTTTAAAAAAACATATTTATTCTACAAACTGAGTATCCCTAACATTCATACTATGAAGTCGTGAATTTCAATCATAATATCTCTAACATGGTTGTAAATTCTCGATCTGGATCGTAAGGTCTTACGATATTTTGATTCATAAAACTTCTCCAATGATCTCAAATTAGATTTCAAATCAGCCAACTTTGATTTCTAATATCTATGAAATGAATAATATGTATTAAAAATAGATATTTCATTTGTCCATTTATGTTTCAATATCACACATCATCATAATGAGGTCATTGACAAATTCTAAGTTATGCTATGTGACCGCACTCTATATTAAATGCACACAGTGATTCCTAGATATAGTAATTCATTAATTTATTACTTCTGTGTTTGGATTTATATCATTGGAATTTGGCCATAACTATTCTTCTTTGGTCAGTCCTAGAATGATGTGATATTAAATTAATACCTTACATCTCTATAATATATTAATAATCCCATCCTCTCACCATGTCATATAATATGAACACCACGTGTTTTTGTACATTTTCTCATCTGTTTCTAGAAAGGGTTAGCTCCAGTGGTGAAAGTAGTTCTTTGAGACATTTTGTCATAATGTAAGAAATTTCTGATGGCACAATGTACAAGTTCTGTGGTATTAGTTAAGGTACATGTAGATTAGTCTAGACACGCATGGATACCAAAATAAAGATTAAAAAAAAATTTAACTTAACAAACTAGCCTAGTTGTTGCAATTAATGCAAGGCTGATTCTACAAGGACAAAAATCAAGCCTTAATTTGACTAATCATTATAACTAATGATAAAATAATAATATATTAAATATTTTACACATTAGTTAATTAATTAAAATTTAACCTACCGCTTAATTGATTTAGAATTATTTAAGTAATTATCATTATGTTGTTAGAATATATAAAATTATTATTTGAAAGATATAATTTGAACTTTAATATACTAAATTAATCCGCTAAAATGATAGCATTACGAGTGAGGAAATTTCTATGATAGTTTTATGAGAAATTAAGATTAATGAAATTGGTAGTATGTGATGTGATTGGGCATGAACAAAATTAATGGAAAACCACAAATTATAAGAGAATCTCCTCCTTGCAACAAGTCACCCCGTCAACTTCAAAACACCCAGTTTCCTCGTTAGTGACGTGGATAAATTAACTCAGATAATATTAATTAAATTTATATATACGATTATCAAGAGCCATCGGAAAAATATCAAATATGCTTATTTTAAAAAAAAGTGTGAGAATTACTATTTTCATTATTATCTTTACACTTGATTCGTCCACATTAATAGTGAGTAGGAGCTCATTGTCACATGGCCTGGAGTTAAAGAACCATACTAATTTAAGATTTAAACTAGGGTCATCATTACGAATATGTTATTTTAAAAAAATTAAAATGTCCAATGATGAAACAAAAATAAAAAATAATCACCTAAATTTAAAAAAAAAACAAAATTTTTGTGCAAAAAATCGCCCCCCACACTTGCCAGCGAAGTTTTGAATTTTTGTCCGCAAAGTTCATACATATATATATATATATACTGTATATAAATATACTGTAAAAATTACACAAGTATATAAAATAAATATTGTATATATTATATAAACTGATAAAATCTAGGTACCGGTGCACATGTACCGAGACTCCCTCTCCGCGTGAGAGTCTGTTTTTCTTAAAAATAATGTCTAGAGGTTATTTTTTATATTTTTTTTTATATTTGTTACCATTTTGATGAGTTTTTTTAAAAATTAACTATTTATTAAGATTACTATTTAAACTATTTATGATCTTCACATTATGACGAGTTGTAGCATCTAACTTTCTCTATATTGAAAATTTATTGTCTGTCGTTTTAGAAAAGAACAGCAGAGGAAAGTTTTTTAAATCTGAGTTGCTAACTCTATTTTAAACGATTGAGATTTGAATGTAAAAAGAGAGAAAATAAAAAATTGTATGAAAATATTAGGCAGTTCAAATGAGATTGTACGACTCAGACGTCAATTCTCCCCCGTCGTTTCATTAGAAGGGCATACAATCTTTTTTCGTGTGTACAAACCTTAGTTGGGTCCCATAAAATACCTCTTCTCCCCATTCCATCAGCTTAAACAGAAAAAAGAAAATCTTATAATAATTGAAGCAGTGTTGCTCCACTGCCACCATTGCTACTGAAAAGCAGAGACTCTCTCTCTCTCTCTCTCTCTCTGTAAAAATTACTTATACTGAATTCCTCTGCTTTTCCAAGTTAGGTTTGTTTTATTATCTTTCTTTGCTTATGTTATGGGAGAGAGTGTAGCTTTATTATCTGTACGAGTGTGAGACTGCCTTTCCTCTCTTCCTTTTTTCCTTTTGTAAATTTTAATGGTTGCGATCTTAATTCTTTGTTCAGATTTCAATTTCATACTCTGAATATGGAGATTAGACTTCTCCTTTTCTCTCTTCTCCTTCTCTTGCACACCTCGTATGCTCAGAATCCAGGTACGTTCCCTCCTTTTACGTATTTGTATTATTGATGTTTGTCAAAGAGTAGCGAGTATATCTCCGGTTTCTATTTTTTTTTGGCTTTTTTACTTGGAATTTGATATCTTTTGTATGTTAAGGTTTTAGTCTTCATAAATTTCGTGTTGTTATGAAGTATGCACAAAAAAACTCACTATTGTCTCTCTCGCTGTATGTGTTTGCTTGCGACCTTTGGTTTGACAGAATTTTGTGGTTTCTTAAGTGTGGCTGGCTTCACATGCTAAGACGATAGCAATATTCCTCTACAATGGCGTGATTAAGAGTCTAAATTAAGCATCTGAAGGTTCACCTCTAGTTTTAACAGCGGAATACCATTGATTTGTAACATTGGAAATTTAATAACTTGAACACTTGAATTCACGAGTCCATTCGTTTCAAATATGTTGTAATGATGTATCAATTTGATACGAACTGTCCTTCGCGAAAGTATAGTTTATCAAGAACATTAGAGAGCAATGGAAATCCTACTCTGTTCAGCTGTTTGTCATGACAATGACATCAAAATCTGTCAAGTCGCTCCTAGTCAACCCCAGTCTTACTTCTTGGTCTGCTTGTTCTGGAACTTACCTGACTATTGTAAATTTGTTTATTATTTGTGCTTTTCTTTGAACATTTTTAACGCACTGTTCGGTTTTCTACCATATTTTGTGTACCATGGTATATCTTTTGTGACTTTGTCAAATGTATTAAGTTAATAAGTTATTCAGGTTTGACACTGATATATGTACTATATTCATTACTATGGAGCAGGTTTTATAAGTTTGGACTGTGGAGGCAAAGAAAATTTCACAGACGATATTGGTCTAGAGTGGAGTCCTGATGATCAACTTCGTTATGGAGAAACAACAAATATATCTGTTTCTAATGAGACACGAAAGCAGTACATGACAGTGAGATACTTTCCTGCTGATTCACGGAAGTATTGTTACACACTGAATGTCACAAGTAGGACAAGATACCTTCTCAGAGCAACATTCTTATATGGTAACTTTGACAACAATAATGTCTATCCCAAGTTTGACATTTCTCTTGGGCCCACTCATTGGTCAACAATTGTAATCTCTGATGCTAATACTATAGAGTCTCAAGAGCTAATATTTCTGGCTTTAAGTCCTACTGTGAGTGTGTGTTTATCTAATGCTACAACTGGACAGCCATTTATATCCACGCTTGAGCTCCGGCAATTCAATGGCTCAATTTACTACACAGAGTTTGAAAATCAGTTTTATCTCAGTGTCTCTGCAAGGATAAATTTTGGTGCAGAATCTGAAGCTCCAGTGAGGTGTATACTCAGCATTTCTACCTTTGATTTCTACCTTCTTTTGCTTCTAATAATTTATTATTTGGATAAATTTATGTCACCATCAAACCATACAGAAAAAATAGTTTTAACTTTGTAAGTCGATACAAGTGTTCTGCTTCTTAGAAGTTACTGCTTTTATTGTTGAAAACTTGATACAGGAGCTTTAGGGCATTCTTAAACCTAGTATGAAACTTTTGCAACAGAAGTATGATTACTGGCCTGCCATTTTAGGTATCCTGATGATCCATTTGACAGAATATGGGAGTCTGACTCCATAAGAAAAGCAAATTACCTTGTTGATGTCGCTGCTGGTACTGAAAAAGTATCAACGAGAATGCCCATTGATGTAAACAAAGATACCAGACCTCCTGAAAAAGTTATGCAGACAGCTGTAGTTGGCAGAAATGGTTCTTTGACTTACCGGTTGAATTTGGATGGTTTTCCTGGATTTGGATGGGCATTCACCTACTTTGCTGAAATTGAAGATTTGGGTCCAACTGATTCCAGAAAATTCAGGCTAGTACTCCCTGGAATGCCCGATGTCAGCAAAGCTGTTGTCAACATTGAAGAAAATGCTCTAGGAAAATATCGCCTCTATGAACCAGGATATACAAACATATCCCTCCCTTTCGTATTATCTTTTAGATTTGGGAAAACATCGGACTCTACGTTGGGACCTCTCTTAAATGCTATGGAGATCAATAAGTATCTTGAGAAAAGTGATGGTTCTTTAGATGGTAAGTGTGACAATGCTGCTACCCATGATGAATACCTGGCGTCATTATAAAATTTTAAATTTCTGATATATGATAGGAAATAGGAAATGCTAGTGCTCAACAGGCTGATTTTTCAAGTGTAGGCTCTTCAATATGACGTATTTCTGTCTAAATTTATCTCATAATATATCTGATATTGCCTGAGTTACAGGATCAGTAATTGCTAGTGTAGTTTCACAGTACTCATCAGAAGACTGGGCGGAAGAAGGTGGGGATCCATGTGTTCCAGTTCCATGGTCATGGTTGCTATGCAACTCAGATCCACAACCAAGAATAGTTAAAATGTAAAGATCTTTCAGGCCTTTTCTTAATCATATATCTTTAACGAATGTTATGTATACTTACTGGAAAAGAAATCTTACTGATCTAATCACGATGTCCCTGGTGCTTGGCAGTTCTTTGTCTGGAAAAAATTTGACGGGTAACATCCCTTCAGACTTGTCAAAGTTGACCGGTTTAGTTGAATTGTAAGTTCTGTAATGCACTCATGTTTCAGTGGATAGTCCCTTTCAAACTCATCTTCCATTAAGGTTGATGGCCATTGTTGCCTCATTATCCACTTGTACTGTGGTTGCAGATGGCTTGATGGGAATTCATTGATCGGTCGAATACCTGATTTTACTGGATGTGTGAGCTTGAGGATCCTGTAATCTCAAATCACTATATCTCTAACATATATCTGATGTAAAGTTGTTACCTAATTATGATCTTTGCCTTTTGTAGTCATCTTGAGAGTAATCGTTTGACGGGGGAGCTGCCTTCCTCTTTACTGAATCTACCAAATTTGAGAGAGTTGTAAGTTTCCTAAAGTTGAACTTCCATTTGACAACCAGAATATTGTTGACGATTATTCTTCGTTCTTTAATTAAGCAATTGATAGATGCAATCTTTATTGTTTCTATCTAAAGTGTCATATTTACTTTATGCATCTAATGTTTGCAGATATGTGCAGAATAACTTGTTATCTGGAGTAGTGCCATCAGGTCTCGTCAACAAAAACTTGGTTTTGGAGTGAGTATCAGTTTTTTACACTCACAATTTAAGTGCACAACACGTACGCTAAACAAATAGTAAATGTTTTATTTCAAACATATATATCTGCAGAATTATAAAGTTATTATTCCATTAAATACTTTCAGTTAAGTGGATTATATGTCGAGCATTTTGCCATTAAGCTAAACTACGGCCGCGTATGCTTTTTGGGACATGTTCATGGCTGAAATAGGTCACAATTCGTTTTGATTGGTTTGATGCAAAAGAAATTTAACAGTGTACTGTTGAATCTTAAGGTCAATGCTTTTTCGGTTATTTGTTATGAATGACCATAGAATGTGTACAAAGGTAATGATAACCTATACCAAAATTACCTATCATTATCTCTTGGACAGATGACTATGACGGTCCTGGATCCAATCCATGGTACTTTTCACTATTTTATGGTTAAAGTGACTGCCCTTTAGTCTGTCTTAGATTTGATATATTATCTGCTAAGTTGTTGAATCGAAGCTGTTACTGTCCAATTGTTTTTTACGTATCTGTTGTCTTACCTAATTTACTTGAGCCAAGATTCCCAAATTTTCCATGTCCATTATATTAGCCTCTACACAATCCTCTTGTATGTATAGAACTTTACTTTCTAAATGGTCTTCAACAGCTACTCCGGAAACATCAATCTTCATAAAGAAGGTGGAAGAAGGAGCCACATGAATATAATTATTGGTGCATCAGTTGGGGCTGCTATACTGCTCGTAGCTACTATAGCAGCTTGTCTATGCATGCGTAGAGGCAGAAAAAGATATAGTGAACAAGGTAATGGCCTGAATTAGTATCATGTTTTGTTTTCCTTTTAAGTATCAATTGATCTAACAAGGCCAAGTTAATCTATTTTTGTTATAGATCCATTTGGAGAATCTGTGCCTGTTCAAAGGCTGGTTTCTTCCAAGGGTGATGCTCCCAAAGAAGCAGCACATTGTTTCACTTATGATGAAATTGAAGATGCAACAAGAAAATTTGAGAGGAAAATTGGGTCAGGAGGTTTTGGTGTTGTGTACTATGGGAAACTGAATGATGGAAAAGAAATTGCAGTCAAGGTTCTGACCAGTAATTCTTACCAGGGAAAGCGGGAGTTCTCAAATGAGGTAATGTTTCATACTTTCACGTGATTGAACTTATCCATTCCCTATCGCTATATACTATCACCAAATCTTTCTTTTGGCAGATGCTTTGCCCTGTTTTTTTAATGGTCTAACAACTTCAGAGATGTACTTGTAATATTTCTGATACTTCTTTTCCTAGTCTAATTTGGCTCTTCAATCTATATTTCTCTCCCTTCTAGTTATTTGTTAAAATGAATATAATGTTACATATTTCCTTGATGTGTCTTGCATAAGGTGGACTGATGTCAGTTAAGACATTGGAACTGACTCTCATGGCCAATCGATTTGCAGGTCATTCTTCTTTCAAGGATTCATCACAGAAATCTGGTACAGTTTCTTGGATATTGTCAAGAAGAAGGAAGAAGTATGCTTGTTTATGAGTTCATGCATAATGGAACACTTAAGGAACATCTTTATGGTAAAGCTCATATATAAAGTGATGTATTCATTGTTGCATTTATCATATATAGTAGTACTAATCAAATAAAGTGATGCAGTTTTAAATGCTAATCCGATATATTCATTATTGTAGGCCCATTAACGCGTGAAAGAAGTATCAATTGGATCAAACGCCTTGAGATTGCTGAAGACTCTGCAAAAGGTTTCATAAGATATTTAACACACCACCCTCTTCTTAACCCCCAACCCCCCAATCCTTAACTAGAAGCCTCTACCTGCAATTAGTAGTTTTCTTGACTCTTCTTTCAATGCTCTTTCAGGGATTGAGTACCTTCATACAGGATGTGTACCTTCTATTATTCATAGGGACTTGAAAAGCAGCAATATTCTTCTTGATAAGCACATGAAAGCGAAGGTCTCAGATTTTGGTCTTTCCAAGCTTGCTGTGGATGGTGCCTCCCATGTATCCAGCATTGTTCGAGGAACTGTAGGATATTTGGATCCTGAGTAAGTCAAACACCAAAATGATACTGTTTTACTGTCATCATCCCACTATGAAGTTATATTTCCTAGATTTGTGTTGATACTTCTACCTGTTGCAAAATTACCATCTGTTTAGTTATCCCACTTGTTCTTCCTGAATACTTCAACAACATATAAAGTAATCGCCAACAGTACTAATGCAAAAATATCATGATTTACAGGTATTATATCTCACAGCAGTTGACAGACAAGAGTGATGTTTATAGTTTCGGTGTCATTCTTCTCGAGTTGATATCTGGTCAAGAAGCAATATCTAACGAAAACTTTGGTGTTAATTGCCGCAACATAGTACAATGGGTACGTCTGATTTCTGTTACAAATCCAGGATGTCATGTAGATATCTGGAAGTATGTTTTCATAGAACTTCATTTTTACCATTATGGATTAATTTATTCTAAGAAATAAAAGAAAAATGTAAAAAAAGTGGAAAGCATCTAAATGGTGACCTAGAAAATTGTGCCAAAAATCTCAATCGTAAAACATGTTCCTGAGAAGAAACATCAGGAAATTGTGCCACTTTATTGTTGGTTTCTGTCTTCTCACGTTTTGTTCTTGAGAAGAAACGATAGCAGTATAGCACCAACTTCACTTACAGCATCTGGAGGTATGGGTGATGTAACTAAATAAAAGGCCAAAAGATTATGGCTGTTAAAAGTGTCATGTACCTGCTTTACCGTGTCATCTTGATCTGATTCCTAATTGCTAGCATTTTGTTGTGGTCTCAGGCAAAATTACATATTGAGAGCGGGGACATTCAAGGGATTATTGATCCGTCGCTACGCAATGAATATGACATACAGTCCATGTGGAAGATAGCCGAAAAAGCTTTGATGTGTGTGCAGCCTCATGGACATACGAGGCCATCAATATCTGAAGTGCTCAAGGAGATCCAAGATGCACTTTCAATTGAAAGAGAAGCTGCAGCAATTAGAGAAGGTACCTCGGATGACATGTCAAGGAATTCAATCCATTCGTCAATGAACATGGGATCACTTGATCTGGGTGGAGCAGATAACTATGTGTCGTTTGACGAATCCATTGCTCGACCCACTGCCCGGTAGTTCGTATTTACGTTCTTCTTCAAGTAACCAATATTTATCCTCTTTAAAAGAGGTAAAAAATGAATTATATTCTTTTCATTGTTGTTCATGAGTAGATAGTTTGAACATGTAAATTTTTTACTAGCCCACATTCCGCATAACCGGCAGAATTTTGTTTCCATTTCTTCTTTTACCTTGTGCATTTGAAAAAGCCCGTTTTAAACAGGACAAAAGCTTGTGCGTAGCCAGAGGCTATACAATACCGAGTTCTCTGGTGGTTTAATAGTTGAATCCGGCTGATTTAGATAATGCTTTTATGGAACCTTCAATTTTTTCATTGAGACTATTTTGTTTAGAGTAATTCTACGCCGATTAATTAATTGATCAAATTTTAAATGATAAATGATGTGACAATCATTCATAAATTAATTTATCAAATAATTCTAATGAATTATAAAACACAACTTACTAATGATAATCATACCACTTAGTTATTTAAAATTTAATCAATCACTTAGTATGTTCTCATTTAATATAATTTATATAATAGAATATTATTTGTATTCAATAATAATTTGTTTATAAATGTTTGAAAATTAAATATTTGTGTAACTAATGCAAATAGAAATATAAATATTCAAATAAATGAGTTTTGAGGTTATTTTTTGTGACAATAGTTTATTCATTAAAAAAAAATTAAATCATGTATATTAATTTTTATCAGAACATGAAAATTTCTATAAATGAATTGAGATAAATATTTTTTTAAAATATGAATTATATCTTAATATGATAGACTCTAAAAAATTGATGAATAATCATTTTAATATTATTTAAATAGTAATTCAATATAATAAAATTACAACAACACTATCAACGAGCTAATGCATTTATCATTGATATCATTATGCTTTAAATTTAGATCTATAATCATTTTCAAAAATAATAATTTCTTTTAATATTATAATTAATTTTAAATTTTATATATATTTTAATTTGTTTAACACGTGTAACCATTAGTTTAGCTAAAAAGATAATTATTCAAACTTTGCAGGGCAATTTTCTTTTGCTCACAAGGTAATTTGAAAAGATTAATAATATGAAGTGTAAAAGAAACAGATTAATGATATGATAGATTCTCCATAATCATTTGGTCAGATAAGAGATCCTTATAATTAGGGGTATAATCAGTTCGGTTCGTTGCGGTTTAGAAGAATTTAATGAACTAAACCACAACTGTGTTTTTTCAACAATGAAAACTGAAGCCGAACCGTGAAATGTATATAAACCACACAGAATCGGATCATAAAATATATACTAAAACCGAACCGAACCGGCAAAATGAACAAGATGTAACTAAACCCAGAAGTTCCTTTTGCTACATCTTAATCAGCTTCTATACTTCACATCCATATCTTCATGAATCTCAACACCAGCATGCTCTTAGAAGGGCGAGGAGTAATGGAGGACGTTTTGCAAAGAAAATGGAAAAAGCTGATGGTTCAAGCTGACAAGGTAGAGATTCTGTTCCAACTCTCTCGTCCCAATCTGCTAGTTCGTCAGGGTTTGAACCCTTGGCTACGGATATGGGTGATACCCAGAATTCATCCAATGGTAGACAAGCAAGACAATCCCAAGTGCAATAAATTCTCCAATTGTTCCAGATAACAATATAATACAAAAAATTCTCCAAATTATCAAATCTCTAAACATAATACAAAATCTCCAAATCTGGGAGAGATGGACACAAATGGAACCTTTCTTCCGCGCGGGCGTGAGCTATAACAACGATGGATTCCAGAGGAGGCGCGGGCCTTCGTTGTGAAAGAAATCATCGACGACCGAGAGATGTACAGATGAAGTTCGTCGATGATGGAGTTCGAACGGAGATCTGTTGAGCGATGGAGTTCGCCGACGAAGCAGTTGTACTCGACGATGGAGTTCAACTCGACGATGGAGTTCGGCTTGAGGACCACTAAGACAGAGAGAGACAATGGAGTTCAACGAATGGTTAAGAAGATTAAGGGGGTGGAGGTGAATCCTTCGTTTTCGCGAAGAGGGGGGGAGGGAGGGAGGTTGAGTCGATGAAGTGAAAGGGGGAAATTAGGGCAAATTGACTATATATAAGTGTGGTTCGGCACAGTTTTTCACAAAAATCAAACACCGAATCGAACAGTCTTATTTTTCTACTCTGAAACCGAACCGAATCGTCAGAAGTGACAAAACCGCCCGAACCGATATGGTTTGATCCGGTTCGATCAATTTTTTACGGTTTGGTCGGTTTTCCTTACACCCATACTTATGATCAACTTACCATCAAACGGTGTTGCATTTTGCAACTGTATCAGTATTAATGCACCTGTTACAAACAAGAGGAAGGCATTCGCTCGACGTAGTACGTTCCACTTCCACCCAACAACCTGAAACTATCTTCTTCGGACTCGGTATTATCTTCTTGCTCTTCTCCATTTTTCAGATAAACGTCATCTCTCTCTTCATCCTCTCTCCTGATGGACCAACGATGAATGCAAAGCCACCACCGCTACCGCCACCATCTTCATCGCTAGTTTCTAATGCATTCCCACTTACCCACACTCTACACTGGTCCTCTTCGCCACCCTTCTTCTCCGCTACCTCCTTCATCGCCACCTCCTTGAAGTCCACGCGTCCGTTTCAAGTGCAAACCACTGCGAGCCACACTAATCCCGCAGAGGTCTCTGTCCCCAGTAACACACCTTCTAGTTCTTTAGACCAGAGGCTATTAGCTCTCCTCCGTCAAAGAAAAACAGAGGAAGCTTGGATAACATACACACAGTGTACTCATCTCCCTAGCCCCACTTGCCTTAGCCGTTTGGTCTCCCAGTTGTCCTACCAGAACACCCACGTGAGCCTCACTCGCGCACAGTCCATCATCACGCGCCTCCGCCATGAAAACCAGCTCCACCGCCTCGACGCTAATTCCCTTGGCCTTCTCGCTGTCGCCGCTTCGAAGGCTGGGCACACACTGTACGCCAGCTCAATCATTAAGTCGATGCTTCGGTCAGGCTATCTTCCGCACGTCAAAGCTTGGAGCGCTGTCGTGAGCCGCCTTGCTTCCTCAGCCGATGATGGCCCCGCCGAAGCACTCAAGCTGTTCAATTCTGTGGCCAAGCGGATACGTCGGTTTGCGGACCCAACAATAATCGCTGACTCGCGGCCCGACACAGCTGCTTTTAATGCCGTGCTTAATGCCTGTGCCAATCTGGGCGATGCCAAGAAGTTCTTGCGATTGTTCGATGAAATGCCTGAATTCGGGGCTGAGCCTGATGTATTAACTTACAATATTATCATCAAGCTGTGTGCTAGAGCTGATAGGAAAGACTTGCTTGTTTATGTATTGGAGATGATTCTAGCAAAGGGTATACCTTTGTGTATGACTACGTTACATTCGCTTCTTGCAGCTTATGTTGGATTTGGGGATTTGGAAACAGCGGAGAAAATGGTTCAGGCAATGAGAGAAGGAAGGCGAGATCTTTGTAAGATTCTCAGGGACTCCTATTGGGAAGAAGATCTGGATGAAACTGAAGACGAAGTTTTTAAGAAGTTGCTTCCTAATTCGAATGGTGCAAGTAATTCTGAACCACCCCTGTTACCAAAAGCATATGGTCCAGACTCAAGAATTTACACAACTCTAATGAAAGGTTATATGAAGGAAGGCCGTGTTACTGACACCATACGTATGCTAGAGGCAATGAGACACCAGGATGATGCTGCCAGTCATCCTGACCACGTATCTTACACAACTGTAGTTTCTGCACTTGTAAAGGCAGGGTCAATGGACCGAGCCCGCCAAGTTCTTGCTGAAATGACAAGAATAGGAGTGCCTGCAAATCGAATTACGTATAATATACTTCTAAAGGGGTATTGCCGGCAGGCTCAGATGGACAAGGCAAAGGATCTACTTAGGGAGATGGTCGAGGATACGCGGATTGAGCCTGATGTGGTTTCGTACAATATTTTGATTGATGGTTGTATACTAATTGATGACAGTGCAGGAGCTCTTACCTTTTTTAACGAGATGCGAGCAAAAGGAATAGCCCCCACCAAGGTTAGTTATACTACTTTGATGAAAGCTTTTGCCTTGTCAGGTCAGCCTAAGCTGGCTAGAAAGGTGTTCGATGAGATGCTCAATGATCCTCGGGTGAAGGCTGATTTAGTTGCCTGGAATATGTTGATTGAAGGATATTGTAGACTCGGTTTAGTTGAAGAAGCAAAGCAATTGATTGAGAAAATGAAAGAGAACGGGTATCACCCAGATGTGGCTACTTATGGTAGTCTTGCAAATGGAATTGCTTTGGCTAGAAAACCAGGAGAAGCACTTCTGCTTTGGAATGAAGTGAGGGAGAGATGTTCGGTGAAACGGGAAGCAGTAAGTTCCGATTCTTCTCCCCCACCCTTGAAACCAGACGAGGGGCTTTTAGATACTCTGGCTGATATATGTGTGAGAGCTGCATTCTTTAGAAAGGCTTTAGAAATCGTGGCTTGCATGGAAGAGAATGGAATACCACCAAATAAGACCAAATACACTAGAATTTATGTGGAAATGCATTCAAGGATGTTTACTAGTAAGCATGCATCAAGAGCAAGACAGGAAAGGAGGAGCGAGAGGAAGAGAGCAGCTGAGGCTTTCAAGTTTTGGTTGGGATTACCAAATTCTTACTATGGAAGTGAGTGGTGGTTAGATCCCATAGATGGAGATGACTAATGCTTCTGGTCCACTCAATCACTTGGTATGTCGCTGTATTATATTATTGAAGACCTAAACAAAGGAGATAAGGATACAATAATATAAATTTACATCATACATGAATCTGTGACCCTTTAGACATCAGAACGAGCTGCTTTGTGAAATTGTGTTGTAGGAAGGATAATCACTTGCATGTTATTTCTATTGAATTTAATGTTCATGGCCTATCCAAAAAAAATGAGTAGATTGCTGCATCAAAGTTATTTTAGGCATCAATCGATCTACTTTATAACTGTTTAAACATGAAATAACTGTTATAAAAGACCAAGAAGAAGATGAAAAGAGATTGAACCTTCCCTTGAATGTTTCAGTCTTAGCCTCTTGACCATGATGGTTGACTTCAAGTATAAGATGATGATAGCACCTGTTGAGTATAATTGGGAGAAGTTGTAGGTCACTAATGATTGATATATGCATTTTCAAGTGATCCAATATTATGGCTGTATGATTTAAGAATCCCTAGTTCATTCTCCACATGTTGAACTATGGAATGTTGTCAAGCTATGGAATGTTCTCCACATGTTGAACTATGGAATGTTCACTATGGTTTCAAACGTGATTAGGATATAAGATTACAAGTAGGGTGGTTTTTTGTCAAACAAGCTGGGATTGAGAAAAATATCAACTTGCAACTTAGGGAAGATTTATCTCGGAAGCTATTGCCATTTGAGGTCATTGGATCAAGTAATTTTCTTGTTACTTCCAAACCTTAGCTATTGCCATTTGAGGTCATTGGATCAAGTAATTTTCTTGTTACTTCCAAACCTTTTCTATGAGAAACGTATGTGCCGGGGATCTATAAACACTAGTAATAGCTTTATTACCCATGAGTACTATTTTACCTGATATGTCTTTGGTCCCTTTTTAAGAAGATATCCAACACTATTGAGATTATCGACGAATGTATCGATGTCAGGAACTCTTAGACCAATTCGATCTGCCAAACTGTATATTTCCTGCAGTGTTATAATGGAATATGGATGACTCAATACCAATAACTTAAAATCATTGGTATATAATTGCGAGGGGCGGAATAAGCATACAGAAATTGAGAAACAGTCTTTCTGCTGCAATTCTGATTGCTTATTGAGGGCGCTCAAAAACCTTTTAGCTTCTTTCTGCTGACTCATCCCCCCACTTCGACCAAAATCCACAGTGCCATACTCGTCTACATACTTGTCATACAATGATTCTTTCATTATCTCAACCACATCCTGCAACATAGATGCTGCAAATTAAATAGTGATCTAGAAAACATAAACTGAAGCTTAATTACACAAAATCAAATAATTTTCGTTAGAGTACACTTGTCATTTATTGCTATTACGTTTCCTTTTTTCTTATGAAAAATGCTAGCTTTTTGGAACGAACCATAGCATCTTGGGCTGTTATCTCTTCTCTCAAGTCGATCCTGGCTCGAGCTTCTACCAGCCTCACCAGACTTTCTAGTTGCCTAGCCGTGATTGGTGTACCATCTGCTGATGCATTATGATCTCTTAGTCGTAGGTAGAACTTCTGCAGGATTTCTGCCGCTGGCTTTGACATCCTAACTCCCGAAAACAAGGGACAGGGGTACAGAGTTATAAGTTGGCACAAGGAACTACCTGCATAGGTGCAAGGCAGACAGATCGAAAAAATTACCTAGGAAAGACAAAAGTCCTAGCATATGCTATATATTTGCGAAGAAGTTGACCAGGTAGTGGAACAAAATCTCCATCCTTTGCTGGGTCTCGTTTCAGCTTTGACACAAAGGAACTGCCTGATAAACTGGTATTTATGCATCCAACGTTACCTAATGCTGCAATTTTTGAAAAACAAAGTAACAACTGGTTCGATGGAAAAAATTGAAGAGAAAAAAGGCAAAAGTAAATATAGTACCTTTACGCTGCCTTTTTTCTGCAGGCAACTTTTCTCCATATCCTGAGTGAAGCTGCAATAACAGACTCAGGTTATCAACATAATACAAACTGATATTTTTAAATTGAACAATACTAAACACAAGTTATTCATATCTGGTAATAAGAAAACGTGTGTAAGTTCCTCATCCGATATGAATTTCTAAAATGCACAATAGCATGTAACATAATCTAATTACATGAGGCATCAATAGGACATAAATCAAAGGACCGGGGCTGGCTTACTTACTGACATGATGTGCTCCGACACTTGCTTATCCAGAAGCTCATCGGGTTTATCAAGCAAAATGAAAACTAAATCAAACCGTGACAGAAGAGCAGCACTCATCTTCAGATTTTCATTCACAGTCTTTGCACGGCTGCAAGTTGGATTACAATATTAATATCATAAACCTGTATGAAAAACGAGTACAATTGGAAGGCATCATTATTATTAGCCTACAAGACTTGGAATATAAATTCCAAGGAAATCATAAAAATGTTGTGAATCACAGCATGAAAGGCAGAATTCAGTACATACGCATGACCCATCTTGAGCTTTAAACGTGACTATACACTTGTTTTTAAACCATGAATTCGACAATTTAAAAAGAGAAAATCCCAGATATGGAAACGGAAAACAAAGGAAATGTCAATTTAATTGACATGCATAAATAGAAATCATCATTCAAAAGATGATTTAATATGAGCAACATAAACGGTACAGAAGGAATTGATTACTGAAGCATGGAACTTGCTTATAATGACCGCCGACAGGGTTCGCTGCCGCGAGGACAGAAGTCCGAGCTGATAAACTAGCTACTAGTCCGGCCTTTGCAATAGAGACACACTGTTGTTCCATGGCTTCGAGTAGGGCCTGTAGTGCTGGAAATGTTAGCAAAATCTAGCTATGATGGTTACAGGTCAAGTTATAAAATTATGTGTCGGTGCAAGAAACCTGATGTTCTGCTGACATTTTGTCAAACTCATCAATACAACACAATCCACCATCAGCAAGTACCATGGCACCTGCGAGGAAACTAAACTGTTACTATGGAGAGAGAAACCAGAAATTTATCTGATCAGATGCTATATAACAGATTTGAGCATCAATGACCTTGCTCTATGCTTTCAAACATTTAGGAAGGAAGATACATTTAGAATAACTAGAATAAATCAATGCTTCAAAGAGATCAGATGCCAAATAGAAATTTGCATTAGCCTCATGAGTCTCCTCTACTTCAATTCCATGCTATGGTAGCTACATATGAATGACAAGCCAGACTAACAGTATTTACCTCTTTCTAATCCCAACATTATGCACTCTAATGCTTGGCTACTCTAAACAGGCATCAACGTTTGTGTATTAAAAAAAGACCATGTAGAGAGAGGCTCAGAAAAAAGATCAAATATAATTAATTTTGTCTCGTTTCTCATGACAACGTAGGTGTTCTTTGATCTATTGCCGGAGATTAAAATATTGCAACTTGTTTTATAGTAATAAGCACTTCGAAGTTTCGAAAGGCAAAGGAACTTCCATTGTTTTCATTTAGTATCAGACCCAATATTATTGCTCAAGAAATGCAAAAGACATTGTTGAAGTCTATTCAAATACTTCTGAATCTTGGCAACCATCCACCATCTTTTTCTTAGTAAAACCTATCTCACACTCTGGACAAAAGATGGGTAGAAATAAATAATTACCAGCCTCAAATCCATAGTCACTTGTCATTGGATCCTTTACAACAGCAACAGTTAGGCCAGCTCTGGTTGTTGCATTACCACAAACATAAATGCCACGAGGAGACACAGCAGCTGCTGCTTGCAGTATTTGGCTCTTGCCTAGTCCAGGATCACCTAACAAATTGACCATAAGATTAGTACCAATGCATATGTTTTTGCAGCTTCTATTGATTGGTGAAAATTATTTTACTTGTGGGACTGATTGTATAGATGTGGTTGCATCAAGAAGGCAAGAAGATTAAAGGCCTACCAACAACTATAACATGAATGTCTCCTCTTACAGGAACCTTATTCTGGTCTTTTGAATGCTTTCGTACACCTCCAAATAGCGCTAGTGTTATTCCAGCTGTTCGGATAAAAATAACCAGCAAAGTACACAATTCAATATTATTATGTTAGACACTACCCGCCTAGGTAACAATTGATGTGTGCAAGTGTGACTTGAGAATATCATTTTGTCTAATTAGATAATCGTCTAAAGATTCCCTTGTTTCTTATATTAAAAAAAAAAAAGATTATCGTCTAACAATGCCCATGGGTGGGAATCACATGGCATTAGATTGCCACATGTAACTCTCCCCATATACCAAGATGGAGATCATGGAGTGAGCTGGACTTTATAAAACATCACACAACTTGGCATCTGGATCATATTCTACAATCTAAGATATATGACCATAACATGTCAATGAAGTCCTCTAGAATTGAAAACTGAAGATAGCAATCTCAAACATTATTTTAGATTAGCATAGAAATTGAGAGTTGTTTTAGCAACTTTTTTGGTTCCAAATGGTAGTTCTTTAACTGCAATCTATAGACGGGTGAGTGAGAATGGAGAATTTGACACATCAAAACTTGTTTTGAATTTCCTGAGAAACCACTAGGGAGTCACATGCCAAAAGCAAAAGGGAAAGTATTATGATATATCTTATCGTAAGTTTTAAAGGAACAATGTCACACCAACTGTGATATAATCGAACAGTGGGAAAGAAAAATGATATGCGAAAATTAGAACTAGCTGTTGGGATAAATTGACATTGATAATTTATATATACTACTTACCTTTAACAAGCTCATGTCCATAGATGGAAGGACATATAGATTGAAGAATTTTCCGAAAGATATCTGAACCATGCTCTCCTGAGAACTTTACAATAAATTCCAAATCCCTTGAAGAAAATGTATGTAAATCAAGAAGCTCTTTTTCCCTAGAATCAGAATTGGAATCTCTTAGATCTTCAGGTGCAGATTGTAATTTGGAGTTTTTTATTGAAATTGCTTCCATATACAAGTAGTAAAATCCTTGGTTTTTGCTTTTGGATTTTCCTGAAAGTAATTAAGATATTGCTCAGTATGCATCTCATTTCATCGTGTCAGATATCAATGTATAAGCATAACAGTAAAATAAGCAACGTGATGCAATGAATATTTGTTGATAAAGGTCTTTTTTTATGAAAATGATAAAATGATAAAAATAACTATTATCCAAGACGCTAGAACTGTGTATTTCAGTTGGCGAACATGAAAGTTTCTTCAGATAACTAATGACTTTAAAATTTAGAGCTTCAAAAGAAAGGGATTTTGTTAACAGTTTTTATGCCAACTGTTGGACTATATAATCTATGAACTAAGTAACTACACAGCATTACTCGTAAGGGTATATTCTTCCCCATTCAAGTCAGTTCTGAACGGAAGTATTCTTACCAAATACGAAGGAATTGCTTACACTGTCCCTTAGAATCTATATTTATAAGGATATTAAATGCTTGAAAGACGAACGCAACATCAAGGTTAAGAAATATCATGTGTGATGATGAATTTAACAACGTAGGTTGTTCGAATATCTTTAATACCTCCTCCAATATCCATGTAATTATTAATTACTCTTATAATTCCTGTAACAGTCACCACATCTCCAGGGAGGCATGAATCAACAAGATGTTCAGTCAGTTCACATTCTACAGTTCGAGGCACCCTGCCTTCTTCATGATCATCTGACGTTGTAAGTTCCTGTAGCCTGAAATGGTAAAAAAGAAAATCAAATGACAACATAATTTTACATGAAGGATGGAGAAGTACAACATATCATGAAAAATTACCTTATTTTCTGAAAATCTAGTGCACGAGAAGTAGATCTAATTGGATTAAAAGTCTTGCTTTTGCACCCATCTAGCTCACAAATTGATGGAGGTGAGAACTTTCCATCAGGAAATATGCGTGTAATGTTGCTTTTACACTTTGCACAGTAGAAACACATCTGTATGATTAATGGCCTGACAGTGCTAATTTTAACAACAGTACCACGCACAGATGCAAGCTTGTCTGTTGTGTCCCTCAATATATATTTATTACATTAGCTCTCAGAAAATATGAAACGAACTTTTACTATAGAAGTAAGGAGAGGAACAGCATTTCATGAAATATCTACCAATATAAGCTGCTTTTAAATTTCTCAGAGATATCATGGATTCCGGGTAGTTGTGCAGGCGTATAATTGTTTTTGTATCATCTTCCAACTTGTTCTCTCTTAGCGTCAACAGAACCTGCTTAAAATATACAATTACACTAGGCACAAAAGTCAAAAAACTATAGGGAAAACCTTAACAGTTTAGTACCTGATGAAGTGCAGCACTCATACATTTGAGAGCAATTTTAGGTGCTTCCTCTAACATGGCATAAATTTCATGAAGATCACATATTTTCCGGAATTGTTGAAAGTCGATCAACAAAACAAAGGTGCCGGCATCATCCTCTTGAACCTACGAACATAATATAAAGTCAATTCTTCACTCACCGGATAAGTATACACCAAGCAGAAAATAACCAGAGAAGAGCACCTGCAAAAACTAAGTTAGGGTGAATAAAGAAGTGAATTCACATAAGCTGCGTTTACAGGAACATCCTCCTCCTTTATTTTCCTCTCCATTTGATTAATACAACGATAACTTTATTAAGTTGGTGAAAAAAAAGGACATAGAATCCACTAGCCACAATGCAAGAACCAATTAGCGATGAGAACACTAGCAATTCCATGAAATTTAACAAAACCAAAAGCCAATTTCATAGCACCAAAAAGAAAAATCGACACAAATGAGAGAGGAAGTTAGAGATTAACCTGAGAAGCAATTTCTTGGCCTGGTGGAGAAGAAAAGAAGAAAATGAGCTGAGAAATGAGATCGAGCCAACTATTTTCAACAGTGAACATAGCTCGGGGGAAGTACAGTTCTAGTATATCCCCAGCCACGCTAAGCCCCTCGGAGAAATGATCACGGCCACTGATCATTCCCGGATTTCCGTACATCTTGACCTAACTACTTAGCGCTCGCCGTATTCCCTCTGCAAATGTTTCTCAGATTTTGGCGGGAAAATAACGAAGATGACGACACCGCGAACCGATATCAAGCTGGATCAGGTTCTTTGCCAACAAGAGTGTACCTGGGCTGGCTATTCTTCTCTTGTAATTTGAATTCTCACCTTTTCTTTTAATAATTTTTAAATTATCATGTTATTTTAGTTTGCATTTAATTTTAATTTATAATATGTCATGATAATTAAATTGTAATAGAAAATGAGAAAGATTTTCATTATAATGCAATAACAATTCAATTCGGATAGTGAATAAAATTATTTTATTACCCTTGTGAAATCATAGATAATAAATATATATTATTATTATTAAAATATCCTAACATGATTTAAATTATATAATTAATTTTATTAAAATTTAGTCCAACGTTATTAATTTAATTAAATACTAATTGAATATAGTTAAAATGATACATCAAAATGTTTTGCATAATATAATTGAAAGGCATTTAAGTATCTTATTGTTTATTCAGACAAATTTACAATAAAATTTAATCTTTATTAAACATATCAATATTGAATTATAATTCATCATCTTAGAGATTATCATGTATAGTGAAATATGACATATTTTGTCACTAATTCAATTGTAACTTATGGGTCAATTGGTTCGCACAATCTAGAGTAACCATCGCAATTCAATTGTTGGTAATTCAATTGACTGTAAAATAGGATTATTATGTTTGATTATGTATAATAATCTATGATTTGATAAGTAATAATTAATTATTATATTTGGTATATGTTAACTTTTGATATAAATTTGTGAAAATAATAGGAAGTTACTTAAATGTCATTTTAGTTATATATTATCTAAAAAATATTTTGACGTACAATTTTAACATTAATTTTAATTAATATTTAAATAAATTAATAATGCTAGAATAAATTTAAAAACATTTTAAATCAAATTAATAAAGTAAGAGATATAATAAAAAAGTAGTTTCACATGAAATTTGAACATTAATTTTAATTATTTTTATTAATATTTGAATAAATTAATATTGTTAGACTAAACTTAATAAATTTAATTTTAATTAAATTAACAAAACGAATTTTATTAATATTTTGATTATAAATAAAAAATTATTTAATAAAATTAATTTTAATTAATATTTAAATATATTAATAATGAGGGACTAAACTCTAAATAAATAATTGTAAATAAATTAATAAAACAAGAGATATAATAGAAAATATATTTTCAATTGAAATTTTAAGATTAATTTTAATTATTTTTTGTTAATATTTAAATCAATTACTAATGTTAAACTAAACATTAATAAAATTAATTTTAATTAAATTAATAAAATGTGATAGAAAGTGTGAGAAATAATATTTCAATGAGGGTATGAAAGTAATTTTGTTTGATATTATATCGCAATGACATTGTAAATTAGGATTGCTTTCATTTTATTCTACAATTCATTTGCCTCAAAAGATTACAAATTAGTATTGCAAGCAAATTAAGATTGCAACTTTATTTAAGGATTACTCAAAACAAACATCGTAATTTAATTACAAACGGATTACTAATGAGGATAGCGCGAAACAAACGGGGCCTTATTGGAATTACCATTAGTTCGTGTATGACTATCCTTCTAGATTGCGCGACCAAAGCTTCTTATTCATAGCAAATAACATACTTTATTAGTTAGTCAAATGACTCAATTTGAGATTCATTAGATTTTTCACATTAGCTTTTTCATTAATTTTTTATTCAGAATTTAATAGAAAATTAGCATTTATTACTGTTGAATTGCCATATTGGGTGGGTATATGTATTAAACTCGGGGTGTGTAAATTTTCCTGAACAGATCAAACTGAACCCGATTAAACTAAAAATGACCAGTTTGGTTCGTTTTTTAAGTATGTACAATGGTTGGGTTTGACATTGAAGAAAAACCAAACTTTCGATTTAGTTCAAAACTTTCGATTCAGTTCAAAACTTTCTTACATTTTGAATCGAACTACCAAAATTTACCTAAAACATACATCGTCTTTATATCTCCCATATCACATTCTATTATCTCAACTCTTACTCACGCACAGCGTAACACCTCATCCATGCTTAGCGCCTCCATTTTTGTCGAGCTTCATCATCATTCATCAGTCTCCATTTACGTCGAGCTCCATCATCAGTCTTATATATTGGTATTTTGAATTTGCTTTCTAAGAATCTCCTACATTTATGTCAAGCTCCCTCTTCTCCTGACTCTCTTCCTCTTATAGTCTTCCATTTCTCTTAAGCTCTATCTCTCTAACCTTATTTAAGCTCCACCACGCTCAAGCTTTCTCATCCATTTCTGTCGAGCTCGAGGAAACTTTAAGGTTTTTGCCTAAAGTAGACCCATAGGAAAACACCATGCTGAAAATAAACCCGATTCCTAATTTTAGCTGATCAAAACCCTAGGCCTACTATCCAATCACTTTTTCCTCAACTTTAGAATTTTTTTCCTTCGAATACTTTTCTTAATCAATCATCCAATCAAATGTCGACTTTTTATACTTCAACACTCAACAACTATAACTTTTTGAGGAAGTCGTCCAAATATATCTCATTTTCCTTCATCGGTAATCCACAATATTGCTTCAAGAAGGCTTCGAGATAATCTTGACGCCTACAAGATGATTTTGAAGTCTACAAGATGATTTTAAAGTCTAAAGGATTGATTGAAGATCATTTTAAAGACTTCAATACAGCTTTAAAATCATCTGGAAGCCATTTTGAAGTAATCTTGTAGACTTCAAGATCATCTTGAAGCTCTCTTGAAACAATCTTGTAGACTTCAAGAAGGCTTCAAAATCATCGTGAAACCATTTTCAAGCAATCTTATATACTTTAATATGGCTTCAAGATCACCTTGAAGCCCTCTTGAAACAATCTTGTAGATTTTAAGATGACTTCAAAACCATCTTGAAGCCCTTTTGGAACAATCTTGTAGACTTCAAGATGACTTCAAGATTATCTTGAAGCCCGTTTGAAGCAATATTGTAGATTTCAAGATTGTTTGAAGATCATCTTGAAGCCATTTTGTAGATTTTAACACGGCTTCAAAATCATATTGAAGTCATTTTGAAGCAATATTGTAGATTTCACAATGGCTTCAAGATCATCTTGTAAACTTTAAAGTCATCTTTTAGACTTTAAGATCATCATGTAGACTTCAAAATTATCTTGAAACTCTCTTGAAGCAATATTTGTGGACTTTCAATGAAGTAAAATGAGATATATTTGGATAACTTCCTTAAGAATCTATGAATATTGAGCGTTGAAGTATAAAAAGTTTACATTTCATCGAAATGGTTGTGTAAGAAGGGTAAGAGGGGAAAACTTTTGTAAGTTGGGAAAACAGTGGTTGGATTGTGAGCCCAGGGTTTAGATCAACTAAAATTAGGAGTTATGTTTATTTTAGGCATTTAATCTTCCTAAGAGTCTATTTTAGACAAAAACCCAATCTCTAGACTCCACCTCCATGGAAGCCGATGTCCCTCCTCTCTTAAGCTCTTTTCCTCTCTCAATACAATGTTCTTTTATTTCGTTACAATCATTAATATAAATGATGTGTAGTCTACTTTAGACAAAAACCCAATCTCCAGACTCCACCTCCATGGAAGCCGATGTCCCTCCTCTCTTAAGCTCTTTTCCTCTCTCAAGACAATCTTCTTTTATTTCGTTACAATCATTAATAGAAATAATGTTAACAATCACATGCTCATGAGATTAGTGTGAAAATAATCACATATTTATCATTTTGAGCAATTTATCCGTTGGCTATTTATTGTATTCGTTAACAACTATTTTCCTTTTCAATGATACATTTTTTTATTTTGTTTTGAGTTTACAGAGATGAGATGGTTACATTAGTCGGGGACCTAAATGTTGATTTAAAATTTTTGCCATTGCCACAAAGATTAGGGGGCTATTGATCAAAGTGTTTAAGCGTCATCTAAAACAAGTGGACAAGAAATGAGAAATGCACTTTAGTTTTTGTTGTTGTTGTTTGTTCATTTATTTATCTGACGCGTAATCCTGGCTTGGATTTGTCGAAAGCCGTTTGATGCAGACAACGACTCCATCAAATTTCTCAGATCTAAACACGCCAAAAAGGTATGATTTTTCAATATTTGGTACGAAACAAGCTCTCTTTAGCTCCTTTTTAGACGTCTACTTCTCAAATATAACAAGTCATACACATTCCGCCTTCCCATTTCTTCTCTACCTTCAAAGATCATCAACAGGGGGTTGCAGCGATTGGAACCAGGGCGATGACTTTCAGTCGTGACGAACGAGCTTAAAGATGAGCAAGAAATAAGGTTCGGTTTCACTTTATTACCCTGCAGTTCGCGGTTCCTATATTGGGGTGTTTGGCCAGTATTAGATTTTGGTTTTTCCTATGTTATTAGGGTTTCTTTATGTCTTCGAATATTGCGAACATCGACCTCAATTCGGAAGTCGTTTTGGGAAACCGACAGTCTGAGGTTGATGGGGTTGATATTTCAGAGTCGGTCCCAATGGACGAACATGGTCTTTTAAAGGATTCCCGAGAGAATAATGTTCCTGCGAAATGCATATTTGGGTCGGGTATTGGTGGAGCTGATGTTGGAGGGCTTGAAAATGTGAATGGAGAAGTAGGGGAAGAAGGTTTGGATGTGAAAGTTGAATTCGTTGGAAGAGAGGAAATAAAACCTGATCTAAGGGTGGGGGATGGGGGCCCCGATGATGATTCATTGGTGGCAATTACTGCTGCGGCAGTGACAGATAGGGACGAAGCTTCAGTTGATTTTGGAGATGCGATCATGACGGACGATAAGGAATTGATCTTGGAGTTAAAGGATGGTGCCGGAAGAAATCCAACTGATGAATCTTTGTTATTTTGTGAAGTAAAAGTAGGGGTAGTTCAGGAATCCGGAGAGCTGACAGAACTTAAAGACGTGAATGCTTTAAATGGATACAATTTAATACACTCTCATCTCCAATCGGAAATCCGTGGAGATGGTCAGTTACTACAAAATGACGAAAAGGAGAAAGTTGCCCGAAATGCGGGAATAGCTTCTTGTTCTTGCAAGACAGAGCAGTCTCAACATATGAAGCAGTGCCATGAAGAGCAGGTTGACCATGGAGCCTCTGTGGTTGTGGGTTCCCTAAATCAGGATGATACAAGCACCATTGAAAACGTTGATGTCTCGCATCTGAATGTTGGTTTAAACTCTTCGGGAACTGAGGAAGTTATTATCCAATTAGTGGATGATAATCAACGTGCAGCAGTAGAAGTAGACAAAAGCAAAGGGACGTTACCCAAACTAGACACAAATTTGAATACTATGTCAATTTCTAATAGTTTGTGTAATGAGACCATAGCAGTTGATAATGTGGAATTTACCAACAAAAACCAGGATGCGTGCATTAGTTTGTCTCGAACAGGGGTTCCATCGGATATTGTAAATGGGCATGATTTGATGGATGATGTTATTGATCTGAACCCATCTGCCAGCAAAGAGGGGGAGCCCTTGACTGATGAGAAGGTAAAAACAGCTGTTTCGGCACCTGAATTCCATGCCTCTGATCTAGTATGGGGTAAAGTAAGAAGCCACCCCTGGTGGCCCGGGCAGATATTTGATCCTTCGGCTTCGTCAAAAAAGGCAAAGAAGTATTTCAAGAAAGATAGTTATCTTATAACATACTTTGGGGATCACACATTTGCATGGAATGAAGCATCACTCATAAAGCCCTTTCGGGAACATTTCTTGCAGTTGGAGAATCAGAGCAGTTTTGAAAGCTTCCGACATGCTGTTGATTGTGCTTTGGAAGAGATTTCCAGACGGGTAGAGTTTGGACTTGCCTGCCCTTGCTTGCCAAGAGAATTATATTCGAAGCTCAAAACACAGGTGATTATTAATGCTGGAATCCAGGAAGAGTCAAGTAGAAGAGACGGCGGAGATAGTTCTTCAAGTGCAGCGTCTTTTGATCCTTCGAAACTTGTCAGCTTCATAAAAGCATTGGCAGAATTTCCTCATGGTGAGGCTGACAGGTCAGAATTTGTAGTATCCCGGGCTCAGGTGTTGGCCTTCAGTCGATGGAAGGGTTATAACGAGCTGCCTGAGTTCAATGCGCTTGGTGGTTTGTTTGAAAATGAAACAGAGTTTCTACTCTCAGGGAAGGAGAAACAACTTAGCGAGGATGCTGCTGGAGATGTCAAGGGGAACACAGATACATCATCTGGTAAAGAACTTAGGAAAAGTCAGGATAGCTCTATTCGTAAACGCAAGCAGGATTCTGTGGAGAGCATGCGTCCCTACAAAAAGGAGAGAACTTCATCAGATTTTATGGTTGAGAAGTTATTTAACACACCAAAGTGTGAAGATGGATATCAAAGGAACAAAGGTTGCAAGTCAACTTCACATTCTTCTGGCAAGAAACGCAAGGTAGTTGATGCTATTGCTGATCAAAATGATCATTTGCAAGCACCGTCTGGTAACAAGTATTTGCAGAGTAAACTAACTTTTGGAGTTGGAGATAGCATTCGAAGGGTTGCGAGAAAATTGAGTGGGTCAAATCCAATGCTGGAACATACTGGTGGAACATCTCAAGAAACTGTAGTTGATAACAAAAACAAAGCAACTCCTGTCACCAATAACCCACAGAGTACAAAGCTTGGGATATCGGAGTTTCCCTCTCTAGAGGAAGTACTATCCCAGCTTTGTTTGGCTGCTAGAGACCCCATGAAAGGATACAAATTCTTGGTTTCTATAGTACGCTTCTTCTCGGAATTTAGAAACTCTATTAGCATAGACCATTCTAGTACAGAAGGACAAGAAGAATCTCATACACAAGTCTCTGGTGTTAAGACTGGAAAAAAATCAACAAAGACTGGGAAACAGACTCCCGACTCAGAAGATAGAGAAACATCTGACTTGGAACTCATGAAAGACTCTTATTGGACTGATCGGATAATTCAGAGCATTCCTGAAGAGCAATCCACACTTGGGAAAGTGAATGAAACTGCTGATATAAAAGATGGTACTCCTGTTGTTGAAGAACAGGCAGCCCCCAGTTTAGATTTGACACAAGAAGTTGGTGCTCGAAATCTTGAATCAGGAGCAAAAGGGTCAGGGGCCAACTTGGATGACAAGGAAGACTTCTCTCCTGTAGCTCTAATTCTGAACTTCACAGACTTTGATTCAGTACCTTCAGTTGCTAATCTGAACGAAATTTTTAGCCGATATGGAGCTTTAGTTGAATCAAATACTGAAGTGCTGAAGAAGAGTAGCCGTGCCAAAGTGGTTTTCAGGAGACGTTCTGATGCAGAAACAGCTTTCAGCAGTGCTGGGAAATATAGCATTTTTGGACCCTCACTTGTCAGTTATCGGCTCAAGTATATGCCAAACCCACCAACTAAAGCTACTCGACATGCAGCAAAGAGGTGCAGAAAAGAGGCAACAATTCAGGAAGAACCTGCTACTTGATCCTTTAAAATGCAGATTCTAAACCGTGGTATCAATTATTACCCGAGATGTCCACAGGCTGCTCTACTTTACCTTTTGTTATCATGATAGAATCCAGAGTTAGGCTGTCAATAGATAGGAATAGGATAGAGTAGTGAACGTTTCTATGATCACATCTTAAACACCCAAAGAAACTAGGATATTTTCATTATTGTATAAAGTCGTAGGAATGAATCTTAATTCAATCTGTTTGGAAAAATGGACGAGCTCAATAATGTCTTCCTGTTTTGCCAAGCTAACATTAGGCCATTACATTTCGACCATTTGAATGTGTTGATTTCCGATTATTCTTAGATGAGTAACTCTTTATTTGTTAACAAGTTAATGGCTGACAACATTTGCAAACTCAGCAAATGTAAATGCAATTGATATGTTGAATTGGGGCAAACTCTCTGTTACTTGTACTTTGTTATCATGGAGTTGGCCTTTACACTTTCTTTGTTTTCATAATTATCACATAAATACTAATGAACCGTCATGGTACTTGGTACTATTTGTTCGTATCTTAGATGATTTTTCTGTCGTTTTCTTAAATTGAATCAGATAAATGATTTCCCACTTGGAAAAACAAAAATGATCACGACCATTTAACCTATGTAGTTCGTGTTAAGTCCATTAATAAGAGAGAAAAACTATAATTATTGACTAAAATATTAGTTAAAGGCCTAAAATGAGGAAACGATATATATTTTTAAGTGATCATCGTAACAGCCAGAGTACCAAAAACCTACAAGGAGTTTAAAGCAAACAATTTTCACCAATAATCTCGACAAGAACACGATCCGTTCACGTAATGATGGAATCGGTTTCGATCCCTGACGATGATTTCCCTTCCAAACTTCTTGGAAATGTGTTTCATGAAAGAATGACAGTCATGACAAATGCGAAGATTCTTCATTATCCTCAACGTTCTTGTATCATAATTAAGTTGCAAACGCCACAGCTAACTTCTCACTGTGATAACTAAGACTATGCTCCTTCTCCTCCTCTTCAATATCATGTAACACATTGGACGTGCGCGGAGTATATCCCTCGTTTTTAAAATCTCTCACTATTAACCTTAAGAACTTTGTGATCCCCTCAGATTGAGGATGAGAATTGTCGCCCGAAACGAACTCATGAAACACTTGATCGACGTTAATCAAACTGTACCCGGGTTTCTTACTAATTCTTTTGTCTCTCATTGAACTCCTCACCATGGCTTTATCAACCCATCTACCGACTCTACCATATGCATTGGAAAGAAGAATATAGTCACCATCATGGTGAGGGTCTAACTTATAGATCTTTCCCTTTACTTTCTCAGCCAACTCAAGATGGTTATGATTTACACATGCACCTAGAAGAGTCCTCCAGATAATGGAGTTTGGCTCCATTGGCATTCTTTCCACAAATTCATATGCTTCATTAAGCAAGCCAGCACGGCCAAGGAGGTCAACAATGCAACCATAATGCTCAAGTAGTGGCTCCATTTTATAGTCCTTAATGCTTTCAAAAATTTGCCTACCTTCTTCAACAAGACCTCCATGGCTACAAGCCACTAAGATACCAGAAAATGTACTGTGATCTGGCTGGAAACCGGATTTCTTCATGTCGTGGAACGCTTTAAGTGCCTCCTTGCTCCGCCCGTGCACCGCAAACCCGTTGATCAACACTGTCCATGTCAATACATTTCTAACCGGCATTTCGTCGAACACTCGGATCGATTCATCAATGGACCCACATCTAGAAAACATGTCAATTAGGGCAGTACCCAATGAAACTGAAATTTCCAATTTACATTTACGAATGAAAATATTAATCCACTGACCCAATTCAAGATCTCCTAAACTTGACACTGCAGAAATTACACTGAGCATAGTAACCTCATCTGGATTTACGCATTCTACGAGCTGCATTTGTCTAAACAACGCCAATGCCTCGTACGCAAAACCATTGTTCACAAAACAAGCAATCATGGAAGCCCAAGAAACCAAGTCTCTCTCAAGCATTTCGTCGAAGAGTTTCAGTGCAAGCTCAACCGACCTAGAGCTCCCATAGGAGCTAATTAATGCGTTCTGAACAAAGATATCAGAGTCAAAACCAAGTTTAAGAATGAGGGAATGAATGTGGATATTCATTTGGAGACGAGCGGAGGCCTTGAGAAGAAATGGGAAAGTGAAATTATCAGGGGGAACGCCTCGGAGGCGCATTGAAGCGAAGAGAGAGAGAGCGTGGGATGGAGAGAAATGAGCATGGGCTCTGATGATGGTGTTGTAGGCGAAGGTATCCGGAGAGCAAATGCGGGAGAAGAGAGAGCGAGCATAGGATAGACTTTCGGGGGCGGCGGCGGCGCAAGATAAAAGGAGACGGCGAAGGGAAAAAGAGTCAATGGGTTGGCCGGTTTTGATGAGGCTACAGTGGAGTTTGCACACATTATTCATGGATTGTCATTAGTCTCTACACCATAATCGGAGAAAATAAGCCATTATTCATATCATCATCTGACACGATCTTCAGAGGCCCGGCACTATACCATTACCGTCTGCCAATTCCCACTTTGAACTGAACTGCTGTTTGCAATAGCTGAAGACGGTGGTTCTGTACAAATAAATATTCAAATATATTTTGTGTCGATATTTGAATTCTGGCTTATTCGTATGCTCGTAGTCCATACCATTCCCAAGTACAATATCCAGGTGTGATATGTCCATTTAAAAATTAGTTTATAAATTTTTTTTCCAATTTTTTAAAATCATGATTTGGTTTACTTTTGTTGGAAAAAGAATTATTGGATCTAGAATTTTTTTCTTCTTTTCTTGTTGCTCGTTGATGGATAATTATATATCATTAATGACATGTTTATTTAATTCTCATTTAAAATAATTATAATCTAATTTTAAATATTCATTTTGACTTTAGAATATGATTCTATGTTGATCCCACGACTCCGATTAATGTTAATTTAATTGACTGTTTGGTTTTGAACCCTAGCAAATAGTTAGTATTGTGATTCTACTTTTCTTATTCATTTGAATTAAACTATGAAAAGTCAAATATGCCTTAAAAATCCTATAGCATTGATATTAATACGCTCATTTTCCTTGTAATGGCATTTTAGTAATGTCGTATAGTTCGATTCTAATTACTTGATTAAAAGGCACAAATAATTTTGATTATTTCAACCAATTTGATTCCTGATTTTGATTCTTGAAAGTTAACAATCACATTAATCTAATTCTAGATTCTGATTCTGGATCATTTCATTCTTCATCTGATTATTAGGTAAAACGTTTTTAAACTTCATCTAATTCTAAATGCAAGTAACGATGTCATAACTAAAAAATTCTTGAAATTCTCGTACTATAGTAGCATAGGGGTTCTCTTGATTATTGACTTCGGGCTAGACCTACAAGTTGAGAAAAATATGGTATAAGGGTTCTCTTCATCATTGACACTGAGGCTAGACCCACAAGATCGAGAAAAATGTGGTATAAGAGTTCTCTCGATTATTGACACTGGAGCTAGACCCACAAGATTGAGAAAAATGTGGGGTTATTTTATAATAATTCATGAAGGGGATTCTCATATTTTATGTAATTTGATGTGAAATCTAGAAATATTTCTTGTGTTCGTGTATTTTTGTTAGACAAAGTGTAATGTGTTCATGTAGCTATTGGTAAAAAAAATCTTCTATGATTCAAGTAGTGACCACTTTACAGGAAAATAGAGTAATAGAACACACTATTGTGATAGTTAAAACAACTGGTTCTCTGGTTACGTCACAATATCTTACCCCTTATACTGGAGCGGTCTTGGCTGAATGTTTTATGTACCATAAGCATTACACTTCAATCATTTATGATGATCAAACAAGCACATGCATATCTTCATTAGAAGTGGCTTTCTAAATACTTCTTGGATTTTAAGTAGACACTAGACAGAATATTTCTATTCATTATAGCACGAGACCATTTCGTGCCAAGGATATGAACTAATGCAAAAACATGCTCTGCTTGATATATGATTTATTACTTCACTTATGCTGAAATTCAAGACATGTAATGGCTTCATTTGAAGTATATTCATTAACGTGGTGTCAGAATATGATTTGACTATTTTGAGCCGAATAGATCTTTGAATTCAATAGCAGCGGACCACATCAAACAAAAATTAAAACTGATTTATATTGTTATAAGCTAATCGGAACAGTTGTCTCATCTTCGGCTAAACATGAAACAATCCCGATCTTTGATGTCCATTGGTAAACTCAAATTGACACATAAGTCAACCACTCTTTTTAGGAAAAACATTAGTGCATGCTCTTTAATTCTCTTCAAATCAAAAACTTTGGTTGATCAATGACGAAGATTAAAGCATCAATCAAAGCATAAGTAGAAAGGAAAATGTATTGGTTTTTTATACAATAATCACTACCTAAGATATTCTCCTAAGAAATTCTCATCAGATCCTCAAACTACCAGAAATTTCACCAAGCTCATACATATTTTCATCGTCAGTCATTACTTAAAATCCCGTCGATGCATATCGTATGCACATAGATACATATTGCGTCTTTCCAAGTCTTTCTAGAACAACGGAAGCAATAATCTATACTAAGGACAAAAAGTCTCTAGTTTCACATAAAGTCTAACGAAAGGCTTCACCTTTGTTACATTCTTCTTGCAAACGCGGACTCAGTTGCAACTATTTGCCCAAGTACCTGTCAAGAATTGAAAAATAATGATGTGTGAAAACAGCACTATATGGTATATAGCAGCCAAGTACGGGATACTTAAATTTATACCATCTCATCTACTTCTGGTTTTTCTTCCATAACACTCCAATCTTCTTCAACATGTTGTTGACATTTTTCTTCTTCGGTGAGTCATCGTCAAGGTCTTCTAAGTAAGGTGATCCGAGAGGATAATTGCTGTCAAGAGAAACTGTTCTCTCTACAAACTTGCCGTTTTTGCCAGGCGAAAGCATAGAAGCTGCTGCTTCAGCTGCTTTCCTCCATTGGTCTGCTTGCACCTTTAATTTCCTCAACTCAGCCTCTAATTCTGAATTAGCAGTTTGTGCGGCATCCAGTTGTTCAGTTGCCCGTGCGGCTCTTCTGCTGCTTTTATCCGCTTCCTCTGTTATATAACCAAGTTTCATCAAGGCCTCTTGCTCTCCAGCCCTTGCTTCTTCTGCCAAAGCAACTGTTTCTTCCTTAATTCTATTGCTTTCCATTTCCCTCTTCTTAATTTCAATCTTTAGCGTTTCATTTTCCTCAGTTACGCTCTGCAACTCTGTCTCCTTATCCAAAAGTCTTGTCTTCAACTCCGTCATATCAGATTCTATTTCACTTGATATATTTCTTTCAGTTTTCAGGTTAAACTCTTTTTTCTCCTCTGCCATTTGTTGTAACTGAGAATCTTTATCCATAAGGTGCAATCTCAATTGCTCAGTATGAGCTTCAGCGTTCTTCAGCTCTAGTTTTGTCCGTTCCAACTGTTCATAAGCACTTCTAATCTGCAACGTGCTCTGAACGTAATCTTCCTGGTATCTTATCTCAGCTGCATCTAATGCAGACTTCAATTGATCTACTTCAGATCTCATGAAGGCGAGCTCCGCTTTTAGCTTCTTCATTTCCTCGTTTCCTTCTCCATTTTCCTGGACAGGATTTGCATTGATGGTAGGTTCCTCCAAACTTTTGCTCCGACTACTAGTCAGATCAGACTGAAACTTGCGAATGAGTCCCTCCATTGACTTGACTTGGGATTTCGATTGCTCCAATTCCAGTGACAAGGACTTGTAAGCCTCCGTGGACTTAAATCCATCTGCCTGAAGCATTTCAATTGCAGCATTTTCTGTTTCTAATTGTATTTGGGTTTTCCTTAAAGTATCTATACTTCGAGCTTTGGATTCTTTGCAGTTGCTAAGCTCGGATTTCAGATTCTCGACCACACAGAGAGTTTCTGCGAGCTCCACACTCAAGCCATGGATCTCAGCTTGTGCAGATTCAGCATGCTTACTCTGCGTGGCCTCGGCTTCAGTAAAACTTTCCAGCTGAACCTTAAGCCTCTGAATTTCATTGATGGCAGAAGCCAAGGCAGTAGAGTCAATCGAATGCTGCTTCTGGACGGCCTCAAGCTCCGACTGCCATGCTCTATCTTTATCCTGAGAGATTTTACTATGCTCTTGAACCCGACCTTCCTCAGAAGCAGTAACCTCCAGAAGTTGCTGTTGGGATTCCTCAAGTTGCCCAGTCATGGCTAAAAGGTGCTTCTTGGCTTCTTCACTCTCAAGCTGGGCCTGCCTCTTCAATGTCTCGGATGAGCTCAGTTGGTCATTTGCCTTCTTCAGATCATCCTGTAGTTTAGCTAGCTGTGATTCCAACTCAGATAATTTGCTCGGTCTTTTCTTCTGAAGCTTAGAGAAAGAAAGAGGACAGCAACGTGAAAACCATAATAACAGAAATGGAAAGTTATGAAGACATCAATTATTCAAATGCCAATTATCTAGATATAGGTGTAAATGATAAAGTTCCGTTTTATAATACCTCTGGCACTGGACTGTGGGGCGACTTGCGTTCAAGGACTTTAGGACTTCTGTCCTTTGGTGTCTTACTGGTTGGATGTGGAGAAGAAACTGAATCAGAATCCGATGCTGTTGTTTTGAGTTGACGAGCAGTTCTGGGTGTTATAGGAGATTTCCTTTGAGGTACTTCCACAGAGGGAGTTCTGCATTCAAACACCCAACAGAAACATTCTTAAACCGAGATTTGGTAATCACTGCTGCAGCCATAAATCCATTATTGATGTGCTCATATTAAGACGGTAACAAACTTTTGGGCTTTGGATGACTAATTCTAGAATTTTACTGCTTAGAAAATAAAAAATAAAAAATTTACTTTAGATGCGTCTCCAAGGAATATTACTTTGCTTTTGAAGGGGAAAAGCATAAAAGATTTTGGAAAAAAAAAGATTCTTCATTGAGCAGCCAAATGGAATAAGAGTCTTACCTCGCTTTTGGGGTCTGCATATTTATATTTTCTTCACCAAAAATGGAGAGCAGGTAGAATAAATGACCTCCCCTTCAAAAGTAATTTAATATATAAGTACGATGAATTAGTAGTGGTATACAGTTCCTAAAAGATGGCCCTTTGTAATCAATCCATACGAAACCCAACAATTAAGCAATACACAATTCCTTCAAAGGAACCCCACAGAAACTACCTCCACTACGACCAACCAGATCCAAAAGATAACAAATATTTTCATCAGTGAAACCTCCACCCCTATTTACATGTTTTGCTACTCTTTTACCCCGTTACCACCCCTTTTAGCTCCAGTACTTAAGAGTGACTGAAACGCATTATTGAAGACAATGGGCCAGCAAGAAATCAATGACAATAATAACTTCTGCACACTTGCCTTCTGTCCCATGTTGAGTTCTGCTTTAATCCTCAGAACAACACTACCTGATTATTTATGTTTTCGTTTTCTTTCCATTTGAGCAGTTCAAATATCAAATAGGAAAATGCGAATTTGCCGTATCAGTATTCACATAAATTCAACTCGACTTTTTATATTTAAATCTATGCTAAAATAATGACTATGCCTGTTTGTTTTTGGAGTAATATAAAATGAAAAAGAAAAATTCAACAAAAATTTCAAGTTCGTTCGTTGTGAACTTGCAAACACCTGGATCTAATCCATATATATTGAGCAGATTTGCAACCCGACACTAGCAAATAGAAAAAACGAAAAGATTAAATAAGCAGAGTATAACATTAAGATATAAGCAAGCATCTTCATTACTGAAGTAACTCGATGCGAAAAACCTAAGGGACAAAAGCAAGACAAAGCTCAAACAAAAGGTGAGAGACTAAAGACTTCCACATCAAACCACGGACATTGTCTCCCAAGCAGAAACTTCCCGTAAAAACACACTATTTTAAGACTAAAACCGCATAAGTTGCCGTAGCAAAACAGACAGAAGCCCACCACCGAAATGCAAAGTCATCACTGAGGAAGAAGCATCTCACATTTTCCGTTAAAAAATTCATCCCAAGCAAGAAACTTTCCCGTAAAAAATCCAACAAGAAATGCAAAGTCATTACAACATCACAGCTCAGGCAGAAACGTCTCACAATTTCCATTAAAGCATCAAAAGATTCAAAACAATATTAACCAAGACAAGACAAAGAATCCTCAATTCTCCTAACAAGCGACAAAACAGAGCATGATATAAGTTATGGCTCAAGCTTACTCTCACCGGAGATTGCAGTACTGCCTTCAAATGCCAGAGAAAAAAAAACCCTAGTTTTGAGATGCAAAGCTCAAGAGCGAGTAATGCACACGCATTCAAGTGCGGAAGCAATGAACGGCACTGTTACCTTCTTCTTCTTCAGCTGTTTCTACGCTCACTTCCCGAGCTCTTTCTCTTCTCTCTGTCTTTTCCTCTAATCCGCTTTGATTTATTTTATTCAGTGGGACTGAGTAAGCAAAAGAAACAGTACTGTCTTGGGATACGTAGACATTGGGGGCATTAGTGGTCACGCCCAAATTGAGTCACGCGCTTTCTCACGCTCCTAATCACGTGGTATGTGGCTATTGTCGAGACCCACTAGTCTACTACCAATCGCAGTACAACTGCCACAATTTTTACGGGGAAGGGCGTTTACTGACTAGTCCCGCCCCGCGCCCAAGTCCCGACAAATACTAAATTTTTGCCCAACCGCTCCCTTTTCAATTACGAAAACTAGATTAAGTAAGGATTTAATTTTATATTATAATAAATTTGACAGACTAATCTCTATCTAACTCATCGTTATGTTTCCTTAAAAACACTTATTACTATGTATCTTATTTTAAATATTTTCAAAACTGTTAAAACGTAAAACACTTGCATATCAACCTATTAGTGCGTATATTTTAAAATATATTTATATGTATATAAAATTATTTTAAAAAATACTTGGACATATATGTTTTGTAGAAATATTTTTACAAAATAAAATATACTTCAAACAACAAAATATATCAGGTACATGTGATTTAGAGTAAAATATTTACAGATCAAAATAATTTTACAGGTCAAAATTGATGAACATAACTAAATTAAATAATATTGTATATGTTCTAAAACCTAATTTATTCTGTATTGAATATCAAGGCATGTTAGTGAATTTATTGAGAGATTTTTAACTTATCAAATTTAACAAACTATCAATTTTTCTGGATTACAAGAATAATGATACGTACCATCATATAAAAACATATTAAACAAATGTGAAATGAACCTATCCGAATCATTTAATTAACAGGTTAATCAGACCAAACGACAGTTTTCTCTATGGTTTAAAAGAAATTCATTAGGATGCATGAATTCATTTACAATATTATAATAAATGATTTCTTTTATAAATTTCTCATCAATAATCTATTGCATATGAATTATTGATAGATTTATAACCGTTGAGTTTACCGAGATGAGTGTTATTCTACTGCTTAAGCACTGCCCCCATGTGCAGTTTACCAATTGACCACTGTTCAATTCTTTTTTTCACATTTTAGTAATTGAATTTAAGGGTCTTCTAACGGGAAAAATTATAGTATTCTCATAGTACTGTAGTTAATTAAAGGAATACAATATTTTGAGAATAACGTAAATTTTTTTCCTTATGTTTAAACTAGGAGTATATCTGATTTTTCGTGTTGAATATTTTCAAATCTCAATTCTTAACTATTTTTGTTTCCTCACAATATAAATACAATATTAGATTTTTTTCTCTATTTAGTTTACAAATAATCATAATTTGATATAGCCCAAATTATGTCTAGGTCCAATTGAGTAATAACAACGAAAGTAATAAATATGGCATCTACTTTTCTAGTTTGGAGTGATATTTCATTTCAAGTGAATATAGGAGCGTTGCTTCTAACATCACTTTAATACGTTAAAATGATATTTCGTATCATATTTATTTGACAAACGTGACTACTTTAAGCATATTTAAGTATGGGAAAGTACTTTTGCGATAAACACTTGTTCTAGTATTTTTTTAAAATATTATTACATATATTTGAATATGTTTAAAAACATATACAAGTGTTTCTTAAAAAAATATATGATATAATTATGAACTAATATATTATTATTTTAATGCATAAAAGCAGTTATACTCATAACCAACAACAAACGCACAATTCGTCAAATAAATATTACCAAAAACATTGTAAATGTAACGCCCTGATTCTGGAGGGTTAAATATATATATAAATTCACAATTTTGAAATCTCCAATTCAAAATAAACCCTAATTTTGAGAAAATTCTCAAATTGAAATTCTTAATTTACCCATGATAGAAAATCATTGACCTTAAATAGCGGAAGCATTAAACTTATCCATGATCAGAATCTTAATCATCACATAGGGGAAGCGATAAAGTGTCTTAAATGCATAATTAATAAAACCTCTAAAAACTGAATTAAATTCAGAAATAAAGTCAAAACTTGAAATTCATAATTCATGAAGCTTTCACTCATCATAATTCTTAGAAAATCATAACGTAAAATTAACTACTTAAATAACCAAGTTTAACAGAAAACATCTTCCTAAATTTTAAATCAAATCATAAACTGAAAACATAAATTCCTCTGATCTAACTGGTTATGGCAGTCTCCCACTCATGTTGTTCGTCATCACCACCTGCATCATAAACAACTGTGGGGAAATGAGTATTTTAAAATACTTAGTAAGCAAACTCATATAATAACATACATCCACATGTCATAAATGCAATCATGACATAACATAACTGAACTTGACATATATCATAAATGAAATAAAGTAACGTACTTGATCATGACATGGCTTAACATAGCCCGTAGATAACACGTGTCTCAAACATAATAATATACAATCTTAGTCATATCTTGTTCTGGCATATCCCCTAGTTAACAACTTAAACAGAACTGATCACACGTTAACTGAAACACATCATAACGAATTGGGCGATGAAACAGATGGCACACATCGGGTGACGAAACAGATGACACACATTGGGCGACATAACATATGGCACTCATAGGTGACGAAAAATGTGAACAGATGGCACTTCATGAGTGACAAAAAATATTTACAGATGACACCCAATGTATGACCAAAACATGAACAGATGACATCCTACGTATTACGAAAGCATGAGCAGATGACACCCCATTCGTTTAACATAACAAAACGTGAACATCCATGATTTTTTGTTAATTAAGAGTCGTGCTTAAGTTCATATCTTGCTTAATTACCACTTGACTGAATTAACTTCATAACTTACAGAATTCAACGTATGATAATAATTAATCATATAATGCATACTGATACATGTAACAGAATTAAACATGATAACATACTAACGTAAAATCAGTCATACTCAAATATTTATCTCATGATAATCACATTAATAATTGAACAGTAATCAATTACCAAAGTGTTAACGAAATATAATAATTATTAAAAAATAGTTAAACATATAATATATATACATGATACAATTATAATATCAGAGTCACATCGTTATATAAGTCAATTTACACAGACATATATATGAATGTAACATGCTTATAGATAAATTAAAGCTGATGAGAATAACACATATTATTTATCACACGTGTGTCATATTACAATCTAAATTCACTTACCCAAAGTATATACATTTATCACACATGGGTCTTATTACAATATAAGTCCACTTACACAAAGCATATACATTTATAACAACGGGAGTCACACCATCATGTAAGACCACTTACACAAAGCATATATATTTATCACACATGGGTCACACTACGATATAAATTCACTTACATAAAACATATACATTTATAACAACGGGAGTCACACCATCATGTAAGCCCACTTACACAAAGCATATATATTTATCGCACATGGGTCACATTACGATATAAATTCACTTACACAAAGCATATATATTTATAACAACGGGAGTCACACCATCATGTAAGCCCACTTACTTGAAGCGGAATAATGAACTAAACAATTAATGACCTGAAATCCAAAAAAATATATAATCACTAAATTAATTTGAAATAAATATAAACACATTTTTAATATCATAAAATAAAATAGAATTAATTAAAACGGTGCGAATGGGTCTGAGCGAGGTCGGAAAATAATATATCGGGTCTAAAAGTTAAATGATAAAGCTTTGGGTCAAACGGTTCAGACCGTACTGGTTTAGACCAGGCCAGACCAGCTTTATCAGATGGACTGGTTCAGACCGGTCTGGCTAAACTGAACCGTTTCAGGGGTTCGCAAGACCCAGTTGCAGAATAAGAAAAATGGAAGGAAGGACAGGGGAGAACGTCGGGAAAGCGAGAAAACAGAGGGGGAGGGGGGGGAGAGAGAGAGAGAGAGAGAGAGAGAGAGAGAGAGAGAGAATGAGAAAGAAACAAAGAGGGGAAGAAAGAGAGAGAGGGATAGAGAGAAACAGAGGGAGAAAGCAACAACGGACAAAAAGAAAAGAAATAAAAAGTGAGTAAGAGAGAATCATATAGAGAAAATCAAAGAGAATGAGAGAAAGAAACAAAGAGTGGGAAGGACAGATGAGAGAGAGAGAGAAACATAGGGGAAACGAGAGGCACAACGAGAGAGAGAAAACAACGGATAAAAAGAAAAGAAATAGAAAGTGAGTTAGAGAGAATCATATAGAGAAAATCAAAGAGATGGAGGGAAAGAAACAAAGAGTGGGAGGGACAGATGAGAGAGAGAGAAACAGAGGGCGAGAGAGAGGGAAACATAGGGAGAGAGAAAAGACAGAGAAAGAAGAGAAGGAGAAGGAGAAAATAAGAAGCTTACCGGAAGGAATGGCGAAATGAGGCTTTCGCTGGGGCTGCCAAGGGGGAGAGAAGGAGAAGGAGATATATATAAAAAATTAGGTTAGGGATATGTTAGTGTGTAAAGAGATGTATGGTGTGAGAGAGAGCTACAAAAATTATAGGATATTAAAAATTGAAAAATTAAATTTTAAACTAAACCATATATAATTAAAATTGTTTTACCAAAATTACCAATAATCCCTTTTAAAAATCAAAATTTAAAATCACAGTTTTTTAAATAAGTTTTATGAAATTTTCCCTTTTACAAAGGGTTGAGGTATTACAGTAAATGTAGAATTCCTGCACTGAATATGCATCGAAACTAGCTAATCGTCCACCTATTGCATGGTGGTGAGGGAGACCTGGAAATGATAGGTCAGCCAATTGGATTGTGGCATTATATATTGTCTGTCTTTCTAACAGTGATTAACCAGATCCAATTTTTAAAATCCTATGATTCTGATTTTGATAGAACATAGTGTCCCAATTCTTCGTTTCCCGCTACACAACCGTCTATAATCCTCGAATACGAAGTGGCCAATTGAGAACTCAAGCGCAAATCTCTATCTGTGAATTCTCGCCAGCCTGCCAACATAGGGGACGAAATATGATCTATTTTGTTTGCTAGTGTTCAGAAAAAGAAAGAAAAGTGATGTGGTACACTATAATGAAATATATATTTATAGATGCAGTAAACTCATAGTGAGCGGGCTAATTCATGAATTGAATCAAATGGGCCCTTTTAACTAAGCGGTAGAGTCATGCTCTTTAAACGTCCGATGAAAGTCATCGGTTCAAATCCGATAAAAGGTTTTCTATTTTCCATGAAACTCTTATCTTAGTCTTCTGCCTTGGGCATGCAACCCAAAAAGATAGAAAGACTGCTCACTTGAAGAAAACTCTTTTAGAGCCTGGTACAAGCCAAGCCCCTTGTATAGGTTGGGCAAGCTTGGATGCCCCTACTCCCAACAAGTTGCTGGTCGGGATCGTGGTACTCTCACTCAAGAAGTGAGTAAGTTGGTCCTTGTTTGGTCATAAGGCTAATCGTTCTTATTAGGTCAGGGGCGGCCGGCCCGGGGGTTACCCGCGATTGGTAATGGCATAACCAGAAGAGGTGGAGACCAAAGGTGAGAAATGGAGATGACTGTTCTTATAGTGGTAAGTTTGACAACTGACTCATAAACAGGCCATTAAACACTAAGAAAACAACCTTCTCATGAAATTAAGTCCCTCAGCGGATGAATTATTTGTGATCTTTATGATGAAAAAACCCTAAGGGAAGGATTTCAGTTTTCTTGTCAAGGAAAGAAATACTAAGTAAAGGCAAACAACGAGGCGAAGATAGCAGACTTACCTCAAGACAAGAACATAGCATAGGGACATTGCTCCAGACTAGTTAAGTAGTTGAGCCCGGCTCCTCCGCTTGGCGAGATCCTCTTTGCTCCTAGTAGACTACTAGCCGTCTACTCTGCTTTTATGGAAGAGCTAAGTCCAACAAGAAGGGCTCTCTAAAGTCAATTGTCAAGCTTTCAAACTCGCATTGAAGTTGATGAATGATTACAAGGCTAGCAACAAGCATGCTTAATTATGATCTGCTGAAAAAGTACATCATGTTTTTTTTATTAATCACTCACATTCATGAAGCAGATTGTCGAATAGCCAACGCCTCTAACAACGTGTTTCAGCGGAGGGGGTTAGGGTGGTTCCTTAGGCACATTCACATCTACATCTACTTATAATAAGCACGTGCTCTTTTTCAAGCTTGAATCATGTTATCTTAATTGAGAATGTCGTTACTATAGCCTTTTAACGGTAGCTACACCTTGGTCGAGACTCACACGATAGTTGATACTCAGGATTTCATTTAGCTAAGTGGCCTGTAGACTAGAATAGTCAACCTCACCCTAATTTCACATTTGCTTGAACTCCCGATCTACTTTTAAACAAAAAAAAACTTCTGGAACTGGATTAGAAGATTAGTATATGAATTCGCTGCTTACTTTCTTTCCAAAGCCCAGCATGAGCGAGCCAAGCTACTCACTAAGACTGCCCAAGCTACTTATGCCAAACAACTAACTTTGAGACAACTAAGGGCAAACTTCGAGCTAGAAATAATGGAATATCATTAATGGTAAATCCCCCAGGAGGATTTCTTTCCTATGTTTTCTGGCTAAACAGAATTACCTTCCACACGTGCACTGAAACCAGAGTCTTCTATTCGCCTTAGGCAAAACTCGGAGCCTCATACTTGAACCTCATTCTCCTATCTTAAATAAGGCCTAAAAGGTGGCATTAAAGCCTTGGAACGGTTACCGCGCTTGATTTGACTCACCATTATTAGGCCTTTTTTTATCTTCGCATTACCCTAGTTCCTTAATCCAAATAGCCATAGGAGAAGCTGAGCTAGCTAACCTAAGTCCGTAGCTAAAGTTCTCAAATAAGAGTTCCATTCCCCTTACTTGTATTGAAGGCAAATCCAGTTACTAGTAATTCTAGTTAGCCCGTTTGCCCAAGCACACTCTCAACTTGTTCAATGATTTGATCCATTGTTGTATGCCCTACTTCTTAGTGAATTTTTGCCTAATTGGACTTGCCGTACTTCCTTTGACTACTCCTGAGATATAGTGGAAACATTTTGTTATGGTGGAGAGTGGGGAGTGAAAACACCAATGCAGCAGAGAACAACCGCATGAATCAGAATCCACTTATATTAAGACAGACAACTGAGAAAGAGTCCACGTTCTCCAAGTGGTTGATCTTAATGTGCTATTCGTTGCTTCATTTCGTATAGTGAGAATGCTTTCTCTTTCTCAGCGCTTCAACCTATCCCTTGTATAGTAAAGGGAACTCTGGCTGCGTGACTTTCTCTTATCTTATAAGGGTTTATTTTCTCTGACTTGACTCAGCTTTACCTACTTGACTCAGCGGTTAGAGTATCGCTTTCATACGGTGAGATTCGTTGGTTCAAATCTAATAGTAGGTAAAATCGGTTGAAACCCCTACTTTTGTCAGCACGACAGCAAGCACAGACTGGCAACAAGGAGTCAACTGAACTACCAAAGCATCGGTTGCTTCCACTTATGGCCTTCTTTGACCGCCTTGATGCCTTAATATCAAGGAACTCCCCCCTTCTTATCTTCATGTATATGGGCTGTAGGGCCCATCCTAAATAGACGAACAGGAAGAAGCTGAAGAAAGGAACAAGAGAAAGTTGATACTTAGGTGAAGACCGAGGGGCCAGAAACCCCAATGGGAAACCTTTCACCGCGCCACACAATTCTTTCACTAAGCGCTCTCTTAGACGTTTTCACTCCTGCCCCCACAAGCAAAGAGGTTTCATTCAAGATGACAGAAGACTAAGTGCAAGTGAATAGCCCCGAGCAAATCTTCTAGAGAGCGCACCCTTTGTTTCTACTCTTTATCTCTTCTAAGGAAAACTAAAAATCAAAAGAAAAAAAAAAGAAAAGGAATCCTATTTTTCTTCTGTGGACCCCTTGGACCTCCGACCAATGGGGTGATGACACATGCATGCGTGCACATGAACTTAAAGTGGGGAAACTTAGAGAAAAAGCAAGAAAAAGCTTTTTCCAGGGACTTGAAAAGTGCGCTAAGAAGTAAGAATTTCCTCAATAAAAATTGATGGAATTGGACCTAAAAAAGCCATTCAGATTCGTTGTCGATTGGGTATCAGTGGGAACATAAAGATAAAAGAGTTAACTAAGTATCAGATTGACCATTATGCTTCCTCGGCCCTGTTAGCCATTTGCTTGCTCGAACTGTACACATTCAAAGAGGGTACAAGCTAAACAAGCAAGCCATCCAAGTTTACAGAGTCGGAAGAACTCAAGCTAAACGAACAATTTGAAGAACTCAAGGGTTACAGTAGAGGCCAAACCAACCCAGGTACTAAGGTATGAATCTGGGTCTCAAACAGTAGAAGGGGATGGCTTTGCAACTCGAAGGGATGTTGTGCCACCTAGGTATGCGTCTGGATCTACTACTCCAACTGTATCTATTTGTGATGTACCTGGGTTGGTTTGGCCTCTTCTGTAACCCTTGTCGCTGATGGTTATAGGTAATCCATAGTCAAACAGAAAATAAAGCCTCTCAGAGAAAGTTTTCATCACCGTGAAAGTCGAGAGAGAAGTCTCTAAAGCCGCTATGGTCTGGGCTCTCACTCACTTCATCCGTCTTGGGGACTCTATTACGTTGCTCGCCCTATTAGCTAGCCGGCCACAACCATGGTAATTCATTAATTTCAGCCAGTCCCGGGTTCTATATTGTACGGCTAAACTCGCTAATAATATATATATATATATATATATATATGTTTTCTCAGGAACCAGACCTACATGCACGAAGAATAACATATATCTCTGGTCATATTCTTGTGTCACTTTTGTCATCCTCGTTCATTGTGTTTTCTCGGCCCTGCTAGCCATTTGCTTGCTCAAATTGTACTTATTCAAAGAGGGTACAAGCTAAACAAGCAAGCCATATAAGTTTATAGAGTCAGAATTTAGAAAGAACTTGGGAGTTCCTCTGTGATTAACTTAGCACACTTCTGGTGGTAGCCATTGGGCTGTCTCTAGAAAGAGCCACTATGGCATTACAGGGGAGCTTCACTTTCTGCTTCGGTTGGCACGATGCAGTAACAAAGAAAAGAATGAGATTTGTTCAGTCTTCAATCTTTGGGTGAATTCATTTGGGTATCGAAGTTTTAGTTATTGTCATCCCTTGCTTGGCAACAGTGGGCTTGGTAGTATCATAGGTGGGTCCTCGGGCAGTGTTTTCAGGGCGTAGGGATCATTGTCTCACTGTGGTACCCGAAAATATTCTATGCCCACATTGAATAGTTTTAATGCGTTGTTTAGTGACTTTCATGTCTTATGCTACTTTATGAAGATTCAGGCAGTCTTTTATGCCCTCTTTTAGGCGTTTAGACTCCCCCAATTCTAGGATGCATAGTAGCTCTAGCAAGTCCGTAGCTGGATTTGGATCAGGATGCGGAGTTTAAGTTGCGGGGTGAGGTAAATAAGGTTATGTCTATCCCATCCCTTCTTTGGTTCAGTCTTTGGTAGTATGTGTGATATTGAAGGATTTTAGGGCTAAGGGCTGGAGCATTCTTCCCACTCCCAGTAGTTTGTCTTCAGTAATTCGCTTGGAAAGTCGTCTTTCTTAAGAATGAGCGTAGCGCTTCACAAATGAAGGCGCAGGATGTGCTTCTTCCCTTTATAGCGGATTCTGTCATTTTCATATAAATGTTGTAATAAATCCTATCTCCCCTTATCTCTACTTCTACTAAAAAACGCTAAAATTGGGATATCGAGAAGGAGGGTAGACCGTGGAGGGTTCAACAAAGAAAAGGTAAGCTGGTTGGGCTTACCTTTTTCAACTGCATCGTACTATCATGAGGGGTCCGTACCCACTTTAGATTGAGAGAGCCCTCATGCTCGTAGAGCTAAAACTACTGCTACCTTGGAATCTATGATCATACATGAGTACCTCTCCTTCCAAAAAAGTGGCTGCTAATTGGCACTAATGCTAATGGGGACCATCGATCAAGAAGGACTTCGGAGACTGCAATCAAACTGAGAAAAAAAGAGAAAGATAGGGGAAATCTTCTAATTGTGCCTCTAACCTTACTACGCTACCCAACCAGCTAATAAAAGGTCAAATTCAGCAGGGCTGTAGGCACGAAATGCTAATCAAATCTGTTAAAGGAAGCCTAATCAAAGCAAGTAAACAAGAAGATCCGACTGAGTTGATGATGGACCAAATCTCTAAAGGCGAGAGGCTTTCTTAAAGACGTATAAGAAAGGGAAGGTTGAGAGAGGCTTATTGCACAATCCACCCAACTAAGCTAAACTAATAAATGTTGCATAAGAGAGTGGGAGGCCGGCCCCTGCCCATCTAGGGTGCACACCCATTTAGGAACATATGCAAAGGAGTAAAGAGAGAAGTCAATGAAGAACTAAATCCAATGACTTGGATTTGTTCGTACCATTCTGTCATCGATTAGTGCTGGGTTGGTTGGTGAGTCACAAAGAAAAAACATCGACAGAGGTCAAGCATCTATGTTTTATGAAATGCTTAGCGGTCTCATTTATGTTATGCCCTATCTAAGTAAATCTTTGTCTGTGTTTATTGAGCTTTCTTCACTTCAGTTCAGTGCCATGAGCTTTGCTTCACTTTATAGAAGATAGAATAGAGAGACCTTTGTCTTGAGAGTGAAAAGCAAGCGCAAGCGATAGAAAGGATAGTCCCTCACGCGTTCACGCGAATTACTAGAAAATGGTGATTTCATTAGATCATTAGTGAAAGAAGGACCAACGAGATCCTATCTTAAAGGAGAAGGAGGAGTAGGAGGAGTTAGTATTCTTTGAAGATCAATGAAGAAAGAAATATGACAATTATGCCATTCGGAAGAAGTCTTCTACAGAGGGAAAGCCTGTTGCAAGTAAGTGGAGAGGAAAGATCTCTAGAGATTCTTATCTCATTCCATTCCAGTGGCTCGACCAATAACCAATGGCAAAAACTAAAAAATCCATGGCTTCCCGGTAGAACCCAAGTTGTTGTGAAACCGAAAAAAGAAGCGATTTTTCTCACAGCTCGCTCATAGTGCAGGTCCCACTTGTATATTGTATTTGGCCAAAGAAACATCAGACAAGTTGGAGTTCTTACCTTCTTGGGACTCTATGGACCAAGATATGTTTTCATTATATAGGCATTACCGACCTACTTTAGCAAATCATATGGATGTGAAAAAGCTTATGATTTTCATGAATTAGAAAAATCCATTTTCCATTTCTATTTACCCAGTTCATATCTTTATTTTGTGTGTTCCCGGGAGGAATTCGATCTCTTCAATCTCGGGATACCACCTAAATAACTGCGGCTAGAGGGTCAAATAGGTTGGGAAGAAAAAGTCTGAGGTCGGGTCAGACGATAAACATCTTGGTTGGTTTCACCACCACTAGAGAATGGATATCTATATAATCTTTCTTCTAAATAAAAAAAGTGATTATTATGAAAGAGGAATTTATTATTATATACTTCTTTCATAATAGCTGCAAGACCAAAAGCAGGGTGAAAAAACCCTTCTTTTCACTTCCTCCAAAATACACGGCTTACATACCCGGCTCAACATTCTTGGAAAATAATCAAATCAAGCTACGAGAAGCGGTAGAGGTACGAGAAACGGTTGGGGGCAATGAAGTAGGTGAAGTGGTTGGATTTTGCGAGCTGTTCCAACCACTGCTGGATGTGATTCCAAGAGCCGAATGAGAATGAATACCACACAGAAGAGTCGAGACCAGGCTCCCTAAAAGAATGTTTTGGATCGACCGAATTGGTACGGAAGTTGTAACCTGGGAAAACCACGGAAAACATAACTTATTTGAATAACCCGGTGACCTACCAATTATAGAAGTAATAAGCACTTAAATAATATAATTCGAGTGTATCATCTTCTTTCTCATTTCGAGGAAAAGGAAACAACGGAGGGATCCGAATCAGACCTAGATGGGAATGACATGAAAAGTCTTTTTCAAAACCTAGCATTAAGGGCGTTACGACGATATACGAGAGGAATGGAGAAGAACCCGTGATTGGTGTGGAGGGGAAGATCTGTTTATGATATAGTTCAAGAAACAGTCGTCTCATTTCCTTACTTCTTCGTTATCTCTAATTCATTCACTTCAAGGCTGGTTCTGAACGCCGTGTAACATCATCTTCAACCAACATCCATTGTACGTACCTTTCGGTGCGTCAATTAAAAAATTACTTATACACTAAATAGTTGCTTATATACGCTTACTAAAAGACTGACTTTCATTCATTAGGCCAGCGTGAAACTAAGAAAGAGAGACATGCCTAAAGCGGCATGCAAGCAAACACTGCACGCTTAGAGAAAATGAGAGATGTTCAGAATGACTGCCACAAGAAAGTCACCCCTACCCTATCTCTAAAGGGGCCCATCACTTCGTTCGTACCTTCTTGGCGTCCAACTGATTGACTTTATGGCCTTGCCGCCTGCCATTAGCAGAAGCTAAGCACTTGAAAAGTAAGCTAAGAAACCTTGCTTCTGTCTGTGCAATAGTCCACCAGTAGCGTAGGAGAGGGTTTGCGTACATACAAGAGAATTCCAATTTTTACAGAAGCTTTTTCTTACCAATCAAGTAGTACAACAGCTGTATCTTATCTTATAGTCCGGCGCGGTGGGTCACCTTTTGAATTCATAATAGATAGTTAGATAGATAAATTATATAGATAAGGAGTAGGTGAATGGTTACTAAATTAACCTTATCTCACCATTCGTTTAAATAAAGAAAAAATAAGTAAGATGAAGGTGTAGAAGAAAACAAAGTCTATTTTTTATATGTATTAATCATTTGCTTAGTTTGCAATGAAAGCAATGAAATGTTTATTGTTTTAGCTTGCGTGTTTGATCATATTTTCTTAAGCCAAGCAACTTAGTCTTGTGGTTTTTTTTATAGTGGAACACTTTTATGGTTTTAAAATAATCAGTATTAAATTTTATAGAAGTGAATATGTATAGAGGGGATGAAAAGTGAGATTGCTAGTGGTTTAAACACATCCACTTAATTTTTGAGTTAATGATAAGTGAGATTGACCCAATAATTTAAACTTTATTATTTATTTTTCTGAGTTAATGATATGTAAGGTTGACTTAGTAATTTAGAACTCCACTTATTTTTTTGAGTTAATGATAAATAAGATTGGCCGAATAGTTAAAATTCCTCCACTTTTTTCTTAAATTAATAAATTCGAATTATTATAGCTGTCTTATTCTATATAACTCATTCTGTGTTATATGACATTTCACCAAAAATGAAGAAACATGTAAAATTATTCATGCAAGTATGATATATTTTATATTTCTAATGTACTCTTAAATAACATAAATAAATATTCATGCAATACAAAGGGAGCTCCATAAAGAATGCCATGTTAGCATCATTAATGAATTATGGGCACCCATCTATCCCTTAACCTCGCTTACCAACTATGAAATCTTGAAGCATGTCATTCAAATGTTAGGTCATTTTGGTAGTAGTGTATTGTCATCAGTCTTATATTCCTCTTTCATTCTAACGGTGCGTGTCAATTTGTTAAAGGAAAATTATGAAATGTTTGCAATATCGTGCCCTTTTGGATTAGGTGAAGTTGTATTCCCTCCTTTCCTCTTGAACATTCTTTACATTTGTGGTGACTGAGTTTTAGGTAAATCAAACTTAATCGATAACTAAAATATACAGAACTTAATCGATAATTGAAATATATAAAAACAATGGTGTCGATGTCTTGTATATAGCTTTGCGCAAACCTCTACTCTATCATTTCCCCTCTATTTTTCCATTTATACTACCCAAAAACAAATTCCTTCAATTTGAAAATGCCCACCTTTTTCCTTTAGACAGTTACTTGTACGTGAATCTTAGGAGGAAATGAGGAAATTATTTGGGTGAATTTTAGAGCATTTCATCTAAAAGTTTTTAATGAATTAAAAAAATGTTATTTTAAATCTAAAAGACTTAAATTAATTAAAAATTATTATTTTAAATCATATGCACTTAACAAACGTTATTATTTGAATACATATTCAACACCCGTACTATTGAAATGGTTTGTCAGTAGAGATATTCCCAAAGATGCCCCTTCTTCCAATGGTACTATAATTCATATTACTATCCCTTCATTCCCTCTTTTGGTCTATCTACATTCCAGTAAATTCATACGCTCCATGGACGGAGCAAAAAGTGGAGTCTATGGAGCAAAAAGTGGAGTCTTGGTCAGAGCAAGCCGCCCTATTCTGTTACCAGACATAATTCGGAGAAGCTCATCCGAAACTAGAGCTAGAAACGCTTCATTTCGTTTCGTTCGCGCTCTTCATTTTATTCTTCTTAAATCCAAGAGAGACTTGTCATATTTAGAATCTTTCTGCAGTGTGCTCTGTTTACTATTCTTTCATACATTTTAATATATAGATACACTTCTACAAAAAATACATGCTCTCATATTTCTTAAATATCTTTACATGCTTTAAAATATATGTAAGTCTTATTTAGAAAAACTTATATGACATAGAACTAAGACATTGTTATTTCAATAAATAAAAGTAAATTGTAATCATAAACAAACACTCTTTATATCAATGCAACTCAAAAAATAGTAAGAAGTCCTTGGTGAAGAGACATCATTGTGCTCTTCCTTTGTAGTGAATTTGTGTATATCAAATCTCTGACGAATAATTGTCGTAAAACAGTTCGTGCCACCATGATTAACTTCACGTGTTCTACTCAAATTTAAGAGATATCAGAACCTATTAGTCAGAAAATAATATATGCTATAAACATAATTTATCTATAACACCAAGTTAATGGGTAGAAATATCTTCTATCGTTAAATTCTTGTTTGTCTAAGTAGATGAAGACGGTCATCGAGATTCAGCTTCTATCAGGATAACAGGCTGAGATTTCTTGAAGCCAGTTTATCTCCAAGCAGAGTAATCTTCCAGCAATTGACTTGGAAAACAAACACAGACGCCTTTTTGGGTACAACTGCAACAACGAAGCCTCAGTCTAACAATTTTCAAATACTAAAACATTACCCACGACAGGTAAGAGGATGACATCAGGGAACACAGTAGACAAACATTATCTTGAAGTCACCTTGTAGAGTGGCCAAAACCACAAAATTATCATGCTCTTAAAATCTTAAATGCATCTATGCATTGTGTGACATTTTCCAAAATTGTTAAGAAAAGTACAACTTTAGTAAAAGACAAAAATAGATGAGCATAAGAGTTAAAAATATGACCCGGTCTCCCCCCCCCCCCCCCCNCCAAAACAAAAAAATATAAGAGGGAGAGAGAGAGAGATCCCCAAGTTAAAATACTAAAATCTCTAGTTATGCAAATTGCAGGTATCAGTATCACTACCATAAAATCATATCCACAGTAAATGTAAACATCAAAACACATCCAAGATGATGAGAGGAACAAAAGCAGATATCATAGAAAAGATCATTAGTGACTAAACCCGGTCACAAAACAACTAAATCTGATCTCTCGTTCTCTCCTTTCCTTTCCTTTCTCTCTCTCTCTAGCTCTCGCTCTCTCTCTCTTTCTCATTCTCACTCCATTCCTTACTCTCTCACTTTTAGGCTATTGAAAATGTCATTCAAGAACTGGTATATGAAAGGCTGGCTAAACTTCAGCAATTGATGTCTTGCATACACTATCAAAGTTTCAAATATGATGTCATCAAGATTAAGCTTTAGGTTTCACAAGAATTACCTCTGAGTTTATCATCTTGAGTTACTATCCCAAATGTTTCTGCAGTTTCTCGGATCATGATACCACTCACTCCAGTGAAAGAAGTTATTTTGCACTCAACAACTGCAAATACCGTCAGTAAATCCCATTAGGTAATCAGTCAGAGAACATGAGAGGACTCAGTTGTTTACATCTTGGAAGGAGAGAATACATGAAGGATGCTTAGAGCTAATTATTGAAATCAAAATCCTCCTTAGGCCTATGAACTTAGACCAAAAGGATCAGCTCGGTAACCGTTCCTTTAAGCTATGAAAATAGTTAGAGGAACCTACACATCCATTAGTGATAAAATGTGAGATGTTATCATTTCCTTTCCTCAACAAATAATTCTAGAACACCTCCTGATGCAAAGAAGTATATTAGTCTACTAGAGAGATTATTGACCTATGATTTGAGCACCATGAAGATCTGCACCAAGAAGACATTGAGGCAACTGATTTTTCCTGCAAGAGAGAAAATAGCTATAATTATTAGAACCCAATAGATTTCGGTATAAAAAAAAAAGCGAAAGGTAAAAGAAAGCCTGACCCAGTAACTCTCAAAAGTTGCATCATGTGGTCTTTCCACATTTCATGCATTGGCATATAGACGTCAAACCTGAATTTGGAAGAAACAACACTTTGACCAAAGCATCCATGGAGAAGACACAAATAGAGGTAGACTGCAAACAATAGCCTTTTTTTAGTAGGCAGGAATCTATTGATACTTCTTTTGTTTAACATTCAAGAGATACTTTCAGAAAAGAACATTCAAAAGATAAAAGGTTCATTATGCTTTTCTCTAAAAAAACGTGAAGTTAAATGTATTAAAAAGAAATTATTGTTTTCCTCTACTGTCATATTTCCCCCATATGATAAGACAAACAGACTACCTCGAAAAGTAAAATATTGACAACCAAGCATCGGATCAGGAATGGAATATGGAAAAATGTTATGACATGAAATTTTTGAACCAGGAGAGCTCCACGTTTGGAACAAAGTCATCCATATTTAATAAATTTGGAACTCATCCTTCCGAAAACAGTAAAGCTTGAAAGAGTTAGACAAATCAGTTAATCAATCAACATTCAAAAGAAATGGAACTGTGAAGGAGAAAAAAGGAGAGAGGTGACAATATCCATAGATGAGACATATTAACTCACTTGTGGAGCTCCCTAGGCAAATCAAATAAGCCACATTTTTTCTGTTGTTTCACAGACATGTGCGTTTTGGAGCGCTTTGAATGCCTTTTTAAAGCCCTATTGCGAGAGTCTGTTAATAGACCACGTCCTTGTACAAAATTGTCGAGAAGGATCCAATTGTCAAGTTTAATTCCTCGGGATCCCTGCATGTACTTTTGAGCAGAATCACCATTACGAAGTAGCTCATGCAATATTTTATCAACAACGTTTCCTCTTCTACCTGAAAACTGCATTATGCAGACAAATTCTCAGCCAAAAAGAATAACTTATTCAATTCTAATGTAGACTCAACTTCATTGACTCTGACAAGAAGAAACTACCATGGCATTTGAGGCCAAGAGATTTTCATGGACGGATGTGGAGAGCTGTGAATAAGTCAGACCATTTTCTTCATCGTCTGAACATTAAACCAACTTTGATGTGATGAGATAAAAACCATTGATATATTTGCTCCTTCACAAACCATTGAGAGAGAGAGAGAGAGAGATAGATAGAGAGATAGATAGAGAGAGAGAGAGAGAGAGAGAGAGAGAGAGAGAGAGTAATACCTTGTGGCTTAGAACGGCCTGAGAAAATAAAAGCTCCTACAAATAAATAAACCCAGATAGATAAACCAAACAAAACAAAAAAAAGACTTGCAATAGCAGTTACAGTATACATAAAGGCCTTGTTTCTCAAAGATGGATTAAGATCAGTGAGATCTCTTTTCTGTTGGGAATCCAATGTCACTCAGCCAGCTTTTAAGAAGTAACCATAAAATGGAAAAATCCATAAGTTGTGATGTAAAGAAAGAGATAGCTGTAATGATTGAAACAGAAACTCAATGGTGAAATGGGTAATGAAAGGCTAGCATCCTTATTGGTGATGACTTACAAAAACACATGAAACTACAGTATAAAAGAAAATTTAATAATATAAAGGCATAAAGAAAAAACCTTTCTTGGCAGAATTATCAACTGATGTGATATTTGATGAATTCAAAAGCTTTCCTGAAGACACGGTGGAAGAATTGGTGTTAAAGTCTTCGTTTACATTTTCATTTAGTCCCCTTTTGTCCTTCTTTTGTTGTTGAACGATTTCAGCTTTGGCAACAGCGAATCTTCGCTCCAATGCCTCCAAAGTACGTTTTCTTTGATCTTCGGCCATACAACTACAAAGGTAATGCCTTCATCAATATAATTCGAATCAGAAGCAAACAAGACTTTGGAACCAAAGTCATCGAAGGTTATAATAATGATTTTATACTATTAATCTCCACTCTATAGAATAAGTTCAAATTGAACACATAAGTGGAAGGGCAAAGTATTAATAACTCGAGTTCACTTAAAACTGAGAAAATACTATTCAAACTTCAAGTATGAATGAAAAAAAAAATTAAACTCACACTCATATCAATCCTTGAATAAAATCATTAGATTATCCAAAAACTGAGGAAAGCATTTTCTAACAAACTATATGCAAGCCAAGAATCCAATAACTAGCTATTCACCCTCCATATCTATCATTTATCATCTCATGAATTTGTTATGCATCAATTCACAAAAAGATCAGCAAGTAAAAAAAACTTATAAAAAAAGATCAGCAAGTAATTATTTGCTTAAAAAATAAATTTTCAAGAATTATATTCCCTTCGAACTGAATCGAACATTCAAAAATTCACAATTTACTTATAATACAATTCATTTCCAGCCAATGAGCTATAATTAGGACATCAAGGTAACAAGAAAACAATAAGATTAAACTCAACTTACCTCCCAAAACACTCTCAGGTTTCCTCCTCTTCTTGGAACCAAAACCCAAATGCAAGGCTTGATAATAGGATAGAAAGAATAGAAGGATTAACAATCTCTCATTTGCTGGAAAAGCTATGAAAATAGAGCTTAACACTGTCGATTACTATCTCTCTCAAAATCCTAAGCAAATGAAGCTGGAATCTCCTTAAATCCTTTTGGAAACTATTCTTGAATAATTTTACATAAAATTTCATGATTATCAGCACTAATATGGTCCAAGATACATTATAAAACTAGGGGTGTCGTATTTGAAAATCTTTCAAACACGATCAAGCATAAGTTTAATTCTCATGATTTTATATTATAAACTAAAGTTCCCTAAAACCAGTGGTTTGCAATTTCAAGTGTATTTCCATAAGTTAGTCGAACAATCAATGTAGGATTTACATTACATAAACCAAGTATCAATAGAGCATACATAAAATTGCAGCAAGATCCCAAACAAGTGTATAAAAGCTAGCCTCGCAATTTTACCCTAAGTGCATTAAGTTCTAAAAATCAGAGCATTCATCAAACTGTGATTGACTGTAGATTAATCATAACTGAATAATCATCAACGAAATATAGAAATTGAGAAATAAGATTGAAAACAAATATCTGAAAGATCATTGGAAAAAAAAACCTATGAAAATCACAGGGCGTGGAGTGGTTGCGAGCGGTGTCGCGGAAAGGCTTCTGCACGACGAGTGGTCGGGAGCAGCGGTGTGGATTTGCTGTTGGAGTGGTGGCGCGGTTGCTGCTCAACTGAGTAAATCAAACGCGAGAGAGAGAACCTGATAGTATAGCCTCCGTCGACCCTAAAGCTCGTCGCCAATGTTTGAGGGTTTTTTTCTCATAAACTCATTTTCGCATCTTCCATCTTCATCTCTCTTTTATACACTTTTTTGGGATCTTGCTCCAATTTTATGTATGCGCTATTGATACTTGGTTTATGTAATGTAAATCCTACATTGATTGTTCGACTAACTTATGGAAATACACTTGAAATTGCAAACCACTGGTTTTAGGGAACTTTAGTTTAAAATATTTTATAAAAGTATACATTTTCACTAATTTATGTGCACTCTAATTTCGGGTTCACGTTTCCTTCACTTTTTCTCTTCTTTTTCTCTTATTGTCCTTCTTACACATTGACTCACACACTCTCTCTTCATCTTTCATCTTCATCTCTCTCTCATTTTTCCAGAAACACATTTTCTCATAAACTCATTTTCGTTTTTATTTCTCCATGCTTCATGATTTTACAATCTTTTACAATCTTTTTCATTTTCTAAAAAATTAAGGTTAAGAGCTAAAATTATAATTTTATTTATAAAAATTGGTGAGAATATTGACTGAAATTTGAAGAGTTTTGTTAATTTTAGCTTTTACCCAGATTTGAGAGAGATAATGAATTTTGTTAATTTTTGTACGTTTTATTAATTTTGATGTGGTTTGCTAATTTTAGGTACGAGTCTACATTATGGGTACGCGAGCATCGTGTAGCCATCGTATAGGCTACACGATGGGTACACTAGCATCGTCTACAATGTTGGGGCAAGAACAAAGAAAAAAATAGTGGGCAATAGGTACACGATGACTATACGATCGTAGTGTAATCATCGTGTAGTGTAATTTTAATGGGTTTTCTTAATTTTTTGAGGTCTTGTTAATTTTTGTTTTGTTAATTTTTATGGGTTTTGTTAATTTCGAGAGAGATCATTGAGAGAGAAAGACAAAATGTAGAGCTTAGAGAGAGAGAAGGGGGTACACGATGCTCTTGTACTCATCGCGTAGACTACAAGATGACTACACGATGCCTGTGTACCCATTATATAGCCTACACGATGGCTACACGATCGTAGTGTAGGCATTGTATAGTATACATGATCGTCATGTAGACATCGTGTACAGTACACATGTAATATATTTAATTTTATATATTTATTTAAATATTAATAAATATGAAGGTTGAGTGTTGAAGAAGAATGATTTAATATTTGATGTTGTGTAAGAAAAGTATTGGGGGACATAATGAAGAAGAAATAGTGGGCAATGGGTACACAATCGTAGTGCAGACATCGTGTACACTACAGATATTATATATTTAATTTTATATATTTATTTAAATATAAATAAATATAGAGGTAAAGTGTTGAAGAAGAATGATTTAACATTTGATTTGATGTTGTGTAAGAAAAGTATTAGGGAAAGGAATAAAGAAAAAGTAAGTGGATGGTTGGTCATTAGTACACGATGACTACATGATTGTCGTGTAATCTACACAATGGCTACACGATTGTCGTGTAGTATACATGAGGGTTACACACTACACGATGACTACACGACGATCGTGTAGTCACCGTGTATTTATGACCCACCATCCACTTATTTTTTATTCCTTTTCCCTAATATTGTTCTTACATAATATCAAATCAAATGTCAAATCATTATTCTTCAACACTCAACATTCTTTAATATTTAAATACATATATAAAATTAAATATATTATATGTGTAGTGTACACGATACCTACACGACGTCGTGTAGACATCATGTGCACTACAAGATGGCTACATTATGATCGTGTAGTCATCTTGTACACTACACAATAACTACACTGTGATTGCGTACCCATTGTCCGCTATTTTTTCTTCATTCTTTCTCCCTCAATATTTTTCTTACACAACATCAAATCAAATATCAAATCATTATTTTTCAGCACTCAACCTTCATATTATTTAATATTTAAATAAATATATTATATGTATAGTGTACACAATTCGTACACGACGATCATGTACACTACACGATGCCTACACAATGATCGTGTACACCACACGATGATCATGTACACCACACGATGACTACACTACGATCGTGTAGACTACACAATAGGTACATTGGCATCTTGTATCCATCTCGTAGTCTATATGATGCGTACAAGGGCGTCGTGTACCCCTTTCTCTCGACGTTCTCTCTAGTTCTCAACGTTCTCTCTCTCTAAGCTATACGTTTTGTCTCTCTCTCTCTCTACTTTCTCTCTCAAAATTAACAAAACAACAATTAACAAGATCTACAAAAATTAACAAAATCCATTAAAATTACACTACACGATGACTACAATGGAGAAACCATTTCCTATTTTGTGCGGAAGCAATTTATAAAGCACAGGCTGAAATAAGTGAAATCAAGGGGTATTACTTGAATGTTACTGCAGGTACATGCGAAGAAATGATCAAAAGGGTTGTATTTGCCAGAGAATTGGGAGTTCATATCGTAATGCATGACTACTTAATAGGGGGCTTCATTGCAAATACTAGCTTGGCTCATTATTGCCGAGATAATGGTCTACTTCTTCACATTCACCGTGCAATGCATGCAGTTATTGATAGACAGAAGAATCACGGTATACACTTTCGTGTACTAGCTAAAGGGTTACGTATGTCTGGTGGAGATCATATTCACTCTGGTACCGTAGTAGGTAAACTTGAAAAGGAAAGAAAAATCACTTTAGGCTTTGTTGATTTACTATGTGATGATTTTATTGAAAAAGATTGAAGCCGTGGTATTTATTTCACTCAAGATTGGGTCTCTCTATCAGGTGTTCTGCCCGTGGCTTCAGGGGGTATTCACGTTTGGCATATGGCTGCTCTGACCGAGATCTTTGGAGATGATTCAGTACTACAATTCGGTAGATGAACTTTAGGGAACCCTTGGGGTAATGCACTCGGTGTCGTAGCTAACCGAGTAGCTCTATAAGCATGTGTGCAAGCTCGTAATGAGGGACGTGATCTTGCTCGTGATGGTAATGAAATTATCCGTCAGGCTACTAAATGGAGTCCAGAACTAGCTGCTGCTTGTAAAGTATGGAAGGAGATCAAATTTGAATTTCCAACAATGGATACTTTCTAATCCAATAATTACTGTTCGTTCTTTTAATTGAATTTCAATTAAACTCGGCCCAATCTTTTATTAAAAGGATTGAGCCGAATACAATACAAAGATACTAATTGTATAGTTTGTTGATAGATACATACTTATCTAGATATATAAGATTGAAAATGGAAATACAAAATATAAGGCGAAACAACTTAAACATTTTTATTGTTGTGTTGGATCTGCAATTAAGTCTATGGATCCTTAGGATTGGTGTATTCTTTTAATAGATTATATCCCGTAGTTTCAGCTCATGGATTGAGCCTAGTCTCATAACTTCTTCTAGCCATCCTGTATATTGTCTTTTTCGTTCTGTCTTGGAATAGAATTTTATTAGTAGATGAGATTTTACGAAAAAAGTTCTTCATATTCATAGGGGAGAACAACTATTTTTTTTATATCACACAACATGGTAGAAACTACTATTTAGAATTTAATTTAAAAAAATTCTCTTTTGTGAGAACCCTGAGTATCGCTTTATATTATGATCGTGTAGCCATCATGTATCCGTTGTCCACTACTTTTTTCTTCATTCTTCCCCCAACACTTTAGCCATCGTGTAGGCTGCACAATACTCGTGTAACCATCATGTGGTCTACACGATGTCTATGTAGTTATCGTATAGTCTACACGATTTACATGTATAACCACCGTGTAGGTTGCACGATTCTTCGCGTAACCATCGTGTAGACTACATGATTGGTACACGATGCTAGTGTACCCATGATGTAGTCTACAGAATGCCTACACGATGCCCGTGTACCCATCGTGTAGACTCATACCAAAAATGAGCAAAATCCTTCAAAATTAATAAAACCTATACAAATTAACAAAATTCATTCTCTCCCTATGGTTTCTCTCTCTCAAATCTAGGTAAAAGCCAAAACTAACAAGACCCATCAAATTTTCGCCAATATTCTCACCCATTTTCCCCCAAAATTTCAAAAATAAAATTATAATTTGAGCTCTCAACCTTAATTTTTTAGAAAATGAAAAGGTTATAAAATCATGAAGCAAATGAAGCACGAAGAAATCAAAAGTGAAAATGGGTTTATGAGAAAATGAGTTACTGGAAAAATGAGATAGAGATGAAGATGGAAGATGAATAGAGAGAGTGTGAGCCAATGTATAAGAAGGTTAATGAGAGAAAAAGAAGAGAAAAAGTGAAGGGAATGTGAGCCCGGGGTTACAGATTGTACAAATTACTGAGGGAGTATAATTTTGTAAAATGCTTTTTCATGGGGTATGGTCTTGCAAAAAAACCCATGTTCGAGACTTGCAATTGATGTGTTACGATGACTGTTATACCCGTTTTTAGATATTGAAACAGTCTCAAGATTGGGTGCCGCGAGTATCCCGAACCCGAGGTCAAACCCCTCAAGGAGTTCCGAGGCCACTCCTCGGGGGCACCACGAGGACACCCATCTGGGGCACCCCGAGGATACCCATCGGGGGCAGCCCGAGGACACCCCTGGGGGCACCCCGAGGCCAACCCCTTGGGGACAACTCCGAGGCCACTCTTAAGGGGCACCCAAGGCCACCCATCGGGGGCAGCTCGAGGACACCCCTCGTGGGCACCCCGAGGCCAACCCCTCGAGGACAAATCTAAGGCCACCCTTAAGGGATACCCCATCGAGGGTCGTAGATGATGTTCGTGTTAATCACCTTCTATTTTGACTAAGTTCCAATAGAGAGAGGTTGTGATTGAAGATGAACTCATGGGGCGAGAAATCTCCCACCTCAGTTCAAATAGGACACTTGGGCTGAGGTAGCCGCTTGCAGGGTGTCATCGTATACATTTAATCCATCTAGACCAATCAGGGATGGGGTATGAGACAAAGCATGAAGCCCACTACCCAATGAGTCAGCCAACCTGTGTTAAGCAGGGTGTCATCATAATCATTAATTACAGTCGGTCCAATAGAGGCCTAGAAAGAACATTGAGGGATACGATGGCAGTTTGTCTTGACACCCGAGGTCATCACTTGATACCGCATACCTTACCAAAATAATTAGATAAGCCTGAAGTTAAGGGTTGGTTCGAGGAGGCACCCCATTAGAGGAGAGGCCTGCTAGTGTACAGAGACCAATCCAGCCTCAAGGCCTGTTTCCTACTATAAATACCCAAGTAAATGCACTTTCAAAAGCACACAACAACTTTCAACTACTTCTCTACTTCACTCTCATTCATCTCTTACTAACTTAAGCTTTAGAGGGGTAAAAAGGAGACCACCCCCTTCTTCATTGGTCTCCTACTTTACATTTCCTCGTTACAGGTGTGGAGAGAGAAGTGGAGCACAGGCTTGTTAGCCTGTCTCATCCCTTTCCTCTAGTGCCATAATTGGCGCTGTCTATAGGGATGAAAAGGTAAGCATACTTTGCCTCGTAGCTTACAATTGAAGAGTTAAGAGAATGAGTCGAAGATCCAATCAGACAACAAGATCCAACCCAGGGCCTGCCCATTCTACGCATTCAACGGAGCCCTCAATTCTTGATGGAGTGTCAACAATGATACCCCAACCAAATCTAAAGGTCAACGCCTGAAGAAACCACCCAACCCAACGAGAGGAAATAGAAAAATTTCAGAGACATGTCCAAGCCCTACCCTAGCCCTTAACCATCAGCGTCGAGCCCTTCTCGTTAGGACACCCAATCCAGAGGATGACGTAGAAGAGAAGGTGGAACAGAAAGACCAAAACACTGAGACTAGTGTTGGACGACCCCGGGGTGTGCATCTTAACAACCCAAAGGATCTACGCACGATGCTCAATGAAAAAGGATGGCATAGACCGAAGTCGAAGACATAGCGGAAAGCGGCCTGGGGCTAGGGGCGGAGATAAAATAACTCTGAGAGCAAATATGCGACATGAGGCGAGTTCGAGCTATGAAGGTCCTCTACTCAGTAGAGGCCCTACTTCAGCATGCGGAACCTCCATTCACAGAGGAGATCATGCGTGCTGAGATGCCCCACGGTTTAAGATGTCGTCCATCACACCCTACGATGACCCTAGGAACCCTACTGAGTACTTGGAGACTTTCAGGACTTAGATAGAGATCAAAGCTACCGCAAGGGCAATTATATGTAAAGCGTTCCCTCTTACACTAACATCCTCGGTCGGCTCTTGGTATCAATAACTAAAGCCAGGATCTATCTCATCATTTGGTGAACTCAGTAAGATGTTCATCCATCAATTCCTTAGGGGTAGAGACCAAAGGAAGCCTTAGGTAATATATAGATGAGAACCTAAGCGACTATGTTATCAAGCTTAATGTGGAGGCCCTGAAACTTGAGGGATACAACGATGACATAGCCTTCACGGCAATGACGGTCGAGCTAAGCGATAAGAGGTTATTATGGTCTTTGGCAAAGAAAACACCCACGAGTTTTGCTGAGCTCCTTACCCATGCCTAGAAGTACATGAGCGTAACTGAGTTCCTAAGCTCACGAGATGGGGATCAAACCAAGGACAAGCCAAGGGAAAAAAAAGAAGGAACCTGACCAGTGGGGAGGGAAGAAATGACCTCGTGAGGAAACAATACCACTTGAACCATGCAAGATAAAGTCTTTATGTGTAGACCGATTTGCTAACCTAACACCATTAACAACACCTCAGGAGCAGACACTCATGAGAATTGAAGATAAGGGGTTGTTGAGATGGTCAGAAAAATTAAAAGGAAACCTAGAGCACCGAAATGAATATATATTGCTTGTTTCACAAAGACCACAGGCATCACACAACTGAGTGTCATGATCTCAAATAGGAACTTGAAAACTTAGTCTAGGAGGTATCTGAAGGAGTATGTGGCTGCCAGACGATGAGACCACATTCCACCCCCACCATGGAGGGCTGACAAGGAAACAAGACCCCCAGAAATAACCACTAGGGAAGTAAGAATATGGGGAGGACTGCATAGAGGCAACTAAACTAGGGTCTGAGGAACTTAGCCTGACAAGAAAGAATGGAACTTGATGTATATTTCAATGCAGCTCTTATAATCATTCATTACTTTCACGGAGAGCCACATGTCACTAACACTTGTTACTTCATACGTGCACAAGAAGAAGTGACCTTTAAAGATCGAGACTTAGTATGTGTCCACCACCCCCACAACGATGCCTTGGTAGTCACCCTCACCATTGCAAATGTTCGAGTCCATTGATTACTTATCGACGGGGGCAGCTCTGTTGACATAGTAGGATGGAAGCCCTGATGCAAATGGGACTTGACCCTAATGACTGCATTCCGAGGCCACAAGCCTAGTAAGCTTTGGAGGAGAAATCATATTCCCCAATGGGAGCATCGAACTTTCAGTCACCATGGGAGAGTACCCACAACAAGTCACACTAATGACAAAGTTCTTGATGGTCCACGATACCTGAGCTTACAATGGGATCATGAGGCGACCATTTATACATATGGCTAGAGCATTCCCATCATCCTACTACCAAGTCATGAAGTTCCACACTCCACATGGTGTGGGAACTTTTAGAGGGGACAGAGGACCTCTAGAGAGTGATATGCCACATCGTTGCGTAGGAGAGAAGTGCCCATTTTAATGCTCCAAGATCCTGATGAAGGTAGGGCTCGCGAGGAACCAACAGAGGAGGTTAAAGAAGTTGTGTTGGTTACATGCGACCTAACTAAGGTAACTAAGATTGAGAGCAACCTCACTGGTGAATCAGAAGCCGAGTTAATTACATTCCTCCGATCTAACATGGATATATTTTCTTGGACACATGACGACATGCCAGGGATACACCCAAAGGTCATAGTACACAGACCACTAGTGAACCCCGAGGCTAAACCAGTCAAGCAAAAAAGGTGACAGTTTGACAAAGCAAGGACCAAGGCCATGAACAAAGAAGTGGACAAACTCTTGGAGGCCCAACTCATCAGAAAGGTCCACTACCCCTAGTGGCTAGCAAATGTAGTGATGGTGAAGAAACCTAATGGGAAGTGGAGATTGTGTGTTGACTTCACCGATCTCAACAAGGCCTACCCCAATGATAGCTTCCCACTTCAAATGATAGATTAGCTGGTGGATGCCACATCGGAGTATGAAGTTTTATGTTTCATGGATGCGTACTCGGGCTACAATCAGATAAGAATGTATCACTCGGATGAAGAAAAGGCTGCATTCACCACTGAAGAGGGTTTGTATTTTTATAAAGCCACACCCTTTGGGTTAAAGAACGTTGGGGCCACATATAAGCGCCTTGTCAACAAGATGTTTACAAAACAAATAGCGAGGAAAATGGAAGTATACGTTGATGACATGCTTGCAAAGAGCACCACTATTACCTCCTTCTTGATAGACTTAGCTGAAACCTTTTCGACTCTAGGAGAGTATAACATGAGGCTTAACCCAGCTAAGCGTGTTTTCAGAGTAGAAGTAGTGAAGTTTCTTGGATTCATAGTAAACCAAAAGGGTTGAAGCAAACCCATATAAGATCCAAGCCCTTGTGGAGATGCAACCACCCCAAAACGTAAAAGAAGTGTAGCGGTTAAATGGACGAGTAGCTTCCCTGATCGATTCGTGTCCCTATCTATAGACAAGTGCCTGCCATTTTTTCAAGCACTACAAAAGGGAAAGGCACATGAGGAAATGATTGCAGGCATAAGTTGCTTACTAAAAAGTCATTTGTAAAGACATAACAAAAAAAAGCCATGAATAAACAAGTTATTTACTAAGTGTACACCCCAAGGCATGCGGACAGCGGCGGTGAGTGACAACTTTGATTTTACTAGGTTACGCTCGTTCATAAGATCTGAATACCTTCGCCTCTCCTCTCGGAATCTAGAATTCCGATTCGATCTACTTCAGCATCACGTCGTTTAACTTAGGTTACTAAGTGCATATCTGTATACAAGTATAAATAACTATTGCCTGACCCCCCAGGGACACCCAAGATCCTGATCTCGCGGGCACCCGAGGATGAAATCTCGGGATCAACTGAGGACGAGGTCTCGGGTATAGCCGAGGCACCAACCTCGGGGAACCAAAGGTCCCGACCTCCAACCAACCCTTACTCATCCTAGCTCTACTCTATAGAAAATAAACAACAAGACAAAAGGAAAGAAATGAGAGAGATGAGTACCTTGCACCAAGTTGAGAAGAAAATGAAGAGTGAAATGAGGAGGTGAAAAGCCTCTTATTTATAAAGATCTAAGGTTTATCCTAACCACCTAAAGACACTTGGGTGGAAGGCTTAGATTACCTTGGATAACGTGACCATTATGACCTCTACAACAAAGTACATGTCATTTCACTTAGCTTATGGATAAGCGGATAGGCCATGACAGTCCTGTCATATCAACATGAGAAAATTAGCTAAACTCCCCGAGTCCAGTCCAAGGATATTATGGACATAAAGGAGTTTGGGGCAACTGTTATATCCATTTTTTGGATATTGAAATAGTCTTAAGACAGGGCGCTGCGAGTACCCCAAACCCGAGGTCAAACCCCTCAAGGAGTTTCGAGCCCACCCCTCGTGGGCACCCTGAGGCCAACCCCTCGGGGACAACTCCGATGCCACCCTTAGGGGCACCCATGGCCACCCCTCGGGGGTATCCCAAGGACACCCCTCGCGGGCACCCCAAGGCCAACCCCTCGGGGACAACTCCAATGCCAACCTTAAGGGGCCCCTGAGGCCACCCCCACGAGAGTCGTAGATGGTGTTGTGTAAATCAACTTCTATTTTGACTAAGTTCCAATAGAGAAAAGTTGTGCTTGAATAGGAACTCACGAGGCGAGAAATCTCCCGCCTCAGTTCAAATAAGACACATGTGCTAAGGTAGCATCTTACATGGTGTCATCGTATACATTTAATACATCTAGACCAATCAGGGATGGGGTATGAGACAAATCATGAAGCTCACTACCCAAGGAGTCAGTCAACCTACGCTAAGCAGGGTGTCAACATAAGCATTTATTATGGCCGGTCCAATAGAGGCCTAGAAAGAACATTGTGGGATACAAAGACAGTCTGTCCTGACACCCGTGGTCATCACCTAATATTTCATACCCCTACCAAGCCAATAAGAGAAGCATGAAGTCGGGGGTTGGTCCGAGGAGGTACCTATTGGAGGAGAGTCCTGCTAGTGTACGGAGACCAACCCAGCCTCTAGGCCTATTTCCCATTATAAATACCCTAGTAAATGCACTTTGGTACGCAACATCTTCCGACTACTTCTTTACTTCACTCTCCTTCATCCCTTACTAACTTAAGCTTCGGAGGAGTGAAAAGGAGACCACCCCCTTCTTCATTGGTCTCCTATTTTACCTCCCCCAATGTAGGTGCGGAGAGAGAAGTGGAGCACAAACATTTTTGGCCTGATCTCATCCTCGAGATTTAACCGTCAACGATGACAAAATGATTTTTACTTACTCTATCCCTGGTCCACATTCCCTTCACTTTTTCTCATTTTTTTTCATTCTCCTTCTTACACACTGGCCTACACACACGCGCGAGCGCGCGCGCACACACACACACACACACTTTCTCTCTCTTCATCTTCTATCTTCATCTATCTCTCTCCTAGAAACTCATTTTCTCCAGAACTAAATACAACAAAGTAGGTTTTGTTAATTTTAATAGGTTTTGTTAATTTTTGTGGATGTTGTTAACATTTGTTAAGTTTAATGGGTTTTGTCAATTTTTGTAGGTTTTGTTAATTTTGGTGGGTTTCGTTAATTTTGAGAGAAAACATAGAGAGAGAAAGATAGAATGCGTAGTGAGATAAAGAAAGAACGTTCAAAAAGAGAGAGAACGTCAAGAGAGGGGGGTACACGACGTCCGTGTACCCATCGTGTACACTACACATGTAATATATTTAATTATATATATATATATATATATATATATTTAAATATTAATAAATATGAAGGTTGAGTGTTGAACAATAATAAATTGGCATTTGATTTGTTGTTGTGTAAGAAATGTATTAGGGGAAAAGAATGAAGAATAACTAAGTGGATGGTAGGCCATGGGTACACGATCGTCATGTAGTCATCGCGTACACTACACATGTAATATATATAATTTTATATATTTATTTAAATATAAATAAATATGAAGGATGAGTGTTGAAGAATAATGAATTGACATTTGATTTGATGTTGTGTAATAAAAGTATTGGGGGAAATGAAGAAAAAATATGTGGATGATGGGTCATGGGTACAAAATGGCTACATGACCGTCATGTAGTCATCACGTACATTACACCATGGGTACACGAGTATCGTGTAGGCATATTGTATACTACACAATGAGTATATACGGGCGTCATGACCCCTCTCGACATTCTCTCCCTTTCTCAACACACACACACACACACACTCTCTCTCTCTTCTACGCTCTACGTTCTCTATGAAAATTAACAAAACTTACAAAAATTAACAAAACCCATTAAAATTAACAAATGTTAACAAAATTCACAAAAATTAACAAAATCCATTAAAATCAACAAAACCCATTTTATTGTGTTTAGTTCTGGAGAAAATAGGTTTCTAGGAGAGAGAGAGATTAATACAAAAGATGAATAAAGTGAGTGCGGGCCAGTGTGTAAGAAGAACAACGAGAAAAAAGTGAAATGAATGTGGGTCAGGGGTTAGGATAAGCAAAAATTAGGCCAAGGGTACAATTTTATAAAATGTTTTATCAAAGAGTATAGTTTAGCAAAAAAAACCCATGATGAAAATACTGACAAGAAAGAAGAGTTGTAAAGGAAATAGAAAAAGGTGATTGATAATAGAAAATAGTGGCTTTATGGACTTTTTCACACACCATTTAAAAAAATTGGGTTTTTGGATGGAATGACCATCTCAAAAGTCTTCTTGAAAAAAAAGTTTAAGATTTAAAAAAATGAAGGAATGGCTTTTTAGTATGTGAAATGACATTTCTGCCTCTTATATAAAATAGTCTTTTTGTTCTTACAATACAAATACTCATCAAACATCTTCCACTCTCTCACGCAAATAAGAGGACGAGAAACATCAGGAGGGGAAGAGATAGTCAAAATCACGAAGTCTCAGTTCCTTTTATAAAAATATCATAAGGTTCTTCCATCTTTCCCTTTCTTTCTCATTCTTGTTCTCTCTCAAATTTTCATAAGGTTCTTCATTCTTTTTGCCTTTTTTCTTCTTGAAGTTTATAAAGAAAATGGCTAACTTCTACATTATGTTGATATAATATATTTTTGAATGTGTGGAGCTAGTAACTTATTGATTGGTTTCTAGATCCCGTAATTTTTTACACCCTTTTATGTGCATATATCATTTTGTTCATGAGCTTTTCTGAATTTTCAACTCTAACTACCTTTTTTATTATATTGTAAATTTATTTGATCGTTGTTGTATGTTCATAATACAAATGAAAATCATGAACATGTAAATTGCACACCAACTGTTGGATAAAAAGCCTAAGTAAGTTTTTGAGGCATTCAAAGCATTTTCTCACAAATTGTGTCTCATTTGATTATTTTAAGTCAATTATCTTACTTTTTTTTAGAAATCTCAATTTTTATTTTGTTTTTTCATCACGTGGGTGATTGTTATTTACGATTTTGATTTCGTCAGTGTCGATCCTAAAATTGAGATTAGCTCGAATCAAAGAATGAGTCTTCTCAAGGTTGTTTTTGTTTGAAGATTGTGAATGCCATGGTTGAGTGAGAACATGGTGAGTTCCAAAACTTGAAAAAGTTGAGAGCTTCCATAATATAGAGTGGACTTCGATTATTATACTATTGCAAGCTTCTTACTTTATTGGTTTGAAAGTAAGTGCTAGATTTTGAAATGAAGAGAGCTACTATTGTCATCATTGCATTTTTTAACAACAAAAATCTCAGTTTCAAGATCTATAATTCTAGACTTTGTAGGTTTCACCAAATGAGTGCTTAAAACTACATATAGATAGTTGATTTATTTTCGTTCTACTTCATTTCTTTTAATAGATGTCTCTATCTTTATAGGCTATCTTCAATAAGAGGATCTCGTAGAGACAATTTCAAAAGATAACGACTGAAAGATTAGGACTATTGAGTATCAGCAGGCTTTGCATCTGATTGTTGCATAGATATAATGATATGATATATTGGTTGAAAAGCGTTTATTACAATGAGACATTAATGTAAAGAATTATTTATTAAGTATAAATATATTTAGAATGACTTTGAAAAGTTAATTGTATTAAAAAAACTTATGGTTGATTGTTAGAATTGGTAGATATATCGTTATTAGCAAGTAGATTTTCTTAATGTGGGTTCTTTTTGTCAATACTCCTTGTAGTTTATTTATCTTGAATCTAAAGAAAATGCCAATTGTTCTATAAGCAAGTAGAAAAAAAGAGTTACTTGCATAGAGTAAGTAGATTTTACCTTCAATATTTTGAATTATCCAGAATCTTAAAATCTACTTGCTTCGAACAAGTAGATTATAAACTTTACTTGTTCAGAGCAAGTAGATTTTGCTTTCAATATTTTGAATTGTCCAGAATCCGTAGAGCAATTAGATTATAAAATCTACTCATTCAGAGCAAGTAGATTTTACCTTCAATATTTTGAATTGTCTAGAATCGTAAAATTCACTTGCTCCGACAAGTAGATTATAAAATCTACTTGTTCATAGCAAATCGATTTTGCCTTCAATACCTTGAATCCTCTAGAATCCTAAAATCTACTTGCGCCGACCAATTAGGTTTTACTTTTAATATTTTGAATTGTCTAGAATCATAAAATCTACTTGTTCTGACTAAGTAGATTTTACCTTCAATATTTTGAATTGTTCAGAATTATAAAATCTAGTTGCTTAGAGTATGTAGATTATAAAATCTATTAGGTCCGACCAAGTAGATTTTTTCAACTACAATTTGAATTGTCCACAACCGAAAACTCTATTTGCTTTGGGAAATTAAATTATAAAATTTACTTGGTTTGTCCAATTAGATGTTGGCTTCTTCATTTTAAATTGTTCAGAATCAAAGTATATCACATACATTAAGCAGATTAATTGTCCAGACAAGAAGTAAATTCTAAAACACATATTTCACATGAAGTAGCTTATATTGTCAATTATACACAAAGGTATTACTCCAACTAATACATTCGTCCATTTTGAATTGAATCGAAAATTATTTTTTACCGTTTCATCACAAAAGTACTACTCCAAGTAATACATTCTACTTGAATATATGAACTACCTATAAAATTCAACAAGAACTATTATCATAGTCTCAAGCAAGATTTGAAGGAGCAATTCCTCCACCTTAACCACACGCACCACGACCAAATCCAGGCTGCCAATATACCTATCAACGGGCATGGCTTGCTTCTTCAAGGTAATAGGGCCAAATTTAGATGGAAGATTGAGACAAGTCTTCAGGAGCTCAATGCTATCATCTGTGAGGTACCAGTAGTAACGCATCTAAGCAAATGTCTCACGAAATCACTACTCGGACTTGAAACTTTGCATAAGCTTTATCATTTACAAATTTGACACATTAATATCTGAGTGCTTAGTCATATTTAAGACCTTATTAGCATAAGAAACCCATTCTTATAAGAGATACTTAATGATTTCTTTGTGATTCTTCTCGGAATGATCATGGTAGACGATGATGAAGCGGTTAAAAAAATAAAAAAAAAACAATGTTTGGCTCTCTCTGGCACACTGATCTCTTTGCTGCAAGGAAACCTAGATGTTATCTAAAGTTTTGGCAAGTAATTTTACATCTACATGAACATAGAACTATGTGTTCCCCTTAGAGAACATGACATACAAAGTAGTTTAAAACAACTGGTAGCATCAACGACAAAAATTAAAGTTAGTATGCTAAAACTGTGAGTATCATTATTAATTAAATACCAAATATGCATCTTATGTCCTAAACTTTCCAAATAATGTATGATACTCAATATTTTCCGCATAATGGTCTCCACATTTTTCACGTTACCATCCTTGGAGAAAAAATACAGAAAATTAAAATGATCATTTGGCAGAATAAGAATGCAACCCAAACAACTCTTTTGTTTATCAAAACAACCATCTTCACATATATGAATGAGACAAATTCAGGATAAATCAATGAAAAAACTAAAATGATTTTTTTGAGAAAGTAATGTGTTAATATTTAAAGTCGTTATATAAATCTTAGAAGAAAAAAGCTCAATTTTGTTGAATGGTATTTTCTTTGGATAATTATACCAAACACATAGCAGGCAAACAAATAATTTTCATTCATCAACAACACCATAACCATATATATGGCATGTCATCTTATGAGACTCGACCATCATCGGTGGCCTCATCCATGAACATAGAAGGACCTTGTCACATTTTTGTGACCTCAATCGTGGGACGCATGTATGACCAATACATCACCGTGGCTTCGGTCACACACGCTTGAAGGGGGTCTCGACCATCTTGGTGACCTTGGTCATAACGGTGATGGGGAACCTCGACCATCTAGGTGGCCTAGGTTGCAGAGGTATTGGTTAGACCACGGCCATCCACGTGGCCTAGGTTGCGGAGGTGTTGGTTAGACCTCGACTATCTAGGTGATCTCGGTTGTAAAGATGCAGGGGCCTCAGTCATTTGACACTTGATCTAAGGCGGAGGACCCGAAGTCTAAACTTGGTATGGTCTCTATCTTGGTGAAGAAGTATTTAGCATTGCCTGTAAACCTGATTGGATATTGGACCTTAGTTTAAGTGATTTTCATCCCTCACAATAGCTTAGCTTGAATTTTTAAGAAAAACATTTGTTGTTCACACATTTGTACCCAATGCATATTTTCCGCTCTTGTGTCCGTATAGGGTTTGAAATTGAAACTAAAACGAGTTTACGTGTAATTAAAAATTATAGGGAACATTAAATAATTTTACCATTAAAGTAATATATTAAAAAATAAATGTAACCATTTAATAGTGTCTACTCTATGAGACCAAGATTCTCTCTCGGTGGTGAAACATGAGAGAATTTTGTTTCATTTAAGCCGTCGTGCAAAAAATGAACGGCTCAGATATATCTGAAGAAAATAACTATGTTTTTAAAAAATGGTTGTGCATTTTCCTCATCGTTTATGTTGAGCTTATCATGATCTTATACTTTAAGCGTTGGCGATCCAAATTAAGAGAATATATCTCATTTTGTTGAGATCGCCTACAAGATGTGGTACATTTTCCATTATATGAAACAAATGTGCCATACATGAGGAGAGAAAAAAAAGAGTGGGATTAACCATCATCAACGGGTCGGGACGGGACGCGGCGCCAAGAAAATTTGGACATGTTCTGATCTCATCCCTTCCTGAAATAAAAACCTCATCCTGGTTAGGGGTGTAAGCGGTTCGGTTCGGCTCGGTTTAAGGGGTTTTACAGAGTCAAACCGAACATATCATTTTGCACAATTAGCAACCGAACCGAGCCGCTCAAAAATAATAAAAACCAAAACGAATCGTAAGATGAAAAGCAAAGTAGAAATATTCATCAAATCTCAACCTACTTTCTAACTAATCTCAACCAAATCAGCAACCCATATAAAACCAACATCAATCTCAACTAAGGCTTTGACAGATTTGCATTTCAACTGAGAATACAAAATATTTATAGAAACAACAGAAAATGCATGGAAAAAGATACAATTTAGGTCCTAGAGACACACAGAGATAGACAGAGAAAGTGAGAGACATTGAGAGATATAAACATAGATAAAGAGAGAGACGAGGCTAACTGATAAAGAGGGTGAGGCCGTGTGAAGTCAATGAGGGGATTAGGGAAAATGAGCTTATATAGAAGTGTGGTTCGGTTCGGTGCGATTTTTTAAAAAACTGAACACCGAACCGAACCATCCTATTTTTCTACTTCTGGACCGAACCGTTAGAAATGACAAAATCGCCCGAACGGAACCGATGCGATTCGGTCGATTTTTGCAGTTTGGTCAGTTTTCCTTACACCCTTAATCCTGGTCCCATCCTCCATGATCAACACTCGGGAAGAGCCTTGGAACAAGCCCTTGGGATAGGTCTTCACACAATTCTTTCTGCCTACATGAAAGAATTTAAACACAATTTAAACAAGAATTTAAACCCATTTTCTGAATTTTCATGGGTTTCGTTCACTAAGAATTTAAACACGATTCAGCCTTCACCCGATTGGTTCGAATCGATTTATAGGAAAAAATGGAATCATCCGAACTGATATACTCTGTTTAGTAAATGAAAATTCGAACCGATTTACAAGAAGAAATGGAATCGTTCGAACCGATCTATTCTGTTTAATAAACGAAGAGATCGATTCAAACTACTTCAAGGAGAAATGAACAATAAAAATGACAAATTTTACCTGGAACAAAATACAAAAATGACAATCTACTTCAGGGGAAGAGAAAAAAAGAACCTGCTTCGAGGAGAATACCCGAGAGAGAAAGAACCTGTACGTGAAGCAACAAACAGCAGCTTCGCGAAGTCTTCAATGGAGTTAGAGAGAGATGAGGGATGAGGGAGAGAGACAAAGTAAAAATGTAAAAAAATAGGTGAGTTGGAATGTAAAAAAAGTTAGAAATAATAGATGAAGTGAAAATATAATGTATATTTTTAATGGATGATTGTGTATTTATAGGTCTCATTCATGTCACATCATCACTTAACTTGTCATGTCATCACTTAACGCGTTACATCAGCGTGTCCATTAAATTTAGTTAATGGAGAATGACAGAATGATCATATTGAGACATTCAGTAAACTAAGATGACTAAATTGAGACTTTTTAAACTATGATGGTCAAAGTTGAAAATATGTATAAACTACGATGGTCAAATTGATATTTTTTTCTAAAATTTTATGTTTAATGAAAGTATAGTAAAAAAATAAAAACATCTCGGGGGTTTTCCAGCTTAAAAAAATTCGAAATTGCTGTACTTTTGAAACTATTTCCAAAAGTTAAGGTAGTTTTGGACACGTTCGAAGTCGTCTTTTGTAAAGACGACTTCCAGTTGACAAAAGCCATCTTTACAAAAGATGACTTCAGCATTCCTTTGTTCACCATAAAATGTATAAGGCCAATGAAGTCATCTTTTATAAAGACGACTTCAGGGTGGGGAAAAGACTGAAGTCGTCTTTATAAAGGATGACTTCCCTTGACATTGAAGTCGTCTTTACAAAAGATGACTTCAGTCTTTTCCCCACTCCCTACTACACTTCTCAGAGTTCACCCATTTCAACAATCAAACCTGCATACAAAAATCATCTTGCATAACATTTTATAATTTTATATCCCAACACATTCAATGAGCAGCCTATATTTTTAACAAATCACAAAACCTAAAGATGTAAATATATGACTCAAAACACCATTGCAAATCTAAATACATTAATTATTCTAAAAATGTTTGTTACATAATACAAATAAGTCCATCACGTTCCACATAGTGGACTTTTTCTTATTCTTCTTTGACGTCTTTCATATGTTTGTAATTGAGTTACTTAGAATTTGCTCTATAAAAGTTACGCTTTCCTCTACAACATGTGGGTCTTCCTCTATAATAGGTGGGTCTTCCTCCACAATAGGTGGGTCTTCCTCCACAATAGGTGGGTCTTCATCCATAATAGGAGCATCTTCCACGATAGGTGAGTTTTGGGCACGTCTTCTACCTCCTCCTCCAGGAGCTATGCCTCGTCCTCCTCTACGGTATTGATGTTGATGAAATGGTTCAGAAGTGGAACCAAGTTGAGTCACTAACTCACCTCCAAATGTTTAAAAGGCCGACGACATGTATGGATTTTGCTGAGACATATACGGTTCATCTCAAGACATGTGTGATTCTTGTTGACTTCTTTGATATGAGTTGTGCACTCCATGCCTTCGAGACAAATGAGTTTGATAAGCCGCATTCACTTGTCTTATTGCGTGTACGACTGTCTAACATACATTATGAATTCGAGGCATTATCCAGGACGACTCAACATCATCAAATGTCAAATTGTTAATATTGTCCAAATTGTCCGTCTGCATAGATAAAAAAATGTTATATAAATTACTTATTAAATGATCATATAAGCTTATTAATTACATAAATTAAAAAAATTACAATTAATTCATATAACGCTCTATATTGAGTTATGTATCACCGTGCTATTCTCTGATACCATAACATGTATGAGCTATGATATCCATCTTCATCCACGTTCCCTTCAGCAATGTGTGTCCTATGCTCATCCCATCTCTCAATATATGCCTGATGTTGGACGCCCCAATTTAGTTCATTTCTCCCTCATAAGTCGATGTCATGCAACCTCTCTATGTATCACATGGCTCGGGCACACATTGAATCATATTGAATTATCTTAGAACACGATCCGGTTGATGCCATTCCACTATATGAAAGCAAATGAGGGGAGAGACAGTCCACCATATATCTTCGTGCATGATGCAATATTCAGGAAGTGTATGAATAATATCATTATAAGGTTTCATATAACCTATAAAAACATATTATAAATAATATGACAAATTCCGTGTATTACCTACAAAAAGCAATTATAAATAAAAAGCATAGTATTACCTGATATGAGATTTTGTCTGTCTAACGCAAATCGATACACTTCAAGAACTTGTGAGGAGCTCTCTATGAGACTAACATCTCTCCATCTATAAGATAAATTGCACAATCAAATACATGTAAATGATAACATATAATAATCAAATGAGCTAGCTTACCATATACCCAATGGAGGAGGTGGCAGTGGAAGTCCATCTTTCCTAATATCATCATGTTTCGCCCGTTGCAACCTCACTGGTGCCAAATATGAAAATCGGGCTCATGCCCATAATTACAGTAATACTAGTGGGGCAGTAATATCATAAGCATTCTTATGACTAGCTTTGCACATCTCTCTATACAACCACACGAGACAAGCACTACCCCAATTACACTGAGTGACCTCAGTAAAATCTTTTAGTAAGGGCAAGAACATCAAATGCACCTTAATGTTTGACGTATCATAAAAAAGGTACTTTCGATAAGTTGTAAAATATATGCACGTGCATAACGTTGCACATAAATCTCATCGTCATCATCAACTAATGGAGGAAAATGCGCAGTCAACCACATCATAATTAAACATGATCCCTGTAAATCACGAGAACCTGGTCGAAATCCTAATAAATCTTCACATATTATTAGCCGATCTCGATGTGCAGTACCCGTGACTACCATTCCATCAACTGAAAGTCCTAACTGTATTTGCACATCCTGTAGAGTAATAGTAGACTCACCATGCGCCATATGAAATGTGTGTGTTTCAGGACGCCTTCTCTCCACAAAAGACGTGATCAAGTGCCAGTCGAGGACAATAAAACCAAGCCTCGCAACTCCATAAAATCCACCACGGTATCAAGTATGGAATAATACGTCTATGGAGTGACATGTTTCGATGAACAGCTGTAACATGTCGGCGATAATATAAAGCACGGGAATCCTCCTAGTCCCAAACATGTTAAGATCTATTTTGATCCTGTAAATACAACACCGAGTTATCTTTTGGTCTATGCTCTATGATATTACCTCAATATCCTGAAAATGAGAGTCGTGGTCAGAAGTGAATATAATTCAAATATTCAAATATTACATCGATGTGCTAAATACAAAGATTACTTTGAATTACATAAAAATAAAATATTACATTGAAGTACATAAAAATGTACTAAGTCAAATATTACATTGAATTACATAAAAATGTACTAAGTCAAATATTATATTGAATTACATAAAAATGAAATACAAAGAATCGAATATTATGAGTCATTCGGAGATTTTGACGGTTATGTCCTTGTTGTCAATAAAGCCCACATTTACTTTGAGTACTTGGCTTTCTCCAATCCATCTCATTTTGTATACGGGTCAGCCTGGGTTGACCTTTCTCCCGCGTCCTAGTTGGATCAAGGTGCACTATTAGAGAGTTAGGTACTTCCCAATGATGTTCATGTGGAAGAGGGTTGAACTGTGGCTTATAATACTCAACAAGCATTGACCAGCGATAATAATGTTCAATGAATTTGGAACTATCAATACGAACATGTGTGCACACTACTAACAAATAGGAACATGGGAGGCCAAATGATTGCAACTTGTTGCAAGTACATGTTTGTTCCTTTAAAATCACATATTGTTTGTTTCGTCCTTTGTACATGTGATTGCGATGTCAACCAGTGAAAACCTCAAACCTCTCATTAGTTCGGTAAAAAATTATGATCTCATGTGAACTAGCCCTTAACGTCATGCGCATATGCATCTTCATGTGGCAAAGAACTACTAGGTGCATTTTTTTGGACTGTAAAATACGTTTCATTGTCATGTAATGGATAACTCGTTGCACTATCATGTACCTCAAGTCCACACATATTGTCATCATCAAGTTTATGATAGGACCTCCTAGATCTCTAGCATTTTTGGTTAAATATAACTCAATTGTATTTGGCAAAGGAATATGAAGCACAACAGTAAATATCACATGAGCATCGTTATCATTCCGTATAGAAAATTTCACATAGTTGAATGACCCAACACTAAGAGTAAATTGATATCGGTAAACTATGTCCAATTTCCAATGGAGACAGTCAATTGGCAAGGCTTCACATAAAGTCTTATAGAGCTCGTCAAAAGTAATCTTTTTATGAATTACAATCTCCTTAATTGAAGGTTGATCATATGAAACTCCATTTGCACCGACTACGACCTTACCATTCATGTAACATAAAACCATCATAAGTATTTCCCCCATTTGTCAACCTACTAAGCAATGCATAAAAGTTTTAGAACTAGATCTAGAATTATAGAATAATATCTACAAATTCAAAGTTAATAACTATAATATCATAACATATCAACAAATTCTTAAATAAAATTTTACAGTTTGAGAGTTTAAACATCACATAATTGAGAAAATTCATCTAAAATTTAAGAACTCAAAACATATATATAACTAAAATTGAAATCTAGGGTTTGAGAGATACAATGAGAGAGATATATTACAAAATTGATGGAATATATCATACAACATTCATAAAAAATAAACAATTTCAAGATTTGAAGAACAAATTTAAGAGAAAAAATGAGTTAGAAATATACCTAGGGGTTTGAAGAGTTATTACTTGTGATTTGAGAGGTTTTTATGAGAAAAAAAGTGAAAGGGAGTTAATGTCGACGAAATGACAGTCAACTCTTACGAAAATCAACGATAAGGAGGAAATGATGCAGCTTCCTAACTTTGGAGGAAGGAGGAGGGACGAGGGGGCTAAAATTATTAAGTGCGATTTTAAAAGAAGATAATGTGAAGTCGTCTTTTACAAAGACAACTTAAAATTTTATGAAGTCTGACTTTCAAATAAAGACATCCTACCTATTCAAAAATACATTACTTTTAAAATTAATTTTAAAAATACATTATTTTAATTATTGTTTTAAAAGTAACGTAGAATATTAAAAAACTCTCAAGCCACATGCCAAACCGGACATTACTCTTCAATGCTCTCAAATGCTCTCAAGACTTCCATAGAAAACCGGAAACAAACAGGTGCACGCCGCTTACTGCTTACACAAGCACCCAACACGCACCGCCCGAGCCGGTTTTCAGCCGTCAATGACACGGCATAGCAGCAAACCACGTGGTCACACAGTGATCATCATTATACTCAAAGAAGTAAAACACATCTACGACTCTTATTTATCGTCAAGTCTCGCTCATACATTTCTAGCTCAATCCAGAAAAAGCTTATAAAAACGCCCAGTAATGGCGATTGGATCAGTAAAAGAGTCAGTTCCACGCACAGAGGTTAATGTATTACGTAGAGAGAGAGGCCACATATGTTGAACAAGCAAACGGTTTCAGTGTTGGAAAGTGAAAGCTAGCATGTAGCAGAGGGTGCTTTGGCTTTTTCTCTGAATTAAGTATTTTTTTTATTTTACTTTTAAAAAATAGTTTCGATTCCTTTGAATGGTGGTCGGCTACGGCTAGGGTTTTAATATGGATAAAGAAATTAGATTCTTACATCACGCTTGGAAAGTATCCTCTGATTCTGTTCAATTGTGCTTTGAAATTATTACTCTGGAATTTTCTGGCTAAAGCAACGTCATCTCTCTCTCTCTCTCTCTCTCTCTCTCTCTCTCTCTCTCTCTCTCCAGTAGCTGAAGATATATCTGGCATGCTCAACTCAATTGGTCTTGAAGCAAGTTCAATGTTTGATGTTTAACATAAGGGGAAGAGTGCTGATTCAGTCAAAATGTCGGAAGTGAGGGCATTGAATTCATGGAGGGACGAGCTTGCGAGTCTAGTGGAGGACACGGGAATACGATACGTGGCCGATCCAATCGGAATTTCTTCTCCGGCATTCGAAACGACGAGAGCGGAGTACGTTATCGCTGACTCGCGGAACGATGAATCGGTGGAACCGGAGAGCTTAACAGACCAGGTTAAGGGATTTGTAGTTGCCTGGGGGGAAATTCTGCTTGAATTTGGCAGAGGTTGTAGAGACATTGTGCAACAGTGTTTGTTCACAGAGGATTCGTACATTCCGCGAAAGCTTAGAGGGCCTTGCGCCAAAGTTTCCGGTAGATTGAGGTTTCTAAACGAGTTTTTGCCCGAAGATCGAGATCCTGTTTATGCCTGGCCGGTCATATTTTTCGTTTTCATTCTCGCGCTGGCAGGTATGTTCAATTCCTTACCTTATTTTGGTTATCATATCGTTTGTTTGACTTAACTGACCAAATTATATGCTTTGATATATAAGCGTGTGGTGCAATTGAGTCGACCAACTTGATTTGATCCATTACACGTGTAATGGCAATTCGAGTAATGAACAGATCTACTTTTGGAGATTCATTGCATTGCTAGACTTGAATTCTCAATCAATAGTTTGCAAGATTTCCCATTATATTTCCATGCCGTTAGATCTATTTTCAGTATGCACACTGGATTTGCATTGGGTAGTCTGATATTTGTGTCTGATCAAATTTACTTGCAGAAAGTTAAGTTCTACGGTTCACAGCTTCAAATTTAACTAGCTTTTCATTTCCTTTTCTGGGAGGTGAAAATTAGATCTGTTGATATTGTCAAACAATGTGCAGTAATAAATGTAGATATGATAAACAACAGCACAATTCGAGTGGTTAAGAAAGTCCGCACGCATCCTCCTAGTGCTATCCGCTTTCTTCTCCCAGATGGCAGAAACATGGGTTATCATGAACGAGGTGTTTTAGCTGATAGAGCTAGATTCTCCATAATTGCTCCACATTCTTTTCTTTCCTCCCGACTTGCAGGTAATAGAAAGGCCTAAGAGTTATATTGAATATCTTGTGGAAATTCAAAATATTGTGAGGTTAATGCAAGTTCATGTGAGTTTCTTGTGGAAAATCATGAATCCTTATTGACTATTTTAAGTTTTTCTGGAAGGTATACCGGGAGTTAAAACGTCATTGCTGGAAGAGTTTGGGGTTCGTTTGGTGACATATGATCTTCCTGGATTTGGGGAAAGTGATCCTCATCCTAGTAGGAATCTGAATTCATCAGCATCTGATATGGTGTACCTTGCTGATGCTGTTGGTATTAATGACAAGTTCTGGGTGCTGGGCTACTCAAGTGGAGCCATGCATGCTTGGGGTGCACTACACTACATTCCTAACCGCATTGCAGGTATCAACTCCGTCTTTTTTGTAGTTAGATGTCATATTACTCTTATTACTTCTGGATACTTCACATGATGATGTGACCTGAATAGGGCCCATGAATTATGAATCTTATTTGAGATTATATAATTGTCATTTGCGAGAGTTTATAAGTTAGTTTCCATCTCCTTAAGTTATCTGGTAAAACTTTTCTTTTAGATCTGTTCCCCATACAATGATCTTGAGAAGTAAATACTAGTTCACGAGTGTGACTAATTTTTCCGATAGAGCTAAGAAGGCTGCAACATGCAATTAGCTTTACTTTTCATGAATTATGTTTTCAAGCAGAGATCTGTTTACCTCAAGCATATCACACATTAGTATGTCCGCAGGGTGTATGTATATGCATTAGACAAGGGAGTGCATGGACTTTTTGCAAACTGCACTCACTAGTAGTCACTAGAGGCTTGAATTGACTTCCCAAGTACATAAATTTATTTATCAAGAGAAAATCTAGTCATATGATACTTAACAGCTGGCGTTGGAGCTGATTTTCTCTATTTAGAAGGTTGTGACTTAAAAAGAGCCAATCAATTGCTGAACCTGCAGGTGCAATCATGGTGGCCCCTATGGTTAATCCATATGAACCAAGAATGACGAAGGAGGAGATGAAACAAACATGGGAAAAGTGGAGGCCAAGAAGGAAACTGACTTATTTCTTAGCGCGTAAATTTCCCAAATTACTGTCCTACTTTTTTGGAAAATTCCTTTCTGGAAACCACGATCGTGTTGACAACTGGTTATCCCTTTCACTGGGAAAGAGAGTGAGTTCATAGCCTACTCTTAATATATACACATACGTCAACAGTGCTGCGTACTGATCATGGGAGCAAGCCAATGGTTAATCAACTGTGGTTGTACTACATTTTTTTTTATCGCTTCTTAATTCATCACAGTTCTCTAAACCGCTCTTTACTATTCCTTTATGCAACATCCAAAACTTGGTTTCTGATGATTAGAATCAATGTCAAGCAATAGATTAGACAAAGTTGGCTGCTTGTTTTTGTTTCGATTACATGTTCATCATAGTTTCTCTTGGAATATCAGAATGTTCTGAAGTTTCTATGAAATATAAAAAGTAAGAGATGTCAGAAGCCGGTTGAAATAAATCTTCGATAATGTTTTTACTTGTTATGTATGTATAAGCTACACCTGGTATTCACATAACAGAGCACTGGCAGGATGAACTTGTGATCGAAGAGCCACAATTCGAGGATTTCTGGTACAGGGATGTGGAGGAGTCCATCCGTCAGAAAAATCTGAAACCATTTATAGAGGAAGCTGCGCTACAGGTTTCAAATTGGGGTTTTAGCTTGGGAGATCTTCAGGTGCAAAAGAAGTGCCAAAGAAGAGGCATACTTCCTTGGCTCAAATTCATTTACAGTGACGCAGAATGTGAGTTGACAGGATATCAGGGTCCAATTCACATATGGCAGGTGAGCTCTTGTTTCTTTTTTCCCCCCATTCTGGTGCGTGAGGACTCCTGTGATAAAATGTACAAGGATTTGGTTAAAATGCCGTTGAAAGATATAAAGTAGTCTTGGTGGTCCATGGATGTTCAATTAGTTTCTAGTTTTTAAAGAAATCGCAAAAACGTCATATCTATCTCGATCAGATCATATTGTTCGATATTAAATAATGATGTCTATATCAGTTATCGTTTAACAATGTTGAACAGGGAATGGGTGATCAAGTAGTCCCACCATCAATGACCGATTACGCAGGCCGGGTTCTTCCAGCAGCCACTGTGCATAAGCTCACAAATGAGGGTCACTTCTCTTTTTTCTTTTTCTGCCATGAGTGCCATAGACAGATGTTTTCTACTGTTTTTGGTATTTCTCAAGGCCCTCGTGACATAAAAGAGCAAATGAAAACTTTTCTAATCGACGGAGATACAGAAGAGGCAGCATCGTTCACGAATCAGACTGCAGATTGATATATCTTACATAGTCGCAGATTTTTCTCCTTTTGGCTTTCGGTTGAGCTAATATTACTGTGATGGTTACGAACAAAAAAGAATAAATCCGTATGACGGTTTTGCGCCTTCAAAATGCTGATGTAAATACCACAGGTTGTTCCTCTGCTCAATTGTGCATGAAGGAGGAAATTCTTCTGGATAAGTTCTCTTTTGGTGAAATGACAGAGGCAGTAATTTCAGTGTACACTTTTTTCAAATGTATGCTGATTATCATTATCCTGAGTTTTCTCTTCAACTTGTTACCACTTTTCACATTCATTTGTTTCTTTACCTTGTGTTGGCAGTGTTCTTGTACTTAACAGCACTTCAAATGGATGCAAATAATTCTTTCTAAAGTTATTGAATCCCAGAAAACAATTGTGATTCTCTGCAAAAACGTGCATAAAACACAACAAAATTCATTCTAAATAACGAAACAAATGTTTTTGCGATGAACACATTCATTTTCCAAGTTTATTATTAGATACATTCTACAAAGACAAGAAAATTATTTGATATACTGGAAGTATCCTCTCAAACTTATCAATAAGCTATAGTGTCCTTCGGGATGCGATGGGACTGGTGAAGTTCGTCTTCAGTGAGTACAATGAAAAGGCAAGTCAACTGGTAAAAGAAATTGATAAATAATGATAAACTTACATCAATGTATGCAAAAAATTTTAAAGAAATATAACTAAATAAACAACAAATTCATCAAAGAAAATAATCACAATGAGAGAAATAGCCGAGACCCCTATAGACTCTAAAATAACATGTCATACTTCCAACGTCCTGAGCCAAAGAAAGAAGACATAAATAAGCAGATACCGATAGATAATACAAAGAAGCAAGCACCTCGAGGCTGCCCTTGAGTCACCTTGAATCAATGCTTACCAAACAATGATAAAAGCTGTAAGTACATATCAGATTACACAAATCATATAAATCATCCACAATCTCCAATCACTTGGACCGATATCTCTCCATTACGGTTTCTTTCACATTACGATTACGCGGCGGCTCCATTGCCTATACTGTTCTCTGCGTTCAAGCTGGTTTCCATCTTAGGTGGACCTGAGTGCCGCCGTGCCAAGGCAGGTGAAGGAGGGTACGAGAGCCGTTTCTTAGTAGATCCCGATGATCCCTTTTCAGGAGGAGTTTCAATCTTCTCCATCCCCAGAGGGCTTTGCAACTTAGATTTGGCTCTAGCCGACTTAGTAGGAGTCATGTAACTGGGGACAGCTGGAGAGCTAGCCATACTCTCATCATCCCTCACAGAAGATCCACCTATGCTATGCCTTCTTAATCTATCCGACTGCATACTGGCAATGCTTTTAGAGTCGTCATCTGGAACAACCCAGCTACTCCTCGGGCTCTGGGACTTCAATTTTTTACCTCCACTTGCCAGAGCTGGCTTGGAAGGAGTCATGGGGGAGTCAACATTTAAGTCGTTTGCCTTTTGGCTGGCTGTTGGGGAATTGACCTCGGTGTTCAGTTGGTATCGAGTATATGATTTGCTGATTTCTCCACCAGAAATGCCGCGCCTTATGCTCTTCACTGATGAGTTTTCGTTATTCAGCTCTTTCTCTGTCATGCCGCGACCTTCCCAAGGTCTGGCGGCCATCCATCGTTCCAACCAGCTCCAACCCCAGGTAGGATTACTTGGATCCATGAACATCGGGTTCACAAATCTTGATGAGTTTTTCATGTTTTTCTGTTGATCAATTTGTTACACCTCGGATCATTCAAATCTAAGAAGTTTGATGAATTCTGTTGGAACAGCTAATAATAGATGCAATGATCACACTGATTCATTACTACTTTGCTATACTATTCATGGTATGCTGCATTAATTAAAAATATTTAGAATTTAAACATAGAGATCCCGAACAATTAGGTTTGCACATGTTTTTTTTCATCGGTAAAGGTACGTGTATCAAGAAAAGAAAAAGAAAGAAAACAAGTACAAAAATTCACAAAACAATCCAACTATGAAAAGCGTTGGATTGAGAATTGGGATACAAAGTTTTGGACATGCAACACAGGAGCATTGTTCAATGCTCACATATTTCAGTGACAAGAATGCCTCGCTTGTTCAATGTTCCATATCACAGAGTCACACGCATTGAAGAAGATAAGAGTCCCCTTTACTGATCCATTTTTTATGTGTCTTTTTATCTCTTTTTCAACTATGTAAATGACATAAGAAACAATCACCTGATGAGAGAATGCGTATGCCAGTGCTCTCTCTCTTCTCATAGCTGCCTCGTACTTGCTTAGTAGGTTAGCTTCAATTTGTTCCTTTGATTGTAAGCTGTCATCCCATTCCTCCCCAATCTGTTTACGTAATCAGAATGAGTTTAAGGCATGCTAAGTGAGATCTAGAAAATCAAATAACATTCAAGTAACAATTTAAACATGAAGATGTTGAGAAGAGTAAACTTCAGTTTTATTCATCAGCAGTTTTGAGTAAAATTATCTAACTCAAACTTGTTTCAATGAATTCGATTTATAAATCATTTTCTAGGATAGACAATCAAAGAAGGATGGTGATAGAGACCCTCAAGTTCTCAAGCTCCTTTGCATGTTTCTGTAAAAGTTGTTTCTGGAGAGCCTGGTTTTCTTCCAGCATCCTGATCCTCCTAAACCGAATCTGAGACTGAACACGTGAAAGAGTCTGCATGCATCGGAGGGTATTTGCAGCTTGGCGTTTCACGACAGAGCTTTCCATCAACGTTTTCAGCCTGACCAGCCCTCTTAAAGCCCGCAATGCCCTTCTTGCCTATAAATATAATATCGCAGTAGGAGTAAGTTTCAATCTAGACTCATGGGTTGTCACTCACCCAAAGATCTTGTTTTTAGAAGGTAATAATAAACTCAAATCAATTACGATAAAAGAAAGAGACAGTAATAGTGATATGATTGCTGTAACAAGGAATTCATACCAGATATCCACGGAATGCTGTTTGAATCTTGATTGCCGCCACTTCCTCCTTTGATTTGCCTGAAAATCGAGCTACCGTGGTGAGTTGGACAGCCTCGGTTTCAGTCTGAGTAGCAGAGGTATCAGCTTCCACAGTAGACGTATCAGCTGCTGCAGTAGAAGCAACTTCAACAGAACAAGCAAAATTGTTTTCTCCATTCTCCACACAGGTCAATTTCACCTCCTCCCGCTGAGGAGGAGCCGGTGCTGTGACAGTCTCTAAAGGCGTAGAATCCGAACCAGAGAGTTTTTCCTTTCCAAACCATTTCTTCTTCGACCTATTCGAGTCCTGAATAATTGAAACTAAAATATCAATAACCAAACCCTTCGACTATTCAAAATTCTCCATCAAGAAATAATTAAGTTTCAGATAAATAATCAAAATAGAATATATCTTTGGACCTGGTTTTTCTTCTCCTTGGGATCTGGGCTTAGAGCTTTCTTTACAGTCGAAAACCAACTTCCTTTCCTCCCCATTTACTGATAAAGGAATTGAATTCTGTTTCTCCACTTGATCCCCTTCAGAAAGAACAATTTAAAGATTTTTAAAACCTCAATTTGACAACATAGATCACAAGCCATTTCCTCCAAGTTTGAATGAAATTCCACAGTAAAAGAACCGACACTTAGTAAAAAATAGGTAACGGGTCTATTAATACTATAGATCTTAAGATATTCTACCTTAAGCTGTTCCATAGTAAATTTTAAACGTCAATTCAGCTAAAACTAACTGATTGAGCCAGGAGGAGCAGATATTTTTCTATATATCCATCTCTCTGGGGAAAATTGGCAAGTCCAAGCAATAGAAAACCCCACTTCTTAATTTACTTTTCCTACATTTCCTTCAGCAAACTAGCCATACATTTGCGAGACCCAGATGCTGAAATTGCTAATTTTCAAACAAAACCGGTAACCCATTGTCAAAATCGAAATACCATTGTCAAAATCGAAATACTTTTGCAGATAAATACCCGAAATTCCAAATAAAAATGAACAAAAACAGACGGCAGGCCCAAATGAAAGTGAAATAAGAAAATTGAAGAACCTGGAAACAAAGTGGGTAGATCTCAAAACAGCTTCAACACTTCACAACTGGCTCACTTTCTTTTCTCTTTTATTTTCCCACAAAACAAACAGAAAAAGATTAGAGCTTGTAGAACAGCATAGCAAAACTATTGACACTTGCACCTCTCGTTTTCTCTCTGTCTCTATCTTTCGCCCTCTCTGTAAAGGAAAGTCATCAGATCTTGCCAAGAAAATATAATCAACGATGAGGGAATATGAGAAGGATTAGCTGGGTTTTGCTAAGGTGACCCCACCCTTTATTCTGGGTAGGAAAGTGGGTCCCTTTTAATTAACAAATCTTCCGAAATTAATTTTTTTCTGGCTGATTGGTTCAGACGCCTCCACTCCGCCTCTCAAATATCTCTGTAGGTACTTCCTTATTTCTCACTTTCTCTCTGTTTTTTACAGTCCCCGAGACTTAAAGTTCTTTTTTCTAAGACTTAAAAGTTATTGGTTACTTATTTAATCTTATTTTTTAATTCGAAAACTAATGAGCAGTGACTTGAGGTAAAATATAAATTAATAAAATATTTATGTTATTTTTAATAGACTATATAGCATTTAAAATTTAGTCTAAATCTTAGGTTGTTATCTAACTTTCATTAGTCCTCAATATTTTTCTCTCCTTTTTTTTATTGTTATTGCTCTTGAAATTACATAATTTTTCTTACTTTTGTAATTAATATAAGCAAAAAATAAAGAAAAAACCCAACCCCGTAAAAAGTTAGGCCATAACATCATTTCGTTAGATTTTTAACATTTTCTAAAAGTATGGACAAGAGTGAAACAATTGTGTTAGTTCAGTGACTGACGAGGACAAACCATGAATTATAATGAAAACGGGATAATAATTTGTGTATTAAAACATATACCCAAATAGGATACATTATTATGCCGATAAATTATTTTTTTAAAATATTTTTTACACATTTTGTAGCATCTAATTATGATTAAAATTAACAGAAATAGTGTGCATAAAAAAGTTCAATTAGGTAAATAAGTCACTGTATGAAAATAAAAAAGAAAACATCCCAAAAAGTTATAATTTGCACAAATGATTGAATTTTATAATGCATCATCTTTAAAACCTAAAAAATATTATTCGCATAACAACCCCAACGAAAAATGTTATTCGTGTAACTACTCACGCGTTAAATGTTACATAGTTTATAGAGATATATTTTATGGTATATGATAATATATTGTGTTTTGCATATTTACTGTAGTATATTTTAATATACTATCAATATATCATAGTATATCTACAGTATATTTTTATATACAGTTCAGTACCATACCAATTTCCACACCCAAGCTCGGCCCCTCCTTCTTCTTTTTGATCCCTCTGGCCCGAAAACCAGAAATAGAGGAAGGAAGAGAATTGTTACATGAAAACCAGATCTAGAACGATTAAACAATCAAAATAAAAAAGAATAACGAAACTATAATCTTAATTCCCTAATAACATACTTGATTCCAGCTATAAAAAAGACAACGAAAAAGAATGATTCAGCAGAGTGCTAATAATAAACCCGATTTCTTAGAAGAACGCCTAAGTATTGATTGGAAGTCGAAGTAATTGAGGATGAAAGAAGAATATTAAAACCGTATATACAATCAATTGGAAAGAAGAACGAAAATAGTATTGATTGAAGAAAGAAGAACGTCTCGGTATTGCTTTCGTTCTCTGCTATATTTTGGGTCGTAGAAATCATCAAAGATGATGAAGACGAGAAAAGCGACGACTTGCAGAAAAATATTAAAAAATATACAATTAATTATACAAAAGGACAAAAATATAAATGATCGAATAAAATCATAATTAATTAACAAACTAAATAGAGAATCTGACCATTTGAGTAAAATAAAAAATTTAGAGTAGTTTAATTTCCTAAATTTTTTAAAAAATTAATAATATTTTTAAAAACTTAATTACGAAGCACCGAACATGACAGGCCGTTAACGGCGGATTGATGCAGACCTTGTAAGTAGAATTTTGTCTCTGGACGAATTTGTACCATTAGATTATTCATTGGGTGGGCCAACTAATCAATTAGTTTATATTATGGCCAAATCAAATCAAAATTATGGAGTAATTAACAAAATGTGCACGTAAATTCTGATAAATTTTTTGTAATCACGTTGACAATATAAAAATATTAACATAACGGGACACTGATGTAATATTTTTATAAATTATAATAATAACATTTGTGTTTAAAAATCAACTAATTCCATTATAGAATAAAACCTGGCCCCCCCGAGTCCTGGTTTCTTCCCTACCCAACATATAATGTTAATGATACACTTATAAAATTATATGTAAATTAAGACTCGTTTTAAAATAAAATTTAATCTGATAAATTGGATAAGTGTAGCTGGTTAGGTCGTCACATTCATATCTTAGATGTCGTGAGTTTGAATTATATTCTTTCATCATCTTAGAATTTATAATATAATTTTGACAAAAAATATATTTTAATACTCTCGAGTTTAAAGATAATATGAAAATGTCCTGTTTAAGTTTAACCGCTTAATTTTTTTATGAGTTCAAAATAAATTTAAAGAGTATATTTTTCTAAAACATTTCAATTATTTAAATTAAATTTGAACATTTTTTAGGAATAATTTTGGTGTTATATTTCAACACCAACCATATGTTTCAAATCTATGCTATCAATGTTTCTTTTTCTCAAGAGTGTTTCCACTAACTATGTTGAATTAGTTTGAAAATTTCTAGTAAACACTTCAATGAATAAGTGACACTTGTGACAACAAATCATCGTCTTAGATTTTAGGGTGAATTGTCTCTTTTAGAAAGCACTTCCATGGCTCCTATAATTCTAGGTTAATCAATAAATTCTTTTATCATTTTCTATACCTGAAAGCACTTACTCAATAAAAGTGTGTTTGAAGTACGTTTGTGTTTTGTAGTGCTTGTGACAACATTTTATAATATTTTTATAATTAAAACTTATTTTATGAATATGTTTGATTATACTTAAACTTATAATTTAAATTTTATATATTGAATAATATTTTTATAATCAAAACTTATTTTATGAATATGTTTAGTTATACTTAAATTTATTATTTAAATTTTTAAATTATAACTTATTTAAGTTTAGCTTTCATCTATAAACTAAAACGTGTTTGACTCAACTTATTTTAATTAACTTTAAACTATAACTTATTTTAAAATAATGTTTGACAAATAAGTTAATAATTAAATCATTTAAATTGAAATTAATTCAATATCCCTCGTAATGATATAATTTGCTCATAGCTAATTTCTTTAATATTCATTTTTTTTTCAAATCGTTAATCCAAACGAGAATCGTTCCTGTAGGGGAGAAAAAACTCTCGGGTTAAAACACACTCAATAATATTTTCAAACAAGACTCAATACTCAAATATCTCTGGTAGGACTCATATTAAAGTCCAAATCGAGGACTCCTCCATGACCGAAGTCATCATAATGATCGAGACACCGTCCACGGCCAGATCGATGGACATGACCCCACATATACTTACACTACTGAGGTCAAACGAATGACGAGGTGATCTCATATCTAGAATTGTGGCTAATCGAGACACCCAATATCATTTTCCTGTAACGATAAGATATAATAATCAGTCATACAAGAAAATGATATACACGCATCAAACCTATCAAACAATCTCAATGGTTGTAGAAGATAAGATTATAACTAAAATATATTGATCATATAATATTCTCCATGAATATCTCCATTCATTATCAGAATAAGAAAAAATATACACTGAATCTGGACGTTTGACTGATACAGAAAATCATTATTAATATATGATAATCCTCATTAAACGATAACCAATTATCCATATTGCTAATATTATTTTAAACACTCTGTTGACTAGATCGTCAGAGTGCATTAGGTGGGGTACCACCCCGGTGCCATGCCTACTACTTTCACGATCGTTCTTGATTTTTGCATACCCTTATACTAATCATCAAACGATGTGTGACGGTTCTCTCGACAGTCGGTGCTAACATATTTTTCACATCAACAGTGCGACACTGGAAACGTATATCTCCATTTTTCAAAATTAATCGTAAACTTCTATTCACTGCCACGATTGTCTAAACAACGGTGAAACGATCCAAAATAGGCTAAAGAATCATGGAGGATATGAATATTGGGATCAGCGTATAATTGTTACTGCCCGAAGAACCGTTGTCGACTTCATCGTCACACGTTGACAGCCTACCGTCGAACGTCATCATTGTCGTTGAGCAACGATGTTGCCACCTGAAGTCTTGAACTGCGAAGCTGCCACCATCGTCGAAAAGCCTCACAAAAAAAGCCTCGAACCACTGCGGAGCTGCCACCATCGTCAACTGCAGCCGCGCGATCTGCCCCTGAACACACTCGCGACTTCGCCTACAATGGCATCAGGCCTTGTCTAGGCCAAGAACCGCCATGAGAACCGAGAAGAAAAATCTCCTCCATTACCAAACGCGTAACTCGGATCTACAACGAAGGAAAATATAAATTTTTTACTTCAGATCTACGCAAAATGAAGGATTTTCAAGCTCAAAACTGCTATGAAGAATGACGGAAAAAGATCTCCTCTGTTGTAGAACATGGAAGATTTCATGATCTAGAAAAAGATAGAAAAACATCCTTATCACATAAATGATCTAGAAAAAGACCATTTGAAGGGAAAAAAATTTTCATCCAAGGCAACGGCCTAACGAGGCATCCTTATCACATAAGATGGTTGGAAAAAGACCTTACCTAAGGCAAAAGACCACGGTAAGATTTCATGGCACGTAAGTACATGAGATGCTGGGATGAAATACTTTTGGTCATAATCGGCAAGACCTCATAACTTACCTAAGACAAATAGGAGAAAAGACATTATATAAGGTAAAAGGACTACTGTAATATTTCATGGCGCCTGAAGTCACCAGATGATTATGACGATCACATAGATGACTAGACACTCGAAGTCACACAAATGACTATGATACTCTAAGTCACACAGATGACTAAGTTACACAAAGTCACCCAGATGACTATATTGGATCCAAAGACACGTAGATAATTATAATACCCAACGTCACCCAGATGACTATGAGACTCTAAGTCACACAGATGGCTAAGTACCCCTAGTCACACAGATGGCTAAGTACCCCTAGTCACATAGATGACCAAGCACCTTAAGTCACCCCGATGACTATATTACTATATGTCACATAAATGATTAAGGTACCCGAAGTTACGTAGATAACTATGGTACCCACAATTATGAAAATGATACCCAAGTCATACTGATGACTATGGTATCAAGATTAACCCAAATCTCACAAATCACAAAGGATCTTGGTCCTCTACTGAAGGTGACTCCAATGGACCTCACCATCAAGGACTCGTCAAACAAGATTTGAGCAAACGAGGCATAAAGGGCTCCAAAACCTTCCGCTAGAAAGAGAAAGCATTGATGAATTGCACTAGCAAACACATAAGCACAGAGAGGTGCAATGACAAACTCAACAGAACAAGAAATTCATTTCAAGTGAATAACATCGACTAGACCAAATACAAACCAACCGCTCGATGGGATACATTTGGTCGATATTCTAAGGGCATGGAAGCTAAGGACCTTAAGTCACTCAAGAATTTGTCAAACTCAAGGCACGATGATGGGGCATCACTCCATAGATACTCAAAGTCATTTGTTCTCCAAGAGAAGAACTGCTCGATTTTCTTTCAGGCTAGCTCAAAGACACTCGTTGTGCCAAGCTACACTACAAAATCACTATAAATTTCAGACAAAGCAACGGACGACTTAGATAGTTGAATCGCTACGTGACTTGGACATACCAATAAACTCAGGCATTGAGTTATGAGAAAGTGTCAACAACCAAAGCATCAGAACCTTTGGTTCCCAGGCACGACTTAGTTTCTGAAAATGTACCTCTAGATGGCAAGAAGAACCCTCGGGAAGCAAGTCATTGAGTGTAATAGCTCCATCATCCGCCATGAGACATGAAATGCCAAAGTAATATACAAGATATACGGTCAAGCATGGATCAACACGAGAATGCAACGCAAGATTTTGAAAAAATCCTATCTTTAGGAAGACCCAATAACGTCACATCGCCAAGTCGATATCATAGTAAAGCAATCACAACGGACTAACTATCTTATCTTCTACATCAGATCAAATGAATTTAATCCTAACACCAAGTCCTCACGATGCGCTCAGTCGAAGGTGTAAAAATTTTGTTGTTATGACCACCGATCCAACTTAAGCCGCCTGACTGCCAGATGAAAATCATAGGGACTCGATGATGATAATTATTCAGAGTAACTCGCACAAACCTGAACCACATAGCTACAGTCCCCACACGATCATGACAACGTTACATGAAGAAGTCTAACATTAATCAAGATGACGACATTTTTACCAATAGTCAATCGGCAAATATGAAGAAAGCTCGTGTCAATATCAAGATGCTCTGAGACGTCATCATGAATAAGCAACAAATACTTAGATATTTGGACACAAACTCTGTTGTTTGATGATCTCAACGCCAACATATCCTTAACACCGAGGACTCCTCCATGACCAAAGTCACCATAATGACCGAGGCACCTTCCACGACCAAATCGATGGACACGACTACTGGGATCAGTAGGTTTTAAAATTAATTAAAAAATAAGTTTGAACCATGAACGGTTCGTGGACGAAATATAAAAAAAAATTTAACTTATTTAATCAAATTAAATAATTTACAATCAAACAATGTGCGATTATGCATATACGATATTGAACGAGAAGTTAAGGTTAGAAACAATTTTCACATATACTTTGTATCGGAGAATTTATGAACTGACGAATTTCCTTTGAGCGTTCTTCGTGTTCCTCAAACTTCGAGATCTGAATCACGCACTTGAATTTCAAGAACGATATGTGAATTTCATCCACCAACAACCACCTGTTAATTTCAGAAATATATCTCACGAGAATTTTGTATAGGAATTTGAGTGTGAACTCTAAAAAATGATTGAAGGAAAAAATCGAATAGTTTCCTTCAATACTGTATTTTGGCGGCACTCACTAGGGAGGGGAGAAAACTCTTTTTCTCTATATCTGATATGAGATCTATATCTCTATCTCTCTCTCTGCAATCAAATTGCTATTGATATTTATAAATCTAATTTTTGATATTTATAAATAAACCCATATATTTTAAATTTTCTAAAATTCACCCACATATATTCAAATTGCCGAAAATCAATATATCTCCGTAGTGTTAGAGTTGTATCGAAATTTATCAATCCAATTGATAGATTTAATTTATCATTATCAATTAATTACTTAATTAATTTTTATTTACTAATTATCTAATAATTAGAAAATAATAAATTAATTAATTTCAATATAATTAATCATACTTAACCAATTAAGTGACATCATCATCACATATGGGTGTAGGAAATATGTTTTGGCACCAAAACACATTTTGATCTAATTTACTGTGCTTGTCTATTACTGTTCTCATGAGCTATTTTTGAGACTAGATGGACCCACATGAACAAAGTTAAGGATTTAAATACCCGGTGAATTTATCTGCATAAATTCTCGACATATTTAATCATGACATCCTACGACTCCACTATAAGTTCGATGTTGAATCAACTCTCGATTCATGCACGCTACTTTTCGGTTGGTGTAAATAAATTCTTTTTATTTTCATTGTCCACAAAATATTTTAAAAGAATACCTATCGTGAATATCAATAACAAGAGTGGAATGTAAAATTATCATTTTACCCCTCTTATTATTATTTACTTAACTCTTTTATTGACTGTGAATAAAAAAAAACATAATAGTAAATTGTCTCGTACAATTTAGAAGTCTTAATCAATGACTCAATTCATTGAATATCTGGCTAGATTAATTTATTCATGCACTCATCAATAAAGTATAAGGTGATATTGTTGCTTTCACAATCCAACAACGAATTTTCATATCTGTGAATCACGTAACTTCAGCTTAATTGAATTACAATCCCAACAACCGACATATTGCTCGCCAATTCAAAATCACTCATTTAACATATCAAATATTGTAACTAACTAAGTCAAGCTACATATTCACCTCAGGATTAAAGTAACTATGAAAATACCCTTAGAGTGTAGCAATTAGATTTAGAGTTAGGTAAACGGTTTTGGGCTCTAAACTAATTTGTTACCGGTCTATTCAACTTGTTCATAATATGTCTAGGTTAACCATTTGAGTCTCCGCTCCCATGCCCCAAGACTGGTATTCATTGGTTCAACCTAACAGTCGTAATCGAATTCGATTGCCCAGTCGATCCTAAGACTGCGAATACCGTTCTGAATTTTCTCAGAAGAGTTCATCTGGAGACGCATCTGTCTTCACTCTTCGTTCGTTGATGAAAGTTCTAGTACTTGAGTAATTTATAAACACACTTTAATTTAAAATAAAACTTTCAATTTATTCATAAGAATTCAATAATACTAATGTCTGAGAAATAACTAAATATAATTAAATAGTTATTACACGCTACTTTATGGACATATTCCAACAATCTCCCACTTGGACTAAAGTAGGCGTGTACAATCTCTTATCCCCAAGCCCTCCAGATGACCATAAAAAACTTTACTGCTTCAAGTCTTCGTGAATGGATCTATCAGGTTGTTGACCGTCGAAATATGCGTAATCACAACGTCTCCACGTTGAACAATTTCTCTAATCAGGTGATATTTACGTTCTATGTGTTTGGATCTCTAATGGCTTCTAGGCTTCTTAGAATTCGCTACAGTCCCATTATTATCACAATAAAGTATCATTGGCTTGTTAGCGTCTATAACAACTTCCAGAGTTTTCAAGAACTTCTTAAGACATACAACCCCATTTGCAACTTTACAAGCTGCCACATATTCAGCTTCCATGGTAGAATTAGCAAAGCAAGATTGCTTGATACTTGGACCTCCATGAATCATTGTCTGCTTGGAAATCAGAATTAGTATAACCTGTCATATTCAAGTCACTACATGAATACACAAGCATGCAATTCCTTATTCTCCCAAGATACTTAAGGATATGTTTGACGGCATTCAAATGCTCAATTCTAGGATTAGATTAGAAATGACTCACTACGCCCATGACATAGCAAATGCCTGGCCTAGTGTGAAGCATCGCATACTTGAGACTTCCTACAGCTAAAGTATAGAGAATCTTTCTCAAGATTTTCTCTTCTTGAGGAGTCTTGGGAGACTACTCCTTGGAGAGGTTGACTTCATGTCTAAAAGGAAGAAATCATTTCTTGGAGTTTTGCATACTGAAATGATCCAACACATTATCAATATAAGATACTTAAGATAATGCCAATTGAATGTTCTTCCTATCTCGAAAGATCTAAATACCTATGACAAATGCACCTTCTTCAAGATCATTCATATCAAATTGCTTTGCAGGCCAAATATTGACATCATATAATTTTCCTACAGCATTCCCAATGCATAGAATACCATCTACGTATAATACTAGAAAAACCATATTCCCTTAGTGTATCAGCTTATACACACAGGACTCGTCCACTAACTGTTCAAAACCATACTTCTTAATAGTTTCGTCGAATCTAATATTCCACGACCGTGACGCTTGCTTAAGTCCATAAATGAACTTCTGTAGTTTGCCAAATTTACCCTCTTGGCCTTTCTCTATGAACTGGTCTGGTTGAGCCATATAAATGTGCTCATCAAGATTGTCATTCAGAAAAGCAGATTTGACATCCATTTACCAAATTTCATAATCAAGGGCAGCATCAATGGAAAAAAGAATTCGGATTGATTTAAGCATGGCCACCGGTGAGAAGATATCTTCATAGTCTATTCCTTCCTTTTGGGTGTAGTCATTGGCTACTAGTCTGGCTTTGAATGTCTTTACATTGCCATCTAGACCTATTTTCTTCTTATAGATCCATTCGCATCCTACGGGTTTTACCCCTTCAGGAGGATCTACAAGCTTCTAGACTCCATTCTAGTATATCGAATGTATCTCAACGTTTATGACTTCTTGTCATAAATTTGCTTCAGGACCAGCCGTGGCCTCTAAGTAGGAGACATGTTCATCAAGGTTCTTATCTGAGACAGTTGTCAAAAGTTCTCCATAGGACATCTTCCTCTTAAGTTGTCTCATAACCCTCGCACTACGTCGAGGCTCCATAGGCTGTAGCTCATGTCATGGTTCTTCCAATATTGAATCGAAACAATTTCTGATTGGGGAGTCAGTGTCCTCCCACTCAATAATTCCTCTAGCACAACTGTGCTTATTGGCTGTACACTTTTAATGTAATCTTCTTCAAGAAAATGAGCATACGTGCTAACGAATATTTTCTAGTCAGTTGTACTATGGAAGATGTACGCCTTCATTCCTTTAGGATATCCTACGAACATGCATATTCTGAACGACTAGCCAACTTGTCTGTCTTCCATTTTAGAACATGTGCTGGGCAACCCCATATTTTAAAATGGTTATTAGAGGACTTTCATCCATACCGTCCTTCATATAGTGTACCAGGAACTTTCTTCGATAAAACTTGGTTCAGAATATATGTCGTTGTTTCCAAGGCATATCCCCAAAATGAATCTGGAAGGGGTGAGTAACTCATCATGGATCTAACTATATCCGTTCGAGTTTGATTCTTTCTCTCTGACACACCATTCTGTTGTGGAGTACCAGGTACTGTAAGCTGAGAAAGAATGTATTCTTCCTTAAGAAAGTCTTCGAACTCTCCTAGCAAGTACTCTCCACCACGATCGAATTGTATTGTTTTAATGTGTTTTTCTAATTGTTCAAAGAAGGCCTTATGCTCTTTGAACTTTTCAAAGGTTTCATACTTTTGAGGTTTTAGATAAACATGACCAAACCGTGAGTAGTCATCAGTGATGGTTACGTAGTATTCATAACCTCTTTTTACTTGGATATTTAATGGCCCACATACATAACTATGTATGAGTTCAAGGCATTGAGTGGCTCTTTCACATTTTTGCTGAAAAATGTATCTTGGTCATTTTACCTTCAATATAGAATTCGCATGTAGGTAGTGATCTCATACTTAAAGTTTGTAAAGGACCATCCTTCACAAGTCTTCTGATCCTGTCCAGGCTAATATGCCTAAGACGTAAGTGCCACAAATAGGTTAGATCGGTTGAGTCATACTTCAACCTTTTACTATCCCTTTGTGAATCAACATTCACTTCAATGTCACATATCATTGGAACTATTGGTTTTGCGTAAAACATTTTATTTATCAAATGTGTAGTAGTAATTAAGCATTCATTTCTATGATATCATTATCTTTATCAATGAAATTCAAATTGAACCCTTACTCAATTAAACTAATTACTGAAATAAGAGGTTTCCCAAAAAAACTGAGGTATAATAAACATAATGTAAAAATAGATAACCGTTATCAAGTTCCAACTAATACAACCAATACTAGTGTTCTGTTCCTCATACGGGCGATGAACTCGACCAAGATATCTGCTAGAGATAATCCATACAGTTGCGTATCTAATGGTTATCGACTCCACGGTGATGACACTTGTCTCACAACATGTCCACCTTGCAGTGCCGTTACCATTTGTATTTTTTTAGTTATGCTTCTTAGCCTTATTCAGACCTCCTCTCGTGTTTCCTTTTGGCGCCAGAGGTGGAAGGCTTACTTTCAGTACAGTTTTCCTCTCCAGTCTTCCTCTTTCCCTTTAGAAACAAAGTCTTAGTGGCTTGCAACTCCTTCATAATCTCAAGAAACGAGTACCTCAACTTATTCATCAAATAATTAAGTTTGAAGTCCTCGAAGGTATCAAGCAGAGTCTCTAGGATCACATCCACCTAAGTCTCGCCATCAACCTCAACACATATGATCTCCACCTCATTCAGATAACTAATTATCAGCATCAAATATTATTTGACAAGAGTTCTGGGTTTTATCCTACAATTCATAAGGTTTCACACAACTGCCTGCTTTGGTTGAATGACCAAGATCTCTGAACATTTCGGTGATGTTCAACATCGTATTAGCGACGATTTCCAAATTTTGATGTTGTTATTGCAACACATTGCTAATAGAAGCCAAATTTTGATGTTGGAGACATTGTGAACGATTGACGTTGGAGACATTGTGAACGTAAACGACACTCCCACTTAGTTTTTGAAAAAAATGGATCGAGTCTCCACTCCCATGCCCCAAGACTGACATCCATTGGTTCAACTTAACAGTCGTAATCGAATTCAATTGTTTAGTCGATTTTAAGACTGCGAATATCGTTCTAAACTTTCTCAGAAGAGTTTGTCTAGAGACGCCTTTGTCTTCACTCTTCATTCTTTGATGAAAGTTCCAAGACTAGAGTAATTTATAAACACACTTTATTTTTTTAATTTTATTCATAAGCATTCAATAATATTAATATCTGAGAAATAATTAAATACAAATAAATAATTATTACATTTACTTTATAGACATATTCCAACAACGACCCCACATATACTTATACTACCGAGATCACATGGACTCATAACTAGGATCGTGGTTACTCGAGATAGCATGTATCATTTTTCTATCACAATAAGATATAATAATCAGTCATACAGAAAAATGATAGACACATATCAAATCTATCAGGCAATCTCAAGGTTGTAGAGGATAAGATGATAACCAAAATATCTTGATCAAAACATAATCTCCATGAATATCTCCATTCCTTATCAGAATAAGAAAGAATATACACTGAACCTGGACGTTTGACTAATATAGAAAATCATTATTAATATATGATGATCCTCACGGTAAACAATTTTTCATATTGCTGATATTATTTTAAACATTCTACTGACTTGATCGTCAGAGTGCATAAGGTGGGGCACCACCCCGGTGCCCTGCCTACTGCTTTCACTATCATTTTTTTTACAGACCGCTGGACGAATCATCAAGCGACGCGTGACGATCCTCTCGATAGTCGATGCTGACATATTTTTTGCATCAATAATTTCGTTAAATAATTGTATCGCGAGCATACCGTATATCGTAACACATATACACGGTTGAATTACTGACTCACTACGATTGTGCAGTTTAAATTCAAATCAGTTTTTCTATAGACAAAATCAGTTTATTTGAATTACTGACTCACTAATAGCGGTTTGGGTATCTTAGGACAAAATGTGGTAAAGCCATAACTTGAAGTCAGACTTGATTAATTTCTATTACAGTGTCAAACAAATTTCTTTCTCGTGTAAAAGCAATCTACAACTGGACTTTTTAAGAACATCTTAATTATGTTTAATGCCCCAGAAAGCTTGCAACAGATTGTGGTCAATCAATTTACTCGAGTTGCACAAAATGAGAGGGGTTCATTGCTTGGCAATATCACATTTTTAAGAAATGAAAACCGAACCGAAAATTCGGTTACTAAATTGAACTGAAAATTCGGTTGCTGAATTTTACCAAACCGAATCACTAGAACTAAAGAAATCAATTGAGTTGAGTCGGTTCGGTTCAGTTACTTCGGTTCGCCGGTTATCAATACACCCCTATTCATTTCATAGATCCGTCTTAAAGAAGAGAAGTATGTTTATGTATTTTCTTAAAAGATAAAGGTAATTTTAAAGATGTGAAGAAATTAAAAGAATTTTAAGTTAAAAAGCTAGATTAGTTTAGTTTAAAACTTATAATTTTAGCTTAACGCTTATTAATTTTTAGCTTAAATAAGTTGTAAGCTTATGTTAATAAGTTGTGTGAAACCTCGTTTAAATTTAAGTCATAAGTTGTAACTTATAAGATGGGTCAAATATGTCCTATATACATTTTTACATGAATCACTTGAGTATATGTTTATCTATGTTTGGAAATATTTTAAGAAATATTTGAATATGTATTTCTTGTACGAGTGTTTTGAAATAATGTTTCAAATTAAACAAAAATATTCACAAATGTAAATTTCGGCCTTAACAACGGTTTGCACTGTGTTTATTTACATTTGATGACGATTTTTCGACTATCACGTATCAGCTGTTATCTTCGGGGTTTTTTTAAAATGTAATGAAATTGATACTTGAGTTTTAATGACCGGCTGAAAACCATCATTAAAGACCGTTTTGCCTAATTTGTGCTAATGACGGAAAAACTGTCATAAAAATAATTTATGACAGTTTTTGGCTGCCTCAAATGTTTATAGTGACTTTTTTTACTTTTTTATTTAACAATTTTTTTGTCAAATAAATATGATTAAAAGTAAATTCTTGAGTTCATTTAAGTGTTTTTAAATAAAATACTCCCAAAGCCATTCTGAATCTCTCACTCAACAGATATTTCCTAAAATAAAAATTTCAATTCTGAAACCCAGTTTAACTTTCTGTAGTATTTATAAATCTATTGCAAAATTTTGGTGAAAAGGAAAAAGAAACAACAAAACTAATTAAGGAAAAAAAAATACAGTATGAAACAAAAGAAAAGAAGAAATAATCTATTGTCTGAGATTAATGAGATACTTCATTCTATGTGTTGTGAGTGAGAGAATCGTGGATGGAAGAAGACCATAGTTGATTGGGTGGTGAAGCTGTAGAGAGAAGACGAAGATGCCATTGCCAGAGCATGATTTTGGAGCAGTCTTTTGCTGGAATTCCCTTCAAGTTTGCTTCATCTTCAACCACTACTTGTTTCACGAAATTCACTGACTTCTATTTTAAGCATATTTACATATAATTATAACAAACAAAAATTAATCAACCATGTGAAAATTACCCTAAATAAAATATAAATAAACCCACTTCACAACCATTCACAAAGAATCTATTGGTTGATAAAGTTAAATAGATAGATGTTTAAGTTTTCACACTCACATTAAATTTATGGTCATGCGTTTTTATTGTGAGAAGTAACTAATTTGTAGATTGTTTGACGTCTATGATCCCGGTATAGTTATTCCTACATCGTGGGTGACTGCTCCAAATTTTCGTTCTTCTCTTATTTTAGATGATGTTTGTACCATGTCTTATTTTAGGTTATCCTAATTTTTTTAATGTTTTTATTTGTTGATTATTTTATTTTAGTTTAATAATATGTTGAGTTGAGTTAGATAATAAAGGTGTTATAGATATGTTAGTCTAATTGAGATGTCTCGATATTGTGATGCATCGATTAATTCCTATCATCAACAACTTTATTAAAAATAAGATAAACAACCCATGTTTCTTTACAAAACCACACACATTGTGATATTATTTGGATTGATTATGTATTATGACCACTGTTGAGTTCTCATCCTTAAAAAAAATTCTAAACCCTAAAGATAATTATAGATTTTAATATCACATTAATTACCTTACCTAATGACTAAACAAAGTCCGACTGTTAAGAAGCTTGGAGGTTGACCAAACCTCTACTTAACATAAACATTGAATTTCAAAAACATATCCAACAATCTAATCAGTTGGTAATATTGGATTCCATTTGAAACCCATCATTGCTTCAACATCAAACTAACAATTAATTTATGCCCTCTCATTTTTAAAGTAAACTACAATAAAACTAAATTAAATTTTGAAAAATTTAAAACGGCTAGATCAATAATCATTTAAATATCAATTAAAGAATTATAAGTTAAGAGCGTACCTGAGAGACGTCTTGGACGGAGGAGGAAGTTCGACCCCATCTCTCGGGGTCCCAAAGAATGGAACTATTGAAAGCAAAACTAGAGATGTGAATGGGAATGGGAACTGGTTGTTTGGTATCTGTTTCATTGTTCATTTTCTTAAGATGCCAACCTATCACTTTTGATGATTCACATACTGCCCCTTCTATTTTCGCTTTCTTTTGGTTTGCTGTTAGCAATGCCAATGGCCATGTCCCAAACACCCTGCAACAACATCAGTGTTAATGTACTAAAATCACAGTACCATATTGAGATGTACATGATTTCATGAATATTAAAGGAAGACGAGCATACTCAATTTCTCTGAGTTCATCAAAGAAACGAAGATCATAAACATTGTAAAGGCCAGCAAAGTGAACAATCCCACTAAGCTTGTGGTGTTCAATGTGCTTTAAAGCAACATTCCTCTGATGGTTCATTTCAGCTTCTGGGTCTGTAAAATTCTCCTTGAATACCAAATGTCTATACATAATCCCTGTTTTCCTTAGTATTTCAGACACTTTACTTGATTCCCTTTTTGCTTCCACAACAATCCACACCAGTGGCTGAGGTACCAATCTCAATGTATTTGCTAATTTTCTCAAAAACACCCCTTGGAACCTGTCCCTTGTGCTTGTTGGGGTCACAATTATCATTAGCCTTTTGGGTTTCAAATTGGGTTTGTTCTCATTTTTCTGGTTCTTCTGAGAAATCTTTGTTGGGTTAGTTCTGGATTTTGGGACTTGTTTTGGTGGTTCTGCAGTTAATGAGGGATTTGAGGGAATTTCAATGGGTTGGGGTGAAATTTCTGAGTTATTTGATGGTGCAAAAGAGGTAGAGAAAATTGAAGTAGAAGCCTTACCAGTTGGAGCAAAGCCAGTGAAGAATCCCATTACAAAACACAGAGAAAAATGAACTATTGCTTTCTTCCAAACTTGAACTTTCTTCTTTGATCTTTCTGTAGAACCCATTTTTTTTTATTTAAATTTCTGAATTTGGACACCAAATAAGGTTTGAAATAACAGGGGAATTAGAAGATTATAAAGTGAAATTATGTTTGAATATGCAGAAAAAAAGGTAGTTGTTTTTTTTAATTTTTATTTTTGTAAATTGGTGAGGCATTTGTTTCATTTAGCTTTGACTTGAAGTGAAAGGAAGAAGGAAGCAAAACACAACACAGAGGATAACATATGTTGTTTTCTTTCTGCACCAAATGGTTGTTGGGATGGAACCCATCAACTGAAAACATATATTGATTTTTAAATTTGTGTAATGAGTTTTGCTTGGATTCATATCTTTGTTTCTTGGAGTTGTTCAATACAATTGAGAGTTCAAAATTTAGATTGGTCAGAGATTTGATGGGTAGCAATTGAATTTGGAAAACTAGCTCTTGATATGCATATGAAGTTGAATATTGAGGAAGAAAAAAATATGTGTAGCAGCTGAAACATGTTTGGTTTGGTTTATTAGTCACAATTAGTGGGTCCACTGTTTCACCAACTTAATGGGAGAAAATAGAGAGAGAGACCCATAAAAAAATAATGAATTGTAATAGAATTGTGATATGATGAGGAAATGATTGCTCCATTTAATTTCCATTCGCAGTCTCAAAAGTAAATTCCATCTACAAATGATTCATTAGCAGAATTATGCAGAAGCAGACATGCGTTTTGATGTTCATTGACAAAAAAAACAACATGCTTTTTGATGTTGTTAATGATTTCAGTTTCGATATGAAGCAATAATAATATGACCAGACAACGGTTTCTTGCTTTGTTCAATGGGTGGCTTTAAAGGGCAGATCACAGCTCTTACTCAATTTATCTCAAATTTATCCCAGTTGATTACTTACCAATCCCTACTATTGCGTAATAACATTAGCACTCATTTTATGTTAAAAATATATTTTTTTCTAACTCACATGCTTTAACATTTTTATACGTGTTCTCACTATTATATTAGAATATTAATCCTAAAATATGTTCATCTCTACATTTTCAAACTTAAATTGACTATTTTTTTTCGTTTTCAAACTGATATAGATTGGAGGAAATTGCAAAAGTTCACTAGTTTTGGAGGATAATTTTACATAAATGTCATTTTTTTAATTACATGAATGGCCTTTTTTTTAAGGCATGACATTTCCTTTATTTTTTAACATTTTTTTCCTTTTTAGTCCTAATCTTTCCCAAAGGTGAGAGATATGGTGTCTAAGTTTTGAACTGTCGTCGTCGATCGTCACTCCCTACTCTTCTCAGTTCATGATTCGTGGTTCGTCCATTGCTGTTCGTCGCCTTTGCACTTATCTTCCTCCCCGTGAGCTGTCGTCGGCGACCTCCCTCTCTCCTTTGTTGTTCTTCTTTTTATTCATATTTCCTTCTAAGCAACGATGAATTGATTGGATCTTTAAAATTGATTGTTTGTGCATAACGTAATGTGTTTTTAGGGATTTGTTCTTGGATCTAAGGGTTTCTTCTAATTATTGATTGAATCTAAGGGTTTTTTCTGATTATTGATTGGATCTGAGGTTTTTCTTGGTTTTTTAGCGATGGTCTTTAGTTTTTTCACTTTTTCCTAGAATGTTCTCTGCACGAGATCGATTTTTTTCAGATCTTGTTCTACGCGATAGTATTTAAATTAAATACCATATGAATCTAATTTATATACAATAGTCACGGCCAAAACAAAAATAAAATAAACGAACAAAAATCAATCAGTATTTAAATTAGATACCATAATTTATATCCATTACGCATAGCGAGTGTAAGAGTGTTCGATATTTTTAGATTATTCTAATGTTCATAAAAATAAAATAGTATCTAAATTAGATATCATACATATTTAATTTATATATCATACATATAGCCGTTTTTATTCTCTTCCGTTAAACGTCACATTTCATTAAAGCTACAGTACGCGTAGAGTTGCTGCCCGGGTACTGTAGCACGCGTTTTAAGCCATTTTTCATTAAGAGCCTAATGATAAATGGTCAATCATTTACAGTTACCCTACCAGACCGTCTGACCATTTTTGTAATTAAAAAATTGAACGGTCATTTTACGACATAAATTACCCAAAGGGCATTGATCATTGATTTTATGTTATAGAGCTCAGAAACAATAAATCAGAAACAATTATCCTACTATTAAGGCCCAACATAAATAATTATATTTCTCGATGTGAATCATTGAATTTAGATTGTAAGGATTTAAATCAGTTCAATATAAAAGCAGAAAGAAAATAGTTTGAATTTTTCTTTTATATTTTTTTTTTCAGTTTTTAAAATTTATTCGAACTATTAAGATTTGAGCTTAAAGGCTCCAGAAGAAACAAACTCATTTCCATTGACATGTTCGAAAGAAGGTATTTTTGTGCCACTTGACAGAGAAAGGACGCGTTGGGGGTTTTCAATGTACTGCTCAGGGACTCTTTCTAACGGCGTATAAAAGAAGCGCGACTAAACGTTCTTTAGAAGAAACTATTCCTAATGCTTAACATGTGGAAGTTGATTTCTTTCAGCTGTAGGGGATGAGAAAATTGAGTAAGAAAGCGATTGAAGGTGCTTTCCCCCCCAGTATCGATGTAGTTTTTCATTGTAATTTTTCTTGTCGTTCTGTGATTTGTTTCCTTCAAAACCTATGGCTTGGTAAACCATGATTAAACGCTTCACCCCCCATCTGCAATGTGCATTTAGTCACATTCAGCCTAATTTGCCACTGGCTGCTTCAAACCACTTTAGCACTGAACAGTCTTGCAGTGATTACATAAACTCCCTGTGTAAGAGTAATCTTCATAAAGAAGCTCTTTCAGCATTTGACTTCCTACTAAAGAATTCAAGTTTCCGATTAAAGCCCAGCACCTATACTCATTTGATATTTGCCTGCACTTGTCTAAAATCTCTAGAACATGGCAAGAGAATTCACAATCATATTTTAAAATCCAACTTTCAGCCAGATATGATTCTTCAGAATCACATTCTTAACATGTATGGAAAATGTGGGTCGTGGAGGGATGCGAGGAACGTGTTTGATGAAATGGCTCAGCGAAATGTTGTATCGTGGACTTCATTGATTTCTGGGTGTTCACAGAATGATCAAGAGGATTATGCCATTAGATTGTACTTCCAAATGCTACAATCAGGTTATGTACCAGATCACTTCACTTTTGGGAGCATAATAAAAGCTTGCTCAGGTCTTGATAATGTCATGCTCGGAAGGCAACTACATGGACATGTCATAAAGTCAGAATTTGGAAGCCATAAAATTGCACAAAACGCTCTTATCTCAATGTATACTAACTTCGGTCAAATTTCTGATGCATCGGTTATCTTTTCTCGTATCTCAGAAAAGGATTTAATTTCTTGGGGTTCAATAATTGCAGGATTTTCCCAACTTGGTTATGAATTGGAAGCTTTATTGCAATTTAAGAAAATGATCCACCAAGGTGTCCACCAGCCAAATGAATTTATATTCGGCAGCACTTTTAGTGCTTGTAGCACCCTTTTGCAACCACATTTAGGAAGACTGGTACATGGCATGTGCATAAAATACGGATTAGGAAAAAACCATTTCGCCGGATGCTCACTCTGTGACATGTACGCGAAAAGTGGGTTACTGGATTCAGCAAGAACAGTGTTTTATCAGATAGAAAGGCCTGACTTAGTTTCATGGAATGCAATTATTGCAGGATTTGCTAGTAATGGTGATGCCAATGAAGCCATATCACTCTTTTGTAAGATGAGGCATGATGGGTTAGTCCCTAATGATGTCACTGTCCTCTCCTTACTTTGTGCTCACACAAAACCCACAATGCTTCATCAGGGTATGCAGGTACACTCCTACATCATGAAAATGGGTTTTGACCTGGAAATTCCAGTATGTAACAGTTTAATTACCATGTATGCAAAATGTTCAAATCTAGATGATGTATTCAATGTGTTTGAAGGTATGAAGAATAAATCTGATTTAGTCTCTTGGAATGCGGCTCTAACAGCGTGTATGCAGCAGGACCATGCCGGAGAGGTTTTCGTATTATTGAAACGAATGCTTATATCTAATCTTAAGCCTGATTATGTTACTTTAACCAATGCATTAGGGGCTTGTGGAGAAATAGCTTCACTTAAAGCTGGGAGTCAAGTCCATTGTTTTTGTGTCAAATCTGGACTAATTCTTGATGTTTCTGTCGTCAATGGATTAATCAACATGTATATGAAATGTGGATCCGTAGGGAGTGCTAGGAAGCTCTTTGACTCAATGGATAATCCTGATGTTATCTCGTGGAGTAGCTTAATTGTAGGGTATGCACAGTCTGGATGTGGAGAAGAAACTCTAAAACTTTTCGAAACAATGAGAAGTCAAGGTGTAAAGCCAAATCAAATTACATATGTTGGTGTTCTAACTGCTTGCAGTCATATTGGACTAGTAGAAGAAGGTCAGAAGTTATACAGGACAATGGAAACGGAACATGGTGTTTCACCAACGAGAGAGCATTGTTCTTGTATTGTAGACTTGCTCGCTCGTTCCGGACGCTTAGATGAAGCAGAAAATTTTATCAAGCAAATGGGTTTTAATCCCGACGTTGTGGTATGGAAGACTCTGCTAGCTGCCTGCAAACCGTATGGAAACATCGAGATAGCGAAAAGGGCTGCAGAGAATATACTAAAAATTGATCCCTTTAATTCTGCTTGTTATATATTGCTATGCAACATACATGCTTCTTCAGGAAGTTGGAGAGATGTAGCAAGAATGAGGAGCTTGATGAAACAAAAGGATGTGCATAAAATTCCTGGTCAGAGTTGGATTGAAGTGAAGGATAGAGTCCATGTGTTTTTAGCAGAAGATAGTTTGCATCCAGAAAGGGGAGAAATATACAGTATACTAGAGGAGCTGTGGTTACAAATGCTAGATGATGATTACTGCTCCTTACGGGGGGACTTTTGAGTGAAATGCATCAGAGAAGATGGTCATGATTAAACAAAATGTTATACATTACGCTACATATATTTTTCCATATAGAATTTCTGGTGTCATTTATTAGATGGGTTTGCAGAACTAATTAAGCCTCTACACCCGTATTAAAAAAAATAAAAAAATCATGAATTTGAAGAAAAGAATTGCAATGCTCTCTTCGGTTCTACGAAGTTACAACAGTACCATCAAATGAAGCAATATAACAGTACCATTAAATGCACCTTTTGTACAAGCAGACCTTGTAGAGTTGACATCTAAATCAAAAAGCCAAAAGGTTGTGAGCTTAAATTGCGCTCTCAATCCTCAAAATTTGGAAATTTCAACAAAAAAAAAACGTCCTGAAAGAATGCTACATTTGTGAGTGAGATACGTAAATATATTGATAAGACTGCCAATAGTAGTTCAATTCTAATGTTCAATGATTGACTAAGAAATGTCAACTATTGAGGATCAAGACATTAAATAGTCAATAAGGGACTTGAGAAAATAATTATCATTACAACATTCACTCAACCATGTACAAAGCTCTCAAACTTGGGAGTGAAGCACAATGCTAAAATTGGATGAAATTACCTTACAGTATTTCAAAACTTTGAAAACAATGTTTTTTAACCCTGAGAACTTGATTACTCTTCCAGATCTTTTGGTTTGGTTCGGATTGAATCTCTTTTCGGTCTGTGTTTCTTCCACTTCTTTTTGGGCAATTCTGTGATCCAAGATGGAAACTCACAGCCTGAAGCTGCCATAGCATTAGCTACATTCCGCAGAAATGGAATATCATCCTCTGTATATAAGGTAATAGCCTCTCCCCTTCTCCCTGCTCTTCCAGATCGACCTGTATGAATCAATAACAAGTTGGTTTCCATATAATATTCAGCTGGAATGATAAGACGAGTATAAAAGAACTAGGAAGTCGAGAAACCAACCGATTCTGTGAATGTATGCAGAAGCAGAGTCTGGAAAGTCGTAATTAATCACACAGTTCACTCCTTTAAAATCCATACCCCGAGCAATAACATCGGTGGCGATTAAAACCCATGATTTTCCCGCTCTGAAGTCATTAACAGCATTTTCTCGCTGTGTATAAAGCAGATAAGCAAACCATTGAACTATAACGATGAACATAAAATACCTTAGTTTAAGAACCCAATTCAAGATTCATTGGCATTGAGCAAAATTACAACAAGTGGCTGATCCAATTTCGCTTAAAAAAAGACCGGCAGCAACCGGATACACGACTAGGCCAAGGTTTTTAACCATCTATTCTTCTTCATGTTATATCTTCTGAAACCAAGGTCCAGGTGTTTTGCAGGTCAAGATCAACTTCTTGACTAGGAAAATGCACAAGCTAGAGAGGTTTGCCATGTAAACTAGTTACCTGTGTCTGGGAAAGATCGGAATGGATAACATCTACTCTGATGTCATCAAATGCCATCTCACTATAAAGGTCCTTTGCCCGTTCCTTGCTCTGGACGAAGATTAAAACTGGTGGATTTAAACTCTAAGAACAGCAACACAAGAACGGATATTAGTCAGTAGGATCAAGCAATATAGAAAAGTAATGTGGAAAAAGTGCCAAATAATGACAATATTGGACAGCTTAAATCAACAAAATTTGGATGTTCCTAACCAGCAATGGACTGGAAAAAGGCAGAATGCAGATCATTATATGTAGTACAAAACGATTACCAGGTACAGAATTCAACCGCCTCTTATTTGTATATTTGACTTCTTTTTTATCATGAAAAGCACCAAGCAATACCCTTTATATCAGATGTGCAGAAATTCTCAACATTCAAGCTCAAGGTTTTGAAACTACTTGATAAAATATGGTGGTAATCGAAGCTATATTCATAATCAATTTAGCTGAGAAAAAAAGTTGGATTGTCAACATAATAGATATGGGTGATAATCCAAGCTATAGGACACTGGTTAAACTAAAATTACTGTCTAACAAATGGGGTTTCGATCCAGTGTACAAACTGCATAATCATTAAACAATGTCAAAGTTCCAATTCCAACTCTGTAATCAGGTTCCCACTCATGATTAGATGTATTAAGTGACATCTCTCCATTTGAGCTCTATTGGAAGCCACACGCTTTACATCTCAAACATAGACATATGAAAGAGCTCTGAACTAAATACATGCAATTGCACACCTCTGCAAAACTCTGACGAAGTGCAAGAAGTTTCCCCTCTTCACTTCCAGCAAAAACGAGTTTCTGTGCGACTGTTTCAGAGGCAGTATTCCTGTAGACATTAATAAGATAGAAGAGTATCATCCATCAGCTCTTAAACAAAAATGGAACGTACCAATAAACCATTCTTGCATACTGTAAAAAAGACATTCTTGCATACTTCCTGCCAACTATAACTCGAATAGCGTCATGCATGACTGAGCGAGCATGATCCTCAACAGCATCAGGTAGAGTGGCACTGAACAATGCGCGCGTTATTTTACGATTTGAACATGCTTTCACAACACGGTCAATCTGTTTAAACAAACCAAGCTCAAATAGCTTATCAGATTCATCCAGGACAAGATACTGAACCCTGCACAGCACAAGCATCAAATAATAAAGAACTTCTTTCATTGCAAACTAGTGGTGCAAAATTTAAGTCGGCATACATTGACTCACCTAGTTAGATCAATCTTCCTTTTTTGGATAGCAAATTCTAACCTAAGTGGTGTGGATATGAGTATATCACATGAAAATTTTGAGAAATCAGCACTTCTTGCAAGCTCTTTTGTCATTAGCTTGATAAGGAATTTTTTGCCTTTGGCAAATTTTTTGCACTCTCTGGTTGTCTGAGCAGCTAACTCCCGCGTAGGACATAGAATAACAGCCCTGATGCCATCCTTTGATGCTTCCTATATCAAGGATTGAGCTCATTAGATCGAGTTCAATTATTAGAGCTAGGGAAAGGCAAATAGATACTAAAGTATCAGCAATACCTTAAGTTTCATAAGCATGGGACACACAAAAGCCAAGGTTTTCCCGGAACCAGTAGGAGCGCAGGAAAAGCATTGTCGACCCTACAAAAAGAAATTACAGAATAGCTATTAGCCTGAACAAAAAGGAGGTAAGGGGAACCAGAAGAAGGAACATCTGTAAACCAAGTCAACATTTCAACTTGAAATTCTTAGTAAGGAGAGGTAGTTAACAATCTTTGCTTAATGTAATTGGATGCCAATGTGAAATGTAAACGAAAAAGAAAGAACTAAAAGGAAAAGGCAACACACACAAGAATATGGTTTAATGGAAGACCATACGGATAAGAGGACAGGGATCGCCTGCCTTTGGATTGGCGTTGGCTCCTTGAATCCAAGTTCTGCAAGATTGTCTATTAAATATGACTCACACCGAAATCTGCATAGGAAACAACTTAACTATAGTCATAAGTAATACAAAAGACATCTTTGAGGGAAACCACAATGATGGCAATGGTAATGTGTGAAGTGAAAAAAAATCCCCCTCAGGTAAAGAAGAGAGTAACAAAATGAAAGGAAGCAGAAATGATATAATAAAGATAAGATTAGAAAGTGATCAATAAAATGAAAAACATTCCCGAGTCTCAATTCTAAGTTCTATATACCAACTATAATCGAGTTCGTTCACTACACACTATCACATTAATTTTCCTCCTGACATTAGTTCATAGCATCTATTACAATCAATTTGACTAAAAACGAGATTTTCCTTATTAAGAAGCAATGTTATGAAGAATATTAGAGGATTACGACAGCAATAAAAAAGAATATCGTGGTAGAACATATCTCGCAACACATATCACAGTAAGGTTCCTCTAACAGCTTAGATAGTGAGGAACACAACAAGATAACCAGAGGGATGAAAATCCAAATCTTAATACAACAATGAGAAGTACCTTGAGCTCAATTCTGCAAAATTTTGAAGTGGGGATGGAACATCATACCCCGAAACATGAATATGATGCTTCTTCCGCAATATTGCATCTCGCTAACCTCATAAACAAAATAAACATAATAACGATAAAATTTATAAGCAAAACGAACCTAACATATGTGCACAAAATAAAGAGATAGGTAGAAAAATGACCTCAAGTTGCCTATAATATTCTTTATTCTCTCTAAAGAGCCGATCTTTAGATTGGTGATTTTGTTCATTTACCACAAGAGGTTCTGCTGATTTAGAATCCTTGAATACACTGAAACTCTCCACCGCTTCTATATCCAGCAAACATATAAATTTAGCTAACTGGTAAATTGAACGCCAATTGCGTACTTAGCAACATAAAAACCACAAAATTTACCATAAACCGTTGCCTTCCTCTTCTTCTTCTTCACAGACAATGTTCCCTCTTCTGCTTCAGATTTCTCACTTGGAAGCAAGCTCAAATCTTCCTTTACATTATCAATTTCTTTCTTTTCCTACAAGAATTATCGAAAGAATCAATGACGAACAGATTTCAGACACAAACCGTACGTTGTTTCCGACATCATACACATATACAAGAACTATCGAAAATCAAAGACGAGCAGATTTCAGTCACAAACCGTACGCTGTTTCCGACATCACACGCATAGCAACTGAAATGCTTACCTCAAACCTAGCAAAATCTCTGGCGAACTTTTTCTTGTCAAAATGGACGCCGCCGAACAAAAAAGAAGCGCCTCTGTCCATAGTTGTAGACAATACAAGCTTTGCGCCTGTTTAATCTTTTCGTCCACTTCGATTCCTCAAATGCCACGCTAGAAATCAACTCTTCTTCGCTGTATTCGGTTTTGCGATTGAGATTTTTCTTTTTCCAACAATTTCCTGTGAAATAATGAATCCAAACAACTGGTCTGCGAACTGTGTGTGTAGCTCCCGGCAATAATCTCCCAGGGTTGAGGGTTTGGTGAGAATATACATTTTTACTGTACAACCCCTACTATTTACCTTATTTCGTTTTATACCCCTAGATGCTTTATTCATGAAACAAAAGGTTAACATTTTTTAAAACTTCAAAATTTTTTATAAATTCTAAATAGAATAAGAGAATATGATTCGAACAACGATTTTTAAGATATAAAATACGATAATATGACTCAAATCACGATCTTTAAAATATAAGTGTGAGATCTTAACCAATCAACCCAAATGTTGTCCTTAATTTATTAAAAAATTCACATTTCTTGAATCGTATATCATATATGATTATTCTTTCTGTTAATTTATAAATAAATAAATATATTTATACACACGTTAATATTCTGAAAAAATTATATAGATCTTGCTGTCAAAAAAAATTATATATATCTCATATAATTTAAAAGTATATATATTTCAATTTTCAGTCGTTACTAGTACCGGAAATTTCCTTACTATCCGAAATCATTTTAAAACGGCAATAAAAAATATTTGCATGTTTAATAGAAAACAATTTGAAATGAGAAACTCATGAATCATAATGAACTATTATTTTCATCAAGGAATCATGAACTATTAGTTTATCAAGTAATTGGGAAATTGTGTATATCACATCAGAAATTTAGACATTCTGCCTTTTGTCGAAATTAAAAAATTATGAAAAACTTACTTATACTCACAACATTTTAACATAGATGTGAAAATGTAATCGACAAATCATCTAGTCGAGATTTACATATTCATTGACTAGTCATTAATTATACAAACTAACAGAAAAAACCTTTCTAACAGAAATTTAGACATCTGCCTTTTTTGTTTGTCGAAATTAAAAAATTACTTATACTCACAACATTTTATTATAGATATTATAGATGTGAAGATGTAATCGACAAATCATCGAGATTTACATATTCATTGACTAGTCATTAATTGTACAAACTAACAGAAAAAACCTTTCTAAAACCTTTTGAACTGAGGCGCTGCAATCCGTGGTCATAGGACTGAAAATTTATTTCCTGAACCAACCGATGTGCACTTGCAGAAAACTTTTTCAACGGAGTCTTCGAGATTAGTCGGAGAACTACACTCCGTAGACTCGAGGCTAACAAAAAAAAACATTTCTAAAACAATGAAACCGGCCGATATCAAGATTGAGTATCACTTGGAACTGGTTCTTCTACATTAAAAGAAAAAAACACAAGTGTTCTCGATTTTTTACTACGCAACATCAGAAAATTGAACCTCAAGCAATACAACAAGATAAAGAGATAGGCCGAAGTAATACAGAAGGCCTCAAAGAGGACTCATGGTAAGCACAATTTGGTGACAAGGCCTCACAGAGGATTCATGGTAAGAACAATTTGGTGTCGAGAGTCGAATTCTGTCCATCAATGGACGACGAATTTTGCAGAGCATTCATCGATATTGCATGGAAAGCGGAAGGCCAGATACGAGACCAGAGGTGAATAAGAAACGCAAGATAAAAGCTGCAAATACCTAGTCATCGAGCCCGTAGTCCTCCCGAAATACTTACCTACAAGACCATTCGCCATGATTAACGCAAGATAAAAGCTGCAAATACCTAGTCATCGAGCCCGTAGTCCTCCCCGAAATACTTATCTACAAGACCATTCGCCATAATTCTCAAGTCGTCGTTTTCATGAAATTGAAATCTTTCCATAGCATCAATTCCATCCTCCCTCTCAACAAGCTTTGGACCCTCACCGTTTGGCAACCCTCTCAATACCTACAAACATGAGATGCGTTTTAAGAGTAGGTAGTATAACTCGGAATGCCAACTTTCAGTAAAGTAGAAGTCAATAGTCTTACAATCTCAGTAAACGGATGAAGACCTCCTGTCGCTGCTTAGCAACGACAGAGGTTGCAGTTGGGTCAGATCTAGCAATTGACGGAGCAGATCTAGCCCACTGCTAAAAGTGTATTCAAAATAACAAAATCATATTTTTTATCCCGACCTAATCCGTCCAGATCTGGCTGGAGGGACGAGATCAAACTCCCCGACTGGAGTTGCTCAGCAATTGCAGACAATACAGACCCTCAGTAAACTATTATTTACTCACCATCTCCATGAATTGAAGCCCTAGTCTTGCAGCCTCGGTATCAGCAGACCTTACCAAGTCAATGAAACCCGAAAGGCATCCTCTGCCAACAAGTGAAACCAAGTTATCCACTATAAGTTCTGGTGTTCTGTTACTTTCTGCTGGGGCAACACAGAGGTTCCCTAACACATATGCAACTTCTTTTCTTATATCAAATGGTGCAGTGGAAAGGAGGCGTAACAACAACGGCACTGCTTCGCTCGAGTACATCAACTGCTTGTGTTCAAGAGAACCTGCAGCTATATTAGACAGCACCCAAGATGCTTCCTAGCAAATTTAGTTCAAGATTACTGTCAGACTCGTAACAATAGAGACATGAGTTTTCTACCAAAAGACAGAAAAACCAACCTTTTTTAGAACCCGGTGTTCGCTCTTCAAACACTTGACCAGTACTCCAACTACATTATCTGAAAATATCACTTGTAGCTATCTTATTGAGATTTTTGTCGTGAGAATTAATTATTCACAATATTCGAAGAACAAGTTATCCACTTGCCTGTAATTTCACGTCCAGGAACTATAACAGCATGCGTTGTCTGAGCATCCCCGGCTACAAGGTTGCCTAAACTCCGAAGCAGCTGCACGTAATGACATTTTTTTCAAGCAATCACTGTGCTAAAAAGTTCTAATTCACAGAACATTTCAAACACTTTGAACTTATCAGATTACACAACTTAAGAGCATCACAAATTATTATGGTCGTTACAGTAGTTCTTTCAATTTCAAGTCATGTTTCCGGAAATAAACGTTCTCTACAGAACTACTACTAATGTAGTACTTCTTGACAGAACTACTGTACTGACTTTTGTGTGCTTTGTTGGAGAACGGAGGTGCATAAGTATAATTTGTTCTGCTAACTCCATTGCCACTGAGGCGTTCTTAGAAGTTTAATCAGCAGATATTTCTTAATGCCGATTACATTTACATTGCTTCTCATGTTGGATGTTATACTGATCGAGAAAATATATGAGATACTAGTGACGTAGAACTACAGAAACTACAACTTTGAAATTAGCTAATGAAAAGCTTGCACAAGAGAGCCGTACACATATTGTACAGTATCACATCCTAGCCTATAGATAATAGAAACTACATACTGATGCAAGTGAAGACAAATTGTATTATTGACGGAACAAATTCAACAGAAACATTACAGTACACCAATTGTTTATGTTACCGGAATGAGCAGTTGCAACCTATTTGACGTTGCCAATCTTTCCACAATAAGTTGCATGACGTCACTCTTCACCAGCATACTGGTAGCAAGATTTGACAGGGCTGATAGATAGACTACCACCCATGCTACTTCAGTGGCCATTTCATCATCCCTGTAGCCATATTTTTAAATTCTTAGATGTTAAATGAAGATAGAGGAGTCTAATATCTTCGAGCTAAAATGCTGAGTGGTGAAAATTATGAACGTGGGAAAAAGCCTCTTGACAAATAAACTTACGCTTTTCTTAAATGCCGAATAATTGCATCTAGTACCCCATCCATTCTAATGAATTCAGTCGCAGCTTTAGGATCTGGTCCCTACAATTATGCATATAGCAGTTATGTCTTCCCTAGAAACATATGCTGCAGTCTGTGACAAATGTAAGCAGGCAATTAAGCACAAGTGTGCAGATCCATTTGTATGTAAAATCTCAAGGTAGATTTACAATGTGTGCGCATTTGTGTTTTTTCCTTTCCTCAAGTCAAAAGATGAAAACCTTGATCAGGTTTGACAGTGCCCAAGCCGCTGTTCTGACTGTTGAACCTCTGTTTGGGAGCATCATTTTTGTGAGAGGTAGTAAGGCCCCTTGGGATAACATAACATTTCTAAGGTCCTCTCCTTCACCAGCCACATTGCCCAATGCCCATGCGCACTGCTCAGCAACTGGTAAGGAACTCTTTTCTGCGGAGAAAGTTCAACAATTGGATTAACATATAAAACTATTAATCTATAAAATCCAAGGTCATAACCCCCAGGAAATTGTGTCAGTTAACCGTAACACACTAGATTATTTATAAACTTTCCAACATGACGTAATTCTTCATAATTCTGCTTCAATATTCGTAGATAGAAGAGTCGGCCAATCCACTTCTGTAATATGGAAACAAACAGGTAGTGGCACCTAACACTTAGCTGTTACTAGTACAACAAGTCAACCTACAAAATATTGAAGCATGAATATATTAAACTAAGTCCCAGAGCTGCAGAGAATTAAAAAGAATCTCCAAATATAGGTATTTATCACAGCAGTCGCGTTACTTAGCCGAAAAAGTTGCAACAAAAAATCTTCCATACAAACACCAGTAGCGGTAGTAGTAGATGAGGCTGAAAGAGCGGTAGCATTACAATACAGACCATCATCTCTCTAATACTGCAATATGTTCTTACTTCCAAAGTCAATAAATCATTATCTTAATTAGAACTCTTTTGGTATCAAGGACCCAAACGTCGTAATGGAAAAGTATTGTATACAAACACAATAAAAAGTGAGCTTTGTCGTTTGGAACAAAAAATAAGTTAGATATTCTCAACCTCCAAGATGAGCAATAAGTAATGGCAATGCGGGTAACAAAGATTTGGTCTCATCAGGCTTCCCAGCTGCAATGTTTGTCAGGCACCATGCAGCCTCAAGCAACTGCAAATTGAAAAGTATAAGTAAATCATCAAAACCACAACCTTCTGGATGTTCATCAAATAGTTCATCAGTTTTACATGGACATCCACAATTTATTCACTGCATGTACTATATTTCAGGCAAAAAGAAAGCTTCATAAGCCGACATTGTGGCTTAAGCATTGAGGAAATTTTGAAAAAGCACAAAATATTATGCTCTTAAAGCAGGAACGATAAAGAGAGCATGCATGATGCACAAGATGCAGAGATTCTTTCTTATGTTTCAACAAGGTAGATACTAATCCCATTTGGAATAGCTTTTACCTTAAGTTGAGAATACTCAGGAAATTAACACAATTAAACCATGAATTTAGAGATTATTCTACCTGCTCATCTGGAGAGCCAAATGAAAGGCATTGCACAAGTACAGGTATCGCCCCTGCTTTAAGAGCAGCTTCAGCAGGAGGAAATTCAGATCTTGATAACAATCGTCTTAGTTCACGAAGGGCACTGATCCTCTTCTGCATTGCTCCTTTCCCCCTGCCAATTAGATAAGATATTGAACGCCATTGCGATAGTGACCAAAAGTCCCAATAAAATAATAATAATATAGTAACTCAACTACTATGAATCACATCATTCACAGATGATAAACCAGCTATACAGGGACATTGGAAAATTGAGTCAAAACAAATAGATCTAATAGATAAATTCTTTTCCACAAAGGAGGATATGCCATTCCTAAATTAATTAAACGTGGGCATAAGAAATCCCAAGGGAACATTACCAAAAAATTCTCCCATTGTCAACCAAATTGATCATGAATCTCTATTCTGTAAAGGCTTCTCAAAAAGGGGAAATCGAATATCACTTCAAAATATAAGAATAAAATATTTCAGAATTGCTGTACAGAAAATATGCTGTATTAATTACCTAGAGATCTAATTTTTAACTTTTCCTATAGTATTCCCCATCCTACCACTCTTTCCAACTGCCCATCAGCTATTGTGAACAATCTGAACTGAACTACTTCTAACACGCATTCAATAAAACAAATAAAAATTCATTACATTACTAATGACATTATCTGTTCCTATCTGATTCTTCCAAAATCCTAACATTTTACGTGCATTTAAACAAGGAACTAAACAACAATCTAGCAAACACAGAATAGAGAAATAGGCAAATGGGAAGACCGAGAGAGGAAAAGCAACCAAGAGCATAACAGACAAAATATCAGTTACATGAAATGAGTGGGTTGATTTCAAGATCTATCACTAGACAGAACCTCATATCTCCCACAATGCTCTACCTGACTGCTTCAGCTCACTCCAAGCTCTGTCGACATATTAGGTGATACTACACGACTAACTGCTTAATCCTCTTTACTTATATTGGAAAGAAAGAAATATAATTGACATACTGATATGCAACAGCAGACTTAAGCTCGTCCACTGCTGAAGAAGTTTGAGCTTCCAAAATGGATTGCTCTTCATCGACGATCATTTCACTGTCAAGGGCAGGGTTGTTTTCACTACTGATTCCCACTCTGCACAGGCGCTTCGCACGCACCAGTGATTCTCTTCTTTCTTTTCCAACTGAAACTGCATGTTGCCGTCGTCTGCTCGCTGCAACATTCCCAACTGAAAGCCATATAAACTTTTAGCTTTCAGTCGCAAAAAAAAAAACCAAAAAAACAAAGCAACTACTACAAATTTCATGAAACAAACAAAAATTAATAATAATTCTAAACTAATATTTCTACTCCGTCATATTTTATGCTTCTTCCTTCTCATAATATAAGGACCTGAAACAGTGGAAATTGTTGCCTTACTACATCATAATTAGTTTAAAACCGTTTGGCTGCTGAGAAAATAAGAAATCTTTTTATATCAACGATGGGGGAAACGAAAACCCCCAAATTTCAATGACGCCCGCGACAGACGCAGGTCTTATGTTCTGTACTTCTGGTTTTCATTTTTCCTTTTCCGAAAGGGCAAAATCAAGCAGAATATAACCGACAAGAAGATTGTAAGTAAAGAACAGTACCTGAAGACTTAATGGGGTCTCTTCTGTGAGAAGCCAATCCATCATCGGCCATTTCAGGAACTTCAGCACTGTATCTGTCTCCGAACGTGGATCGCAAAGATATATGCAGGAATTCGGAACAATCCAAGTACCAAATCACGCGGGACCTGATATGAAATGTCTGCCAAGTACCGCCTTTGATTTCTTTTTTCTCCGAAAAAAAAACTGAAATCCTAGAAAATAAATCACTTTAAGAGTTTAAGAGTGATAAATTAATATATGACCAAAAATAATTAGAGGTTAAGTAATGATTTATTATTTTTTTGATAATTTTAATCATTAAAATATCATCCATTAACTACCTTATCATTTTTTTATTTTTTTATGAGATAAAGTTATTTATTTAATTTTGAATTTGTTTTAGATTTTTTCCGCCCCTTTACTTGTTTTAAATTCTCCAATCAAAAGAAAAAAAGTTTATTTGGATAAATATATTTTTTTATTTTACCTAAAAAATTTTATACTACTTTTTGAAAAATTAGAATTCTATACCTTGAACTCACATAATTGAATTAAATATTATTAATTTCATCAAAATTTCTTCCATTTTCAATGCACAATCGAATCGATCACTTCATTTCTTCTCCTTCTCTTTATTAAACGAAACTCATGTTTCTTCTTCTTCTTTATCTCAATCTTCATCTTCTTATTTTTCTCATTATAATTATTATTTTTGTTACTATTCAATGGACTCTATAATTATGCAGTGAGAAAGTGAGTCAATCTTCTTCTTCTTCTTCTTCTTCTTCTTCTTCTTCTTCTTCTTCTTCTTCTTCTTCTTCTTCTTTAACGAGACTCGTTCTTCTTCTTTTTCTTCTTCTTTAACGAGACTCGTTCTTCTTCTTCTTTTTTAACGAGACTCGTTCTTCTTCTTCTTTTTTAACGAGACTCATTCTTCTTCTTCTTCTTTAACGAGACTTATTCTTCTTCAATGAGACGCACTCGGATTCTCATTCTCCTATTATTTGAACCCTTCAAGTAGTGATTTTGATTCTGGAAGTGAAAAAATAACTACTTGAATGGTAGTTGTATCTGACTACTTGAACCATTCAAGTAGTGATTTTAATTCTAGGAGTCAAGACGTAACTACTTGAAGGATTTAACTAGTTGTATCTGACTACTTGAACTCTTTAAGTAAGTAATGATTTTAATTCTGAAAGTAAAACAAGTAACTACTTGAAGGGTTCAAGTAGTCGGATGCAACTACAAATAATCTGGATACTTGAAGGTTCAAGTTGTGCTTTTCGACCACTTGAACCCTTCAAGTAGTCACATGCTTTCTGTATAAATCACTACATAAAATAAAATGACTACTTGAACCTTTCAAGTAGCCACATGTTTTCTGCATAAATCGCTACATAAAATAAATGACTACTTGAAAGGTTCAAGTAATCTTTTTTTTCAGTCAACACTCATATACCATGCCACTACTTGAAGGGTTCAAGTAGTATTTTTTTTTGTTAGTCAATTACCCATATATCAGGTGACTGCTTGAAGGGTTCAATTTAAAAATATTTTATCTTTTTCTTCTTCTTTATTTTTTTAGGAAACTTTTTCTTTTACTTGAACCCTTTAAATAATTTTTTTTGTCAGTAAACACTCAGATGCTAGGTGACTACTCGAAGTGTTCAAGTAATTATTTATGACTACCTGAACCCTTCAAGTAGTGATTTTTATCCTGAAAGTCAAAACAAGTAATTACTTGAAATTTATGTATAAAAAAGCAATTACTTGTTTTTATTTAATAATAATCGAGAATGAAGTTTTCAATATATTTTGTATTGTACATATTTAGCAATCCAATGCAAATTTCATATATTCTATGACTACTTGAAGGGCTCAAGTAATTATTTTTACTACTTTAACTCTTCAAGTAGTTTTTTCTTCTGAAGGCTATTGTCTAGTAAGCTTGTCATTACTTGAGGAATCATGTATTAAATTTTTACTACTTGAACCTTTCAAATAATTTTTTTCTTTTGAAATTTATTGTCCAATATGCTCGCCACTGCATGAAAGGTTCAAGTAGTAATTTTTTACTACTTGAACCCTTCAAGTAGTTTTTTCCTCATGAAAGGAGAACGTTTTCTCACTAAATGTCAAAACTGTTTAAACAACTGAATAAGATGAACTTATACTGCTCTAAAAAATTCTAAAATTAAAAGAGATGAAAATTACAAAAAAAGCTCGAAATTATTACCAAAACAACTTCCAGGGCTTTGAAAGTGCTTAAAATAGTATTTTTGGACCCGAAATTGGGCTGCAATAGATAAAATCATCGCACACATATATCTCTGAATAATCTTCGATTTGATATCTTACAGGTCACATGGTTCCACCCGAGTCAAAAGTTATACCATCCGGAAGTTGCATGGGCGTGCCACGATCCATTTATTCCAAAAATTCTAAAAATACATCATCTGCATCACTACTTGAACCTTTCAAGTATTGATGAGCTTACTGGGCAACATACTTCAAGAGCAAAAAATATTACTTGAAAGGTTCAAGTAGTAAAAAATGACTACTTAAACCTTTCAAGTAATCATATGCTCACAAAAAAATTGGCTATTGGAGACAAAAATATTACTTGAACCATTCAAGTCGTTTTTTTTCTCTTGAACTCTGTTGTCCAGTAAGCTCATCACTACTTGAAGGGTTCAAGTAGTGGTTTATAATTACTTTCTCCAAGTAATTATTTTGATTCTTGTAATTAGTCATCCAGAGAGTATGTGAGTACTTGACATGTTCAAGTAGTTATAAAATATTATTTGAACCCTTCAAGTAGTCATTTATCCAAAGAGCTTGGGCTACTTGAAGGGTTCAAGTAGTGTTTTATAACTACTTAAACCCTTCAAGTAATCAATTTGATTTTCTCACTCACTCATTCAGAGAGCATGTGACTACTTGAACGGTTCAAGTAATTATAAATGACTATAAGTAGTTATAAATAACTACTTGAACCCTTCAAGTAGATGATTTTATTATGACATCAGTAAAGTAGAGACCACTTGACTATTTGAAGGGTTAAAAACGAGTCTCTAACTACTTGAACTGTTCAAGTAGTTATTTTTTCTTGCATCAACACCCCAAACATCAGGGGCTAATTGAAAGATTCAAGTAATTGTTCTGTCCAAATAGTTGGTTATATTCTATCATTACTTGAACAATTACTTGAAGCATTTTATGCGTCAAAAATTAAGAGAAGAATGAGTACTAGTATGCTCTCGTTGAAGAAGAAGAAGAAGGAGAAGAAGAATGGTCGAGTCTCGCTGAAAAAGGATGTGTCACATGGTCTCGAAAAAGTAGAAGAAGAATAAAAGAAGAAGATAAAGAAGAAACAACATGAGAAGAATAAAAGAAGAAGAATATGAAGATAAAGAAGAAGCAGAAGAATAAGAAGAAGAATAAGAAGACTTTTTGTTGAAGAAGAAGAAGACATTTTTGTTGAAGAAGAAGTGGGAGACCATGGTTGATTTGATCTTCGCATGGGAAAGAGAAATGGAATGGTGAGGAAAGAGACAATTGTCATGCTTGATGTTAATAATAGTGGGCCATGTGTATAAAATTCTTAGATTTTTGAAAAGAGGTATAAAAATCCTAACAAAAAGTAGAAAGGGGTATATTTATACAAATAACTCAAAAAAATATTGATTTTCAAAAACCCAAAAATCGTTTATTTTTAATAAAATAAAACCCAGCTATTAAAATCCCAAAAGGTTGTTTTTGTCATAGATTTGATGGAATTTTGAATAATTTTAGGTGCAAAATTTTTAGTGGGTAGATCAGTTTCTAAGAGCTACTCTTACTTATTAATTAACCTATAGTAAATAAATGACTCTTGTTTAACTAGTGTAATTAAATAGTTTATGGGTTATCTAAAATAACCATCTTTGCAATATATCTTTAGATTTTGTATTATTTAATTATTAAATTAAATAGTAATGATATCAATTATCTCATATTTGTACGAATAGTCATAGAGGTTATGGATGATTTTATATTATAATTTAATTGTAAATTTTACCGTTCATATTTTCCCCAAACTTAGGTTTCTACTCCCTTCCATCAAATTTTACCATTCATAATTGTATTAAATAAATTTTAATACAATATTAGAAGTAGTTATGATCTTAAACAAACGTTAATATAATATTATCTGATGTTAATACTCAATTCATTCAATATTAAATCATTCCAAACAGTTATCATATCATATAATTTGATTGTTAATATATTTGTTACATCTTACATCATATCTTGAATAAATGTTAATATTATATTATGGTTAATACTCTAAATATTATATCATATCTTGAATAAATGTTAATATCATATTATGATTAATACTCTAAATATTATATCATAGCTTGAATAAATGTTAATATCATATTATGGTTGATACTCTAAATATTATACCATATACTGAATAAATATTAATATCACATTATACGTTAACACTCTAAATATTCTATCATATACTGAATAAACGTTAATACAATATTATGTGTTATCCTAGAATAATGTTAATACATATTATATGATCGTCAATATATTGCTTGTGTTTTATTATAATATAAATATTATTTATAAATTTATAACAACAAAATGTTCACTTGATATGAAATTCAATTTTAATTAAATAAATAGTATCATAATCACCCAGGTTTAAAGAAGTTACTATATTTAAATTTTAAAAAAATTAACAAAAAACTCTAAGTAGAAACACGGGATAAGGGTATTATGGATAAATCATAAAAATTAAATATTAAATAAAATAGAAAGGGTCATTTATCTACTTCAATTTTATTTAGGCGAATTATTAACTTACTACTATGAAAATAGCCTATCTATGTAATTTTTCTCCTAAAAATTTGATTTTTTCATTGTGTAATTTTGACAGTTTTCATTTTAAGAAAAATACCAATAATATTAGGACTTCAATTATTAATTTTTACCCGTGAACTATGGATATGTAGTATCTCATTGCGTCATGTGTCATTTTTTATTAGCTATAATTCCACCACATGTCATTGTGCATTCAATTAGTAATTTGTTATTAATGATGTAAATAAATATTATTTCCTAACCAAATGAATTATTAATATAGATGAGACCTTTTCACTTCCCTATTAGAAAAAGTTTATACTTCCATGCCTCTTGGTCTCTCTTGTTTACTTTAACAAAAAAATATTAATATTATATTTTATATTTCATTATGGTTGAATGAAGTGAAAATGGTTTATTCAAATGATTAAATGTCTATAATATTTTTTGTCTGTATATTATATAGAAATATACGTGTATAAAATAGTTGGTATGTAACTCAAATAAATGTCGATGTAATTAACATATTAGCATTTATTAGCTTAACTATATATAATTAGCCTTAAAATGAGTATTTTATGAATGTATAATTAATTATTAAAACTATAAACTGTTAAATTATTCCTTCATTTAGTATTGTGGATGTGCATTATGACTGTAATTAATTATAGACTGAAGTTATATTTGTTTGGGTAGAAGTAAATTTATTTAGAAATAGCATAAATTTGATAATACATATATATGATTAGAATAATAGTTACATATTTAGTAATTGGTATAGACTATATATTGTGCTTTAAAAGTATTGTCTTATTTTTGTTCAGAAAAATACTAAACTGATTTTATTTTGTGTTATCTAATATAATTGCAAATCCTATATATAGGCATGTGTGTTTGTGTGTATATATATATATATATATATATGCATGCATATATAAAGTTGAGTATGTACACTTAAATTATGTTAAGTATCGTATATAGCTTGATGACAATTGTTGATATCTAATTTTGTATGAGTAGTAAAATAAAAAATAATTAAATGATTAATTAGGGAATATATAAACAATTAAATCATATATATAGAAAAGTAAATTTTGACTATTAAATTTAAATAAGTTTAAAAAACTCTATCAATATATTTGTTAAATTAAACAACATTATTATTTGAATTGTGGATATGGGAAAAATAGAAAGTGATATATTTTAACTACTACCCAGATCTTAGCGGAATGACGAACAGAGTAGAGGAGAATTTAGCAAGCCGATCGGCTGCCTCATTACACGATCTAGGAGAAAAAAGAAGCTCACAATCCGGAAAATACAGTAAAGGAGATATAATCTCTTGAATAGTAGGATCTAACTCAGCAGAAAAAAACGAAGGAGAATTAACAAGCTGAACTAGATTAAAGCAGTCACCTCCGATGAAATTTAAGATATACCGAAAGTTCAAAGAGAGCTTGAGACCTTTAGCAAGAGCAAGGCTTTCAGTTGCCAGCGGGCTAAGGCCACCAAGATAAAATTCAGAGAAGGTAAACACAACCTCATCGCTGTTGTTTCAAACCGCCCCACCGAAGCCCGATGGGGAACCAGCCACCGAAGCGTCGAAATTCAGCTTGAGCTTGTTACAGGGAGGAGGCTGCCAAGATACCGGAGCACGGGGACCCGAGGTTACTGTGGTGGAACCGTGGTTTTGGTGAGCAGACCACGAGGAGAGGAAGGCTGTAGCTCTGAAATTTGGATCATACCCCTCGATCAAGGGGCTACGGTGAAGGGAAGCATTCCTGTTAAACCAAATAAACCAGTGAAGTGTAGCAAATGACGGCCATAACGCTTTGGGACAAAGAGAGAAGCACATTTCAGCAACGTCAGGGAAAGCCAAGAATAATTCAAGGAGCTAAAAAAATCTGCAAGAAATGCCCAGGAGTAGTGAGCCCATACTAGTTTTACCCGTGAACAAGTGAAAAGAGAATGAGTTGTGGACTCCGGAACTTTGCAACGGTCACATAAGGGGTTGGTTTTAATACAATGATCGAGCAGGTTGAGGCATGTGGGCAGGAAATCATGAGATGCTTTTCCATAGGAAGATTTTGATCTTGTTTGGAACTTTTAGAGACCAAATTTTCTTCCACCAGGTGTTTGAGCCCACGGAGTCAGATTTCATATTCTAATTGGCAGTGATCAAACTAAGCCTATTAAGATTAGCTAATGTCCACGTCAGCTTGCCATACAAGCATCAATATAGTTTAATGTATTTCTGTTATTTTTAGTTAGTTTTTGTTGGAGTTAGTTAAACTGGTAGGCGAAACCCAATTAATCATTTGTCTATATATATCTTGTAATGATCCTTCTGTAAGGTTTACATTATTGATTGTTGATAAGTTTTCTTAATCAAATTCTCTCATTTTGATTTTCTTCGCTGTCAATCTTACTCTGTTCGCCTCTATTTTGTGAACATTTACTTGGTATCAGAGCGACAGGTGCTCACTGTTGAATTCAAACTCTTCAAACTAAAGTCATGGCCACAGGTTCAAGTAATAACACTGAAGGAAATTCAAGAGTTGAAAACTTTTCTCTGAAATCACTAAATCCTTCTCTGAGTTTTTCGATACTTATCAAACTCGATAGAGAAAATTTCATGCTATGGAAATCACAGATCGTACTTGCCATAGGTCATGGTTTAGATGATTATCTGTTTGGTTCGTGTACAAAACCTTCTCAGAATCTTACTAATGGAAACATTAACGTGAGTTGCGTTACTTGGATTATGAATGATCAACTGCTACTTAGTTGGTTGAGATCGTCTATGTCTGAAAGGATTCTTGGAACTGTTTTACAATACAGTCATTCAAGAGATTTATGGCTTGCTCTAGAGAGAAGCTTCTCGAGTCAATCAAAAGCTAGAATGTTGTAGAAGAAGAATACACTGCAAACTATGAAGAAATGAGGACAACAGTAGCAGATTAATGTGATAAGATGAGAAATGTTGCAGATGGACTTGCTGCAGCAGGTAACCCTATTAGTGAGCAAGATTCGCTCATACATATTCTAAATGTATTAGGGACTAAATTTGATTCAGTTGTAGTAAATGTTACATCAAGGTTTGATGACCTATCTATTGAAGAAGTTCAAGCCATGTTAATGAGTCAGGAAAGTCGAATTGAAAGGATAAATGCTGAATATGAATTGAATGTCAAGAATGCAATGTCTGTTAATTTTGATGGCAGTAATGCAGGAAAGAAAATACAAGGGAACAATAATAACTTTGGCAGATGAGGTAGAGGAAATAATCAAAATTCTTGAGGTGGTTTCAATGGAGAAAGAAGAGGAAGAGAGGGGTAGATTCACCAATAGTAGACTTGTTTGTCAAGTCTGTGGAAGAATTGGTCACAGTGTTGCAACCTGTTACTACATGTTTGATAAGAATTTTGGACCAACACAAAATTATTTACCTGGAGGACCCAATCCAGGATCTCAATATCCAAATAGTCAAGGTGTAAACTACTCTCCTACAGCAATGATGGCTTCATCTTCTGAGATGCACAATGACCCTTCCTGGTACCTGGACAGTGCATCAACAAATCCTATTTCAGCAGATTTAAACAATTTTCACATTGCTCAGGACTACAATGGTAAATAGAAGCTTGTGATAGGTGATGGTAAGTCACTCCTAATAATATACATAGGTTCTTATTTTCTTCATGTGCCTCATAAATCTATCATTCTCAAACTTAAACATATGCTTAGGGTTTTTAGTATCAAGAAAAACCATATAAGTGTTTCACAACTTACTAAGGATAATTCCTTATTCATTGAATTTCACTCTAATATTTGTCTTGTTAAGGACGAGACAACCAAGAAGGTCCTTCTCAAAGGGAGGCTTAAAAGAGGTTTATATGAGCTGCTAGAACCTGGAGGACAAAAAGTTGCAGCATTAACATGTCAGTTTGTTGATTCTTATACATCTTCTCATTCAGAACCTGTGTTTACTCCTTCTCATTCTATAAAAAATAGACGTGCTAAGTCTATTTTACCTGTTGTGCATTCTTCTACATTTCAAGATGATCTTGTTGAGTCAAGTGTTTGTAAATATGAGCAGGACAACACCAGTGTACATGTTCCTTCTGTTTACACTGTAGTCTATAATAAGTCATTTGTTAATGGAAATGCATCTGTTTCTTCTAATATTGATCTTTGGCATATGAAACTTGGTCATCCTAATGCCAAAATAGTAGCTCAAATACTAAATCAATGTAATATCAAAATTGCCAGTAAAGAGTTCAGCTTCTGTAATGCTTGTCCTCAAGGTAAAAGCCATATTTTGCATCACTCGATTTCTTTGTCCAATGCTACCAAACCACTTGAATTAGTGCATACAGATCTTTAGGGCCCTTCTCCTACTCCCTCAATTGATGGTTATAAATACTATATCTTGTTTCTTGATGATTTTAGTAGATATAGTTGGATATCCTCTTAAAGTGAAATCAGAGGCATTCAAAGTATTTGTTCAATTCAAAACTCTAACTGAAAATCAATTGTCTGCCAAACTCAAAACTTTACAATCTGATTGAGGAGGGGAGTATCGTGTTTTCTCTAAATTTCTTGCTGATCATGGGGTCCAATTTAGACACTTTTGTCCTCATTCTCCCAATCAAAATGGAAGGGCAGAGAGGAAACATAAACACATTACAGAAATCGGTCTCACCCTTATGGCTTAAGCTTCCATTCCTAAATCTTACTGGTGGCATGCTTTCCACACTGCTGTCTACTTGATAAACAGAAATCCAACCACCATTCTTGCTGGTACATCTCCATTTCAAACTCGATTTAACAAAGTTCCTTAAACCCTTTGGATGTGCATGTTTTCCTCATCTTAGGCCTTATAATCAACATAAAATGCAATACAGAAGCACAATGTGTGTCTTTATTGGTTACTCACTCTCTCAAAAAGGTTATCTTTGTTTACATCCTTCTGGAAGAGTCTATACTGCCATAAATGTCATCTTCAATGAGTTACATTTTCCTTTTTCTACTGGTTTCATGTCTGTCAATATGCAATCTTGTTCTTCTTCTAATCCTTTAGGTGCGCAATTTCATTTTTGTCACAACTCACATGTTAATCCAGTGAATTCTTGCACTTTTCCTTCAACAGCTCAAGTAACATCTCTGAGACAACATCCTTCTGAGCACAATAATCCTTCGGGTGACACTTCTTCACAAAACATTCATGAGAATACTTGTTTAACTTCACCTCAAGTTCATACTGACATATAACGTATACAGGTTCCTTTTGAATCTGTTTCTTCTGATAGTATTTCTAAATTACCTACTAATTCTACATCTAAATCTATACACACCAAACGTGCACCTAAGACTAAACCAGCCCCTTCTCATCATATGATCACTAGACTAAAGACAAGATCTCTCAGACCCAAAGCCTTTCTTACATCTAAACATCAACTATCCTTAGATTCATGCTTAACAGAACCTACCACAGTTAATCAAGCCCTAGCTAGCCCTAAGTGGAAAGATGCAATGGATGCTGAATACAAAGCTTTACTTCTTAATGACACATGGGATTTAGTTCCCTACTGTTCAAATATGAATTTAATAGGAAACAGGTGGATCTTTAGGCTCAAATACAATGCAGATGGTAGTGTTCAAAGACACAAGGCTCGATTAGTGGCAAAAGGTTTTCATCAAACTCTTGGATTAGATTACTTTGAGACATTTTCTCCTATTGTGAAACCTACAACCATTCGAATAATGCCCACAGTTGCAGCTACTTATAATTGGGAAGTGCATCAGCTTGATGTCAACAATGCTTTCCTTAATGGAAAGCTTTGTGAATCTGTCTTCATGGCGCAGCCTCAAGGATATGTTAGTAACCAATTTCCTACTCATGTTTGCAAGTTAAAGAAAGCTCTCTATGGACTTTAACAAGCTCCCAGAGCTTGGTATGAGAGACTTAAGGAAACTCTTCTACTTTTGGAATTTCAAAACACTATTTTAGATACATCATTGTTTGTTATTAGAACTGCCAGATGCATGATCATATTTTTAGTGTATGTGGATGACATACTTGTCACAGACAATGATTCTTCCATAATTCATAGACTTATTCATGATCTAAATCACAAGTTTGCCTTGAAGATTTTGGGTCATGTACATCACTTTCTAGGCATGGAGGTTATTAGAAACTCAGCTGGTTTTTATCTCACTCAAGCAGGTTGTCTCACTGATTTGCTACAATAGACAAATATGATGCACGCTAAACCTTGTACTACACCCACTAATGTTTCTGTGAAGCTATTCAGGGATGATTCTGGCACATTTCCTGAAGTCATTTGGTACAGAAACACCTTACGGGCACTTCAATACCTTATGCTTACAAGGCCTGATGTGGCTTATATTGTTAACAAACTTAGTCAGTTTGATCAGTGTCCTATACAAGCTCATTGGAAGGCCTGTAAACATCTTCTTCGTTATCTCAAAGGTTCTCTTATGATGGAATTCTTATAAATCCTGCCATTGATCTCATTCTCACTGCATATTTAGATGCTGATTGGGCATTAAATCTTGATGACATACGATCAACATGAGGTTATGTGGTGTTCGTAGGCAATTCTTTAATCTCATGGTCTTCTAAGAAACAATCTGTTGTAGCACGATCAAGCGTTGAGAGTGAATATCGTGCTCTCTCAAATACTACAGCTAAACTTCTTTAGATTCAGTCTTTACTTACTGAATTACATGTTACTCAGGCTTAATATCCAGTGATTTGGTCTGACAACATGAGTGCTACGTCATTGGCAGCAAATCCCATTATTCATGCCCGTACCAAACATTTAGAAATTCATCTTCATTTTATTCGGGACAAGATTCTTAATAAGCAATTTGAGGTGTGGTTTGTTCCATCAAATGATCAAACGCCTGATATTCTTACTAAATCTATCTCAGCAACTCAATTTCTCTATCTTAAGTCCAAGCTTCAAATGGCCAAATATCCCTTTTGCTTGAGGGGGGATGATAGTGATCAAACTAAGCCTACTAAGATTAGCTAACGTCCGTGTCAGCTTGCCATACAAGCATCAATATAGTTTAACGTATTTCTATTATTTTTAGTTAATTTCTGTTGGAGTTAGTTAAATTGGTAGGCGAAACCTAGTTAATCATTTTGTCTATATATATATCTTGTAATGATCCTTCTGTAAGGTTTACATTATTGATGGTTGATAAGTTTTCTTAATCAAATTCTCTCATTTTGATTTTTTTCACTGTCAATCTTACTCTGTTCGCCTCTGTTTTGCGAACACTGACTCTAATAAAGGATGTAGCCACTTTTAATGGAGTATAAGCCATCTTTTGAGTAATGCCAGAGCAAGTAATCATTTTCCCAAGGCTGATATAGAGGAATAGAAAGAATAGCTTGAGTTTATTCTTTAGAAAAGTGGGAGGACAGCTTCTTATGGTTCCATCAATTAAAAATAATGAAATCAACAACACTAGTGTTGAGAGAAGCTTCGATGGGATGAAGAATGGAGCTTTTAAAGCTGGTGGGTCTCGGGATCTAAGGAACAATAAAATCATTAACTGAATGCACATTCACAATTCTCCAACGGAGTCCCTTAGAGAGGAGGGAGCAACCCCAAAGAATTGGCTTCCATGTAATCGAAGCAGATGAGGACTCAACTGCGTTAAAAATAATTATTTAAAAAATACAAGGCCTTTAAAATTCTGCTCAACAACAAATCGGGGAAAAAGAGGATACGCCAAGCTTGCTTTGCTAAAAGAGCTTTGTTTGGAAAGGCAAGCTGTCTGAACCCCAATCCACCTCTAGATTTTGGAATGCAAAGAGAATTCCATGAAGCCCAATGAAGCTTATTACTCGAATCTAAATTAACCCCACAAAAATGAGCCACGAGTTGTTCTAACTCCTTGCAAAGGGAGAGAGGAAGTCTGAAGCATTGCATGGAATTTATGGACAAGGCTTGGATGAGTGCCTTTATAAGGATCTCCTTTCCACCGACCGAAAACTGTCTTTCCCTCCATTTTTGGAGAAGATTCCACACTTTATCTTTGAGGTTTCTAAAGGCTTATCTTTTGTTCCTTCCCACAACAACGAGGAGTCGCAAGTATCTCTCAATAATTGGGAGGATTTAACTCCAAAAATGCTGGAAATTTTGTTGCTCAAATCACTACTTGTGTTTGGGCTAAAGACCATGACAAATTTATCAAAGTTTAGACACTAGCCCAATCCTGCCACGTAGGTAGAGAGTATGTCCGTGAGGGTTCGCACTTCATTCTTTTTATTGTAGATGAAGATGAGGCTATCATCCTAAAAAAAGAGATGAGTGAGTCTAGGACAACACATGTTGAGCTTTAAACCTCCAAAAAGCCCTCTAAAACAGCAGATTTAACAAGGTAAGACAGGCTATCGGCACATAAGATAATGAGGAAGGAGAGAGAGGGTCTCCTTGGTGAAGACCTCAAGAGGGCTTAAAATTCTCATAGGATTTCCCGCCGATGATGATACCCATAAAGACTGAATAGACACACCTCATCAAAAGAGAAATCCAGCTTTGGTTGCAGCCCAATTTGGTGAGGACTTCTTTTAGGAAACTTCATTCAACTCTGTCAAAAGTCTTGCTCATGTTGATTTTCAACGCACCATACCTAAATCTCCCTTTTTTTCTTACAACGACTGAAGTGGACAACCTCGTGAGCAATAAGAATATTGTCTGAAATCAATCGACTTTTCACAAATGCGCTTTATTCCTCCGAGATGATGCTGGGGAGCCAAGGTTTGAGTCTATTTGCAATGGCATTAGAAATAATCTTCTAAATCACATGGCATAGGCTTATAGGTCTGAAATCCACTGAACTTTTTGGTTTTTTTTAAATTTTGGGATCAAAGCTATATTAGTCTTGTTAATGGGAGAGATATGCTTCATTATTGAGGTAATTCAGACAGTATTTAATGACTTCATCCCCTATAATATTCCAATAACTTTGGTAAACGTGAGTTGGGAAACCATCAGGCCTCAGGCTCTTAAATGGGTGTATACCTCGAAGAGCTACTAGAATGTCATCCTAAGAAAATGGTCTTGACAAGTCAGCGTTCATCTCTACATTTACCAAATTTTGGATGTTCAAACGGCCTTGATTGATGCATTGAATGGAGGGTTTGAATATTCAAACATCTTTGAAAAATAGTTCAGGAAAGTTCTCTTAATGCCTGCCATAGAATCCATCCAAAGACCATTATCATCTTTAATACCCAAAATTATCTTTAATACCCAAAATAGTATTTGTTCTCTTCCTTTCATAGGCTCGAGAGTGGAAGAATTTGGTGTTTCGATCTCCATCAGAAAGCCAATTTGCCTTTACCCATTGCATCCAGAAGGTTTCTTCTTTAAATAGGAAATCATTTAGCTCGGCATGGACCTCGGCTGTAGAGAGATGAAATGAAGGATTTTTGGCATAAATGTCATCTAGCTTCTTGAGTTTTTTTGGCTAAAGTACACCCCTACACTAACCATTTTATAGAATTAGACATTTACACTAATTTTTTATTATCTTGATCCCTGACTCACTTTCTCACATTTTCTCTCATTATCATTCTTACAAGTTGACAAATCAAATGTCATGGTTTACTCACTTAACACTCAAAATCTCTCTACCCACCACATTTCTCCTTCTTCGTTTTTCATTTTTTCTACTCCTTCTTCGGTTTCTTCTTCGATTTCTTCTTTGTCTTCTTCTTCTTCTACCTTCTTCCTGCAACAGGAAATGATTGTTAGTTATTCTCTCTGAAATAAGTATACGTTTTATTTTCTTCTTTCTAGAAATATTTACTTATCTTATTCCTTCTTTCATGAGTTTTTCATTTTCATGAGTTTTCTAGAAATATTTATTTGTTTTCTTCTTTCTACAATGTTGTTTGAAGTTCATTTATTGTATAAGATCACTACAAGATGATGGTGTAATGTTAAAAGAGGTTTACACGAATAATACAGGAGCCTCGTGTAGACTACATGCAGGGTACATGAGCCTCGTGTAGACCTCGTGTACACTACACGATCATTGTGTAGTGCATCAGGAATTTCTTCAACAGTTCATGAGCATCGTGTAACATCTATTACACTACACCAGGACTACACGATCATCGTATAATGTCATCATGTAATGTACATGATGATCGTGTACTCCCCGTATACACTACACGATCATCGTGTAGTCCTCATGTACACTACACGATCATTGTGTAGTCTTTGTGTAGTCTGGACGATGAAACTACACAGTCATCGTTTAGTCCTCGTGTACATTACACGATCATCATGTAGTACACTCATGTACACTGCATGATGCTCGTGTAGTCCTCATGTACACTACACGATCATTGTGTAGTCTTCGTGTAGTCTGGACGATGAAACTACATAGTCATCGTTTAGTTCTCGTGTACATTACACGATCATCATGTAGTACACTCATGTACACTGCATGATGCTCGTGAAGGCCTCGTGTACACTACACCATGACTATATGATGCCCGTGAAAGCTTCGTGTACACTACACGATCATAGTGTAATATTCCATTTCATTATGTATTCTTCTTGTACTGACTTCCTTCATTAATGTATATACATATATGTCTGAAGTTTAAATTTTTGTAATCCATGATGGAGATTGGGTGAAAATGTAACAACATGGTCTTTTAGTGGAGAGAAGACCAAATCATTGGAGATATTTACTAACTGCACTTACCACGGGCTATTGGGTATATTGCATGAAGAATTACAAATAGACCCCTCAAAGTATGATATATCCATCAATTTTTTTTATAGAATCCAGGTCCCCTGCCCTCATGTTGAAATTTTAAAGGATAGAGATTTACAGTTATTTATTAAAGAGAATGGATAAGAATCACTTAGAAGCCCACTATTTGTAAGTACCAAACTAATATTTTTTTCATCTCAAAGCTTGGTTCCTCAAACCACAATGTCACAACAACCTCAGGTTCCTAAAACTGCAAGATTTTATCAAAGTTAGGTTCCTGAAACACAAATGTCACAACAACCTCTACATGAAAGCATTTCTCACTTTAAAAGTGTTGATCATTTTGAAAGGAACTATCATGATGATGATGTTTTTGGTCATGATGATTATAATGTTTTTGAGGATGAAGATGTTGATGGAGATGGAGATGACCATGATGAAGCCATCAGTGGAGACGACCATACAACAATTCTAGACTTGAATAATGGTCTTGAACCTGAGACCACTTATCCATTGCCATCACAACCTGATTTGAATGAACAACGTCCTGGGTTCAGTGAGTAACGAACTGATTTGAATTAGGTTGTAGCAGACACAATAAATATGGATGATTTCTACAGTGATAAAGTCAAACTGCTTAAGGTTGCTCGTATGATGGTAATCCGTATAAATTTTGAGTTTTGGATATTTAAGTCAAAATAGTCAATATTGATATTTGTATGTGTTGAGAAAACATGCAAATGAAGGTTACGAGCCATGAAATTGAAAAATTGTTCATATTTCAAAGTTACAAAGTTCATCAATACAGATACATGCACATTTGAAGTATTGAGACATGAACACCATCATGCTACATATTCATTGATTGGTCATTCTATGCGGTCCAAATACACGGGTGTCAGACGTATATATAGGCCAAAAGACATAATTAAAGATGTTCGACTTGATTTTGGTGTCACCATAAGTTACCTATGGCATGAAGGGCTAGAGAATATGCATTGGAATTAGTTCGAGGGTCTCCTAAAAACAACTATAAGATGCTCCCAACATATTGTCACATGTTAGAATAAAAAAATTCAGGTACTTATTTTTTATTTTGCCATCATAATGTCAACACGATGGTTACACAGAGCTCGTGTAGACATCGTGTAGTCTACACGATGCCTACACTAACTACATGTAGTCTACACGATGGTTTCACTGACCTCGTGTAGTCATCGTGTAGTAGACACGATGGTTACACGGACCTCGTGTAGTCTACACGATGGTCACATGAACCTCGTGTAGTCTATACCATGGTTACACGGATCAATTGTACGCATCTTGTACATTATGTACTCTGCCAATTTTGATACAACAATAATAGAAATTTTTCAAGGACAACAACACACGTAGAGACCAATGAGCATGGTCATTTTAAATGTCTTTTCCTGGTTCTTGGACCCTCTATTCGTGGATTTTTCATCTGTATACGGTATGTCATTGTTGTTGACGCAATCGCCTTAAAAGCCAAATACAAAAGGGTGTATCAACAATAAAAGATGGGAACAACCAAGTATATCCCATTGTATTTGGAATTGCAGATTCAAAAAATAATGATTCATGAGAATGGTTCTTCCGTAAACTTCACGATGTAATCGGTGATTCGGAAGACTTGGTGTTTATATCTGACAGACATATGAGTATACTAAATATTGTACATGTTGTCTTTCCCAATGTGCTTCATGGAGCTTGCATCTTCCATATGGGCCAAAATATTAAATTAATTTATAAAAAAGATGTTGTCACATTGTTTTTTAAAGTAGCAAAGGTATACTGTCAATCAAAAAAATTTGATCGCTAATGAACCATTTTACAGAGTCATTTTTAGATATCTCACAATACCTGTCGGTGGGGAAACAATACATCCTCTCGGAGATCAAGCGGATTGGGTCATAAGCCAAGGAGGTTCATGAAAATATAGTATTGCCACCTATAACGAGGCGACAAAATGGAAGACCTAGGATAGAGAGAATTACATCTAGAGGTGAGGAAGTAGTGAGAAGGAAGTGCAAACGTTATGGATAAATTGGCCATAACCGACAAATGTGCAGAAATCCAATTCCTCTCTCAACGGGATGACCAAGCTACTTAAATATAAATAATGACCTTTGTTGACAAATTAAATATTAATATAAAAATATATTTGTTTTTGTTAATTAATAATGTCATAAAGTTTAATTAGCCTACATGAATCCTACACGATTCCCGTGAAGTCATCTTGTAGTCTACACGATGTCCACGGAGTCATCGTGTTGGCTACATGAAAACTACATGATGCCCGTAAAGTCATCGTGTAGTCTACGCGATGACTGCACGATGCCCGTGAAGTCATCGTGTAGGCTACATGAAACCTGGACGATGCCCATGAAGTCATCGGGATGACAAAACCACTTAAATATATAAATATACTTGTGTTTGTTATTTAATAATGTCATAAAGTTAAATTAGCCTACATGTTGCATGTGAAGTGATCGTGTAGTATACACGATATCCGTGAAGTCATCGTGTAGGCTACACAAAGCTTACACAATGACTGTGAAGGCCTTATATAGGCTACATGAATCCTACACGATTCTCGTGAAATCATCGTGTAGTCTACACGACATAGTGTAGGCTACATGAAGATTACACGATGCCCATGAAATCATCGTGTAGTCTACACGATACTTGTGAAGTCACCGTGTAGGCTACATCAAGCCTACATAATGCCCATGAAGTCATCGGGATGGCCAAGCCACTTAAATATAGAAATATACTTGTGTTTGTTATTTAATAACGTCATAAAGTTTAATTAGCCTACATGAAGCCTACACGATGACTACACGATGCTCGTGAGGTAATCGTGTAGTATACACGATGCCCGTGAGGTAATCGTGTAGTATACACGATGACTACACGATTCCCGTGAGGTAATCGTGTAGGATACACGATGACTACACGATTCCCGTGAAATAATCGTGTAGGATACACGATGACTACACGATGCCCGTGAAGTCATCGTGTAGGTTACAGGAAGACTACACGAATCCCATGAAGTCATCATGTAGGCTACATGAGGACTTCACGGGCGTGTAGGCTTGGTGTAACCTACACGACGACTTTACGGGAACCGTGTAGTCTTTATGTAGCCTACACGAGGCCTTCACGGTTAACGTGTAGTCTTCGTATAGCCTACACTATTACTTCACGGGCATCATGTATACTACACAATTACTTCACGGGCATCATGTATACTACACAATTACTTCACGGGCATCATGTTGTCATCGTGTCTACTACCTACACGATTACTTCACGGACATCGCGTTGTCATCGTGTATACTACACGATTACTTCAGGGGCAACGTGTAGGCTTCAGTTAGGCTAATTAAACTTTATGATATTATTAAATAACAACCATAAGTATATTTCTATATTTAAGTGGCTTGGTCATCCTGATGACTTCACGGGCATTGTGTAGGGGCTTCATGTAGCCTACACGATAACTTCATAGGCATCATGTAGACTACACGATGACTTCATGGGCATCGTGTAGTCTTCATGTAGCCTACACGATGACTTCACGGGCATCGTGTAGACTACACGATAACTTCACGAGAATCGTATAGGATTCATGTAGCCTACACAAGGTCTTTATGAAGCCTTCACGATCATTGTGTAGGCTTTGTGCAGCCTACACGATGACTTTACGGACATTGTGTATTCATCGTGTATACTACACAATTACTTCACAGGCAACATGTAGGCTAATTAAATTTTATGACATTATTAAATAACAAACCAAGTATATTTCTATATTTAAGTGGCTTCGTCGTCCCGATGACTTCATGGGCGTCGTGTAGGCTTCATGTAGCCTACACGATGACTTCGCAAGCATCGTGTAGTCTTCATGTAGCCTACACGATGACTTCGTGAGCATTGTGTAGTCTTCATGTAGCCTACACGATGACTTCACGGTAATCGTGTAGGATTCATGTAGGCTAATTAAATTTTATGACACTATTAAATAGCAAACACAAGTATATTTCTATATTAATATTTAATTTAAGTCTACAAAGGTCATTATTTATATTTAAGTGGCTTGGTCATCCCGTTGAGATAGAGGAATTGGATTTCTGCACGTTTGTCGGTTGTGGCCAATTTACCCACAACGTTTGCACTTTATTCTCACTACTTCCTCATCTCTAGATGGAATCCTCTCTGTCCTAGGTCTTCCACTTTTCCGCCTCGTTATAGGTGGTAGTACCACATTTTCATCAACCTTGTGTAGTCTACATGAAGACTATACGATGCCTGTGAAGTTATCGTGTAGTCTACACAATGACTATACAATGTCCATGAAGACTATGTGATGCCTGTAAAGTCATCGTGTAGTCTACACAATGACTGCACAATGTCCGTTAAGTCATCGTGCAGGTTACATGAAGTTTAATAACCCGACCCTTCGTAAATGGACATTTTGTAAAATTGATTTAAAAGATAAAGTGAATTTAAATTTTGATTTTAAAAAGTGATTATTTGTAATTTTGGTAAAATAATTTTAATTATATATGGTTTAGTTTAAATTTCAATTATTCAATTTTAAAAGAGTTTTAATTTATATTATAAAATTTTAGCTCACTCACACCATATGCTTATGTATACCCTAGTATTACCCTAACCTTATTTTATCCTTGATTAGGAAATCTCAACCCTCAATTGAAAGTCACTCACACTACATGCATATACACCCTAAACCAACCTATATATATATATATTCCAAAACAACTTCTTCTCTCCCAGCTCTCTCCTCCCCCCTCGCAGCCTCTCCTCCCCCATGCAGCCACATGCAGGCCAGTAACTCTTCTCCTTCGTTGGTCTCTCTCTAATTGAATTTGGGTAATCTTCTTCTCTTTCCTTCTTGATTTCGTTCTTTAATCTCTTTCTTTCTCTATTTTTGTCTCTTTCTCTCTCGTCCTTGCTTCGTATTCCTCTCCCTGTTTCTTCCCCTCTATGTTTTTCTCTTCTCTTTTCCTCTGCTTCTCTGTAACCCTTTGTTGCTCTCCTTCCCTCCCTCTGTTTTTCTCTCTCAGCTATCCGCTTGTTCTTTCTTCATTCCGTCATTATTTGTTCTTCCTCCCCCTCTCTGTTTCTTTCTCCTTCTCGTTCTCTCTATCTTTCTCATTTTCTCTCTCTCTCTCTGACTTTCTCTGCATCCTTCTTCTTCTTTCTCTCTCTCCCTTTGCTTCTGCCATCACTGGTGGTTTATCACCGAGGCCCCCTTTCCCCTTCCCTCTGTTTCCCTTTCTCTCGCCCTATGTTTCTCTCTCTCTATCTCTCTGTATCTCCGTCTCTCTCTACTTCTCTCTATATCCCTCTCTCTTCCCCTCTCAGATTCCCTTACTATTTTTCTTCCCCTATTTGTTTCTCTATTCTTCTCATTTTCTCTCTCTCTTTCCCCCATGTTTCCTCATGCTTCTGTTCTGAAACTGGGTGGGAGACCCAGTTGCTCTGTCCTGAACCGGTTCATCACGAACGAAACTGTTCAGCTTACTCGGACCTGTCTGAACCGGTCCATCAGAATAAATCGAACCGGACTGGTCTGAACCAGCCTGATCTAAATCATTTGACCCGAAACTTTATCTTTTGACTCTGGCCCCGATATTTTATTTTCTGACCTCGTTCTGGCCGTTTTGCACTGTTTTAATTAAATCTATATTTTCTATTTTATGGTATTAAAAATGTGTTTATATTGTTTTTTTCAAACATTTTAGTGATTATATTTTTTTGGGATTTCAGGTCATTAATTGTTTAATTCATTCTTCTGCTTCGGGTAAGTGAGCTTATATAATGGTGTGACTCCCGTTGTTATAAATGTATATGCTTTGTGTAAGCGAATTTACATTGTAATGTGACTCACGTGTGATAAATGTAAAATGTGTTATTCTCGTCAGCTTTAATTGTCTATCAGCATGTTACGTTCATATATATGTTTGTGTAGATTGACTTATATAATGATGTGATTCTGATATTAAAATCTTATCATATATCTATTATCTGTTTAAATATTTTTCAATAATTATTATATTTGGTTAACACTTTGGTAATTGATTACTGTTCAATTATTAATGTGATTATCATGAGATAAATGTCTGAGTATGACTGATTTTGCGTAGTATGTTATCATGTTTGATTCTGTTATATGTATCAGTGTACATTATATGATTAATTTTTGTCATACGTTGGATTCTGCAAGTTATGAGGTTAATTTATTCAAGTGGTAATTAAGCAAAATATGAACTTAAGCATGACCTTTAGTTAACAAAAAATCAGGACTGTTCACGTTATGTTCTGTTAAACGAATCGGGTGTCATCTGTTCATGCTTTCGTCAGACATAGAGTGTCATCTGTTCATATTTTGGTCATTCATTGGGTTTCATCTGTAAATATTTTTCGTCACTCATGAGGGTGTCATCTGTTCATGTTTTTCGTCACCTATGATTACCATCTGTTCTGTCACCCAATGAGTGTCATTTGTTTCATCGCCCGATGTGTGCCATCTGTTTCCTCGCCCAATTCGTCATGATGTGTTTCAGTTAACGTGTGATCAGTTCTGATTAGATTGTTAACTAGAGGATATGACTAGCCAAGATATGATTAAGATTGCTAAATGATTCTGTTTGAGACACATGTTATTTGAGTGCTATGTTAAGCCATGTCATGATCAAGTACGTTACTTTATTTCATTTATGTTATATGTCAAGTTCAGTTATGTTATGTCATGATTGCATTTATGACATGTGGATGCATGTTATTATGTGAGTTTGCTTGCTGAGTATTTTAAAATACTCATTCCCCTACAATTATTTATGATGCAGGTGGTGATGACGAGCAGCATGAGTGTGAGACTGTCATAACCAGTTAGATGAAATGAATTTATGTTTTCAGTTTATGATTTGATTTAAAACTTAGGAAAACGTTTTCTGTTAAACTTGGTTATTCAAGTAGTTTAATTTACGTTATGTTTTTATATGATGAGTGAAAGCTTCATGAATTATGGATTTTAAGTTTTGACTTTATTTCAGAATTTAATTCAGTTTTTCAAGATTTTATTAATTATGCATTTAAAACACTTTATGGCTTCCGCTATTTTATGATTAAGATTCCGATCACGGATAAGTTTAATGCTTCCGCTATTTAAGGTCAGGGTTTTCCATAATGGGTAAATTAGTAATTTTCAATTTGAAAATTTTCTCAAAATTAGGGTTTGTTTTGAATTGGAGATTTCAAAATTATGAAATTACACGTATGTTTAACTCTCGGGCATCGGGCGTGACATGAAGCCTCCACGATGCCCGTGAAGTCATCAAAATGACCAAGCCACTTAAATATAGAAATATACTTATGTTTTTTATTTAATAATGTCATAAAGTTTAATTAGCCTACACGTTGCCCATAAAGTAATCATGCAAGCTACACAAAGCCTGCACGATGTCCGTCAAATTATCATGCAGGCTACACAAAGCCTACACAATGACCGTGAATGCCTCGTGTAGGCTACATGAAGACTACACGATACCCGTGAAGTCTTCGTGTAGGCTACATGAAGCCTACACTAAACATATAGTAACAAAAAAACTCATAATCCATAATTCACAATTTGAGGGTATAAAAATAAAATAAAAATCCATAAAATATATCCAAATTATTTCTGTACAACATTGTCACGTGCAAATAACTCAATTGTAATTCGTATTCGATATTCGGGCATTTTTTGTTGAGTTATTTCTTGGAGGTTCTTCCCATATGCGAGGGCTTCGACAAACTTAAGTGTGAATACCCCACAATCGAACCTACAAAACACATGAAATGTAAAAACATAATTAAATAATATGTATGAAATTTTAAGTGGACTTAAAAAAAGTATATTTCACTTACTCAATCTCTTGTTGTGGACACTTCATGATCTCATATTTTCACTCATCTTTGGGTTTAACCTCATGTCTTCTCTTATAAATGTTCATCATTTAAAGAAGCCGAGGGATAATCTTCATGAAATGCTTCATTATTGAATGAGCGTTGATATTGCGTGTTCGTGGAGTTATAAATACGAATACGCTGGTCATTCAAATCAAGCTCAACCGCAATCCAATAAGTGCAGTTCACATTCATTGGAAAGATAACCTTATTTGACTGTTTCAAGCTTCTTCCAAATTTGTCTACAAGCTGAGGATCAGGTACCGGAGCTGATCATCAATGTCAATATCCCACCCACGAGATCTTACTCAAACTCTGCCATTCGGCCAGACAGGTTCCTATATAATGTCACGGGAAAAAATTTAAATCATCAACGTCAACAAAAAATGGTCATGAAGTCTACACGAGCCTTGTGAAGGCATCGTGTAGTCTACATGAGGTCCATGAAGGACTCATGTAGACTACGATGTGCAGTTTATTAAGTTCAAAAACAAATCTTACTTACTTGCAGAATCAAATCACCAACACTAATTCTGATATGAGGATTGTATTCTTGCAAATCCCTCCTCATGAGCTCCAGCTATGTATCAATATGTTGTAATGTAATAAAGATTAGTTAAGATATTTATAATTATTTTAATTATCATATTAAAAAGATTATAAATAACTTCTTACATCTGACTCAAGCCATTGATAAGGTGAAGAGACTAGTTTTTTTAACAAAGTAAGGTCAACGGTGCAAAATCCAACGTCTACTTTCTCGTTCATGTACAACGTAATTATAGATCAAAAATTAGGTACACGATTGGTTTACTAGACGGTGGTTACACGATGTCAGTGTAACCATCGTGTATACTATACGATGGCTACACGAGATTAGTGTATACACGATGTCAGTGTAACCATCATGAATACTCACGAAGACTACACGAGATCAGTGTAGTCATCCTGTATCTACATGATCGCTACATGAGGTCAGTGTAACCATCGTGTATTATACACGATGTCAGTGTAACCATGGTGTATTATACACGATTGCTACACGATGTCAATGTAACTATCATGTATACTACACGAAGACTACACGAGATCATTATAGCCATTGTGAGAAGAAGAAGTGTACAAGAAAATTACAGAACTTACTTTGCCCTAGGAGAGGTGAATCAGGCTTTAAAAAGGGCTTCATCCTCTGAAGATACATCACCATATGCTTGAAAAGGTTTGAAGTTCGTTTTGGCAACGATATTCTCATTAGCTTTTTTCCTTCGCCGCTTCTTCTTTTCAACCTTTTTAGTTTCCCAATTAGGTGACTCTAGGACTCAAGATCTTTTTATCTTCCTCTTACCAAGTTCACTAAGGCAGACGAGCTCTTCTTCTTCTCCATCGTTGGACTGCTTCATTGACCGAACTGAATCCATTAATATAGATATTATCGATGCAACCTTTTGTTCTTCTTATTCTTCTGCTTTATTTCCAGCTTCTTCCTCTTTGTGTATTTCCTTTTCTTCTTCTTCTTCTTTTTGTTTTGCTTCTTTTGTTTTTTCTTCTTTTGCTACTTCTTCTTTTGTTTTTCTTCTTTTTGTTCTTCCTTTTATGTTTTCTCTTCTATTTCTTTTTTCCCCTCTATTTTTTCTTCATCTTTCTTCTTTTCTTCTTCTTTTCTTCCTTCTTTTTCTTTTTCTTCTTTTCTACTTCTTTTTCATCGTTTCCTTCTAACTTCTCTTCTTCATTTTCTTCGACCTATTATTCTTCATTTTCTTCTTATTTTTCATATTTTTTATTTTTCTTCTTCTTCCTTATGTTCCTTCTCTTCTTCTTCTTCCTTCTCTCCTTCTTCATTGTTTCATTTCCTTATCAATCTCGGTCTCCTCCCCGTCACTTGCCATCATCATGGCATATCGAGGATAAAATGAGTAATCATTTGGCCTCGATGTTACCAGATGATCTGTCAAAATTTTAGATTGGAAAATTGTAAAGGAAATGTCTAATTGAATGGACATGATCTTCTTGTTTGAAGTGATCTTTTGGTCCATTCCAATCAGACATTTCCTCACCCAATCTTCATGTCCACTGAACTTCTTGGACACAACTTTCTTCTCCTTTGTTCTTTCAATGGTCTCTTCGAACCTCTTTCTCTTCTTCTTCTCCTCTTCTTCTTCTCCTCTTCTTTTTCAATGGCCTCCTCTTCCTCATTAGACTTATCTTCTACTGGAAAGGGTGACTGAGGAGGCGTTGACTAAAAAATATGTAATATTAAGCAGATAAAACAAAAAAATGTGACTACAGATCGGTTACACGGAACTCGTGTAGTCTACACGATAACTACACAAGGTCCGTGTTCAAGAAGAATAAGGATAGAAAAAGATTTTGAATATATCTTCTCTCTAACTATTGATCTCTAGAAGCTTTTTTCTTCTTCCTCCTCAGTAGGAACCAATGAAAGAACTGTCAACTAAAAATGCAAGAAATATAAATTAGTATATGTGAAAGTAATATAAATTAACTTATCAACATAATTCACCAACATACATTCTCCTTCAAAAAAATTCTTTTTGAAGATTCTCAACTGGTACTATCGTGGTCGGACACCACATGAGAATCCTTGACACCTTGATTGAAACCTGGTTACCATATAAACTACCCATCAAGGGGATAGCCTATTTAAACAAAAGAGAGTAATTCAGTATTCAACACAAATAATTCAATGCATCACTACATAAAATTAAATAAATTGTACCTGGAAGGTAAATGGACATCCGTTGAGTGAATACCCACGAACAATAGCGAGTGATTTCTATGTTTTTTTTGTTTTTTTCTTGATCTTTAAGATCACAAAAAATAGACTTTATATTCTTCACAGTCAATAATAATTTCATTATTTTAGAGAACGAGAGCTCTCCCCACGGATATTGGTTGAACGCTTCAAGGTTGTCAACCAAAACCAAAAATCTCTTTTCAGTTAGGGTACGATTCTCCTTCCCTAACATAAAATGCTCTAGCAAATAAATCAGAGCCCTCTTGACCTCATCAGAATCTGACTTATATTCAGAGTTTTTAAACTTCTCCTCCAACTTAGCCGGTTATTGATTGGGCTTTGGGAAAGTACAAATCAGATAGTCTGTTGGGGCCATGAGTCTTCTTCTCATCCCGGGCTTAACCGAACTTTAGTCCAATCATCAACAAGAACTCATTTTTGGAGAAGCACGGTGGTTCCTCATTGACAAGAAACCAGCTTTCCTCTTCAGATGGAGTGTCGTTGACATGTTCGGCCTCCTTGACCAACACCTGGTGGCAGACAATTGCTGAAAACTTTAGGGTCAGGAGATCAAGGAGATGGCCAAAGCATGTATCCCTAAATAGAGAGGGCTAAGGAGCCGTTAGCTTGGTCTAGATAACCTCTATGTAGTGGGTATATTGCACTTTGCATTGACCTTTACTTTTGGAGTTCTGTTAACGTCAAGGACGTATCTTAGTTGCATATTTAATAAAGTCATAACCTATAGAATATTTAGGGCAAACATAAGATCAAGAAACACGAGGGGTACACGACCCTCGTGTGTCCATCGTGTAGACTACACGAGGGGTACACGACCCTCGTGTGTTCCTCGTGTAGCCTACACAAGGCTTACACGACCCTCGTGTGGTCCTCGTGTAGCCTACACGAGGCTTACACGACCCTCGTATAACCTAAAAAATAGACACCCACTAAGACCAGAACCTCAAAAACCCAGAAAAAAAAATACTCAGAAACTCCAGGAGAAAAGAAAAACACTTAGAAATCGAGAAAAAACAAATATCAGAAAAAAACAACATTGTTGTAATTCAAACACATCCACTAAAAATAGAAACGCACAAATCCATAAAGAAAACTCTCAGAAACCCAAAAAAAAACACCTCAGAAACGCAGAAAAGATACCTAAGAATCCCAAACAAAAACTCAAGAACCCTAAAACTTAAATTTTTTTCCCTTGTTGTGGGAGACGAAGACTCAAGGATTTGTATAGAGAGAGATGTTGCGACTTCGCGAGAGAGAGAGAGAGAGAGAGAGAGAGTAAGAGATAAATGAGGGAAATGCAAGTTAGGTACACGAATGAGTGGAGTTTCGTGTAATGAAAATGTGTAATCATCACTTTTTTTAAGTCGTTGTTTGAAATTCATGAAGAGATTTTTTAATAACTTCACAAGCTAATTTTGAATTGAAGTGGATGAGAAATTAGAGTAAGTAAAAATTAATGTAAATATCTAATTCTACAAAATTAATTCTTTTGGCAGGATTTGGTCTTTGAGGATAAAGTCCCAAACTTCTCCTTGCTCCATGCTGTAAGTGAAGCCGAACAAGAGGTGAGCTTTTATATTACTTTTGTTCAATATATTATTTAGTTTACTGAATAAAGGGGATGACTTTTTTTGTAATTTTATTTAAAGTTGAGGGTTATTTCATAAGTTTATGTAACTCCAAGGGTAATCACATAATATTAAATTTCCTCTGCAAACGGAACTTAATTCTAGATAGGGGAGTGACATTAAGTTCTCTTTTCTTGGAAATAATTTTGACAGGTGTTGACATTACTTTACTCTACTTAAGTAAGTAAGTAATAAATAATGAAAGAAAAAGAGATAAGGGAATTTACTTTCCTCCCTTTCCATTTCCCTTTACTCGTGAGTAAACAAAAAGCATACCTAAGTCAAACACAGCAAACATGTTTATTTGGTAAAGGTAATTATAATCCTTTACCAAATAAATTAATGATGGTTAGTTATGCATATATTCTTTGCCCGCTTGAACTCATAATCATCCCCCTAGTCTCGCTCCCGTAGAAAAATTTCACTGTATCTAGACTGTTCCGAATGAGATTAAGAACAAGTAATTTAATATTTGAGTATGATTATGAAAAATAAAGTGTTTAAAAAATTAAGAATATCGTGTTGGAAATAATTTATAATGTTATGATAACAATGATCAACATTGATATCAATATTATTTATAAATTGGCTTAGTGTGAGAACATATTTGGATATGCTACCCTAGCTATTTGTTGAAATTTCCTACATTATGCTAAAATTCAATATTAAACATAGAAAAGCATATGAAGACTTTTTTCAATTGTTTTCTTTAAATTGTTCTTTTCAATTAGTGTAGTATATATATGGAGCTTTGGGGGAGATTTTTTTTTTATGATAATACCATAACTATGAAAGTGACATATCTATGTTATTTTTCCTTTATGGTACATTCATCTATTGAGTGCCATAAAGTAAATTTATTTATACAAATTTAATATCGGATTCCTTATGCATAAGATGAACTTGTCATTTCATGCTACCTAAAAGAATTAACTAAAGAAATAATGTGTTAATTTAAGATACATCATTTACTTATAAATTATCTTTGGATAGTTTAGATGGTAATAGTTAGGAGAAAAGTCTATGAAGATGATAATTTTAAAAAAATATTGAGAAATATTCATATGATTTTTTTATGTTTGATTTTGAGTTTAAGGATAGAATAGTCATTTTTAACAAGAAATTGACCTAAAAAAGATTGAAGTAGATAAATGACTATTTTCTATTTAATTTGATTTTAAACTTTTATGATTTGTCTATAATGTCCCTATCTCACGTTTCTACTCATATTTTTAAGTTATTTTTTTAAATTTAAATATAGTAGATAAATGACCAATTTTTTTCGTTATTTTATGATTTGTCTACACTGGTTATGATAATATTTGTTAATTTGATACGAATCCCATATTAAGTGAATATTTTGTTATTATAAGTTTATAAATAATATTTATATTATCATGAAGTGTGAGTGGTATATTAATGATCATATAATATATATTAAAATTTATGTAGGATAATGCATAATATTGTATTAACATTCATTTAAGATGATAATAATGTTTATTCACTATATGATATAAAATTTAGAGTGTTAATATTAATTTAAAATTATTATTATTATTTCACTTTTAATTTTGATGTAGAATAATTTTCAAAGATGATGATCTATTTATTTTAACGTTAATATTAATTTAAAATTATATGTACCTTTTAAATTGGTTGAATATGTGCGAAACATGTACGTACCGACTAATCCCTAAAATATGTCTTCATAATAAATTTATTTTATGAAAAAATAACCCCATTAGTTGATAAACATCTTCTCCTAAAAATGAGCAAAACTCCAAATAAATGATAAACCATTCCACCGTAAATTTTAAAACTCTAATAAATGATAAACTCCAACGTGTTAGTTAAGAAATTATTAGTTGTATGTTAAAAGAGATTTTGGGTTCAATCACTTAGCAAACATGTTGTTGAAATATAATTTAACTTATAAAGTATGATGACACGTTAAAAAATATATTGTTAAAGATGATGAATTTTGTTAAACTGAAAAACGGAGGGGTTGCTTCTTTTTTGGGGAAGTGGGTAATTAATGAGGGGATTTTTTGTAATGTTATTAAGATTAGGGGTGTAAATTATTTTACCGAACCGCCCGAACTGAGCCAAACCGAAACGACCGATTCAGTAAGTTCTTTATATATGTTCGTTTGGGAAAACCGAAGTTTCGGTTCGGTTTGAAAATTTGGTAGATTTTGAATCGAACCGAACCAAAACATTAAATTCATTTTATTTTTTATTTTTATATATAATTTCATATCAAACCGAACCCAAACAAAACTTTAGTTTTATATTATTTTTTTCAATAATATCATTTAAAAAACACTTTTTAATTCATAAGACCGAATTGAACCGAAAACTCATAGTTCGGTTCTTTTGACATAAACAATTCAGTTTGGTTCACTTTTATTACCGAACTGAATCGCGAACGCATATGATTTAGCTTTGAGTGGTTTGTTAACAAAAAAGTTCAAAATACAATTTAAACTGATTCAAAACTAAAAAGTAAATAAATATTTTACCTCATAAGAAAATAAAAAATGGTAAGGTAGTTAGTAGATGATATTTTGGAGATTAATTAAAATTAGCAAAAAAAGACAAGATCATTAATTAACTTTTAATTTTTATGTCATATACCAACTTACTACTCTTAAAGTGGTTTATTTAGTATGATTTATGTATCATAAAGCACAGTCTCTGTATGATCAATGAATGTACCATAAAGTTATCCATTTTCCCCAACAAGCCCATAACCAAACCAAAACTTAAGAAATCTCAGCTGCTCTTTACATAAAAATAAAAGCATGTTAGGTTTTGGAGATGCACCGATGGTCCATAGATATGATATGGGACATAGTCTGTGCAATACAAGAAGCAAGGTATAGATGATTTAATGGAGGTTGAGATACTCCTCGATTTATGAGACTTCATATTAGTTTAGGAGATGATATCTTTACATTACAGGTAAATCAATGATTTCTTTAGTTTGGATACTGAATAAGAGTATCACCGTGGTTTCAAGTATTTCTTTAAACATGCTCAATGTACCAAAAGCCTAATTATATCTTTCCACACGAGATTCTCATGTGGTGATTCAAGATTGGTTGTTCCAGTTGTTGAAATATGGTAAATGACATGTTACTATATTTTCATGATGTTTTCCATTAAGAAACTTAGTATGCAACATTTGATACATGAAATCTATACTGATCACACTAATTGAATTAATGACAAAATGATATATTATAATTCAATTGATGATAAAACACGATTTACATGTTTCATTATGAATGCTAATCTAGTTACTCATGAAATGAAATTTATGATTATTATATTTAATACATATATAATTTAATGATAAATATGTGTAAATAACATTATTGTAAGTAATTCAATTAACTACTTTTGAGTGACAAGTTGAGTTAGCACAATTAGTTAAGTCCAAACTATCATATTTTAGAGATTATGAATTTGTGTTTTTTTACAAAGAGTAATTCATTAAAAAAGAGTACAGATCAAGATCAAAATTTTATCGAGAAAATACAGATGTATCAATAAAGATAAACCTAATCTCAAAATATCAATAGAAAAATTTAACAATTAAAATGCATAAATCATCCATTACAATAAGAAAACTACTGAACAAACAAGAAGGATAATATAAAACTTTTCATCTTGATTTGTTTTAAGGACATCCGTCACCCAAAAATACTCGCCTGATTCGATGAAATACATAATGTCAAATGATCCACTGAAAAATCTGACACAATCGACCGTCAAAACTTATAGATCTAGGCTAGATCTATAAAAAAGTCATAAAATGAATGTTACTGAAGGAAAACATCATATATCTATATTTATATCTAGATATATGTGGAGGAAAACTCACCATAAATCTAGATATATGTGGAGAAAAATCACTATAAATTTAGATATAGGTGGAAGAAAACTTACCACAGATCTAGATCTAGGTAAAGAAAAAATCACTATAAATCTAGATCTATGTGAAAGAAAAATCATCATATATCTAGAGATTTAGGTGAAAGAAAAATTTTTATTAGGAAAATAAAAGTAGAATGACAGAAAAAGTTTCATTGAATTTTTTTTTATAAGAAATAAAAGTGATGAAAAAATAAATCAGAGATTATAATTGAGTCATAATTTTTCTAATTCTCTGTAAAATTTATAACTTAAGTTGGACAACAAAATTAATAACTTAACTTCGCAACAAAATTAATAACTTAACTTCGCCACAAAATTAATTACTAATTTTAAGAATTAAACAATTTAATTATTAAAGTTTGGGGTGGGCAAAAAGTGCCCATCAAAAAGCCGCTCCGTTTGCCGACTTTTAGATCCTACGGTTTATAATTTCCCCGTGCACTTGCAAGCTTACGATAATACAACAAAGTTTGTCCGCAGTAGAACTCTACACATGCCTAGGTGTTGCCGACTCTATGGTTTCTCTTTCCACATTTCTGCCAGTCTGCGTGCGTTGTTATAAATTTACATTTTCTCTCTTCAAACGTCAACGGTTTCTCGAGAAACAAACACCACCTCGCAACCAATTCATTTCTAATTTCCCGTCCAAAATTCTCAATTTCAAGCCCCCCTGTAGCTAAATCTCTCACTCTCTTTAAATCCTACATAAATCTCCTCACCAACTCAAAATTTTAATTATCGTGCTACACGGATCCATTTGGCCCGGGGGATTAATCAATAACTCACATAAAGTTGCATTTCGTTCGTTAAATTTTAAATCTAATTTGAAATCCCAAATTGTGCCATATCTCTACGCCATGGATGTAGCACCGCTGAAAGCTGTGACTTTAACCCACGTCCGGTACCAAAAGGGAGATCAATTAGGCCACTTTTTAGCATGGGTGTCCCTGGTTCCGGTCTTCATCAGCCTCGGAGGCTTCGTTTCACACTTCATCTTCCGCCGCGAACTCCAGGGTCTGTTCTTCGCACTCGGTCTTATAATTTCGCAGTTCATCAACGAGTTCATTAAGACATCGGTCCAACAAGCTCGGCCGGAGACATGTGCTTTGCTGGAAATGTGCGATTCGCATGGATGGCCATCGAGTCACGCCCAATACATGTTCTTCTTCTCTATTTACTTCACTCTTATGACATATAAAGGAATCGGGCTTTCGGGTATTAGAAACAACTGGGTAGTGAATTTTTGGTCGTGGTCTTTGGCATTTCTGACTGTGCATTCTAGGGTGTATTTGGGGTACCATACTGTTGCCCAGGTTTTTGCCGGGGCTATACTGGGAATCTTTCTCGGGGCTTCATGGTTTTGGGTGGTGAATTCGGTGCTCTTCTGCTACTTCCCGGCCATTGAAGAGAGTGCGTTTGGTAGGAAGTTTTATTTAAAGGATACTTCTCATATACCCAATGTTTTGAAGTTTGAATATGACAATGCGAGAGCAGCTAGGAAAAGCATGGCTTGCAAGCACAATTGATTTTGATTGAGTGGGAAGCATCTGGGTATGTGGGTATTCAATCTCTCTTTTCGGCTTATTAATTCAGTAACTTACATTACATTTGTACTTAATTGGATACAAATATATTTTGTATTGTTTCCGAATTTCTCAGTTTGTTTATGGCATATTTTTATGTTTGTGAGATGGGCATATACCTGGCTTTGTTTGTAGGTTAAATTCAACTTGCACCAATGAACTTTAGGCTATTTAGCAATTTGCTCCCACAAATATTGAAATGAGCACAATTACTCCATAAACTTTTAAAATAGGCAAATTGGTCATCTATGGCTTAATTTCGTCAATATTTCTATCACCAGTTAATCTCTTCTTCTTTTTATGAATTTCTAGGGTCCATCTTTTGGTTGGTCAAATTAATTCTTTGTCTCTTTAGAATTGAGGCATAAATGCCATAAAAGACCAATTTTGCCTATTTTGATAGTTCATGCCTCATGGAGTAAATTTTTTCCCTTCAAATTTTCCGGGTATAAATAGTCAGTAGTCCAAAGTTTATGGGTATAAATTGAATTTAGCCCTGTTCTTAGTGTCTGATTTATTTATGCATTGTACACATATATGGTGATGTTGTTATGTGTACTGAGTTGTTGTGCAGTTCCCAAGGTGTACTTGTGTCAAGAGGTTGAATAGTCAAAGAAGGATCAGTCGATTGTAAATCATCCCATTAAGGGGTCGATTGAGGAAAATAGATGTGCAGTTAGTAACAAATGCGGTTATAATCTAATTCATTCATTCTTTGAAAAGATTGAGTGAGCTCTTTATATCGTCGGCCATTGTTTGATGACTCGTCAATTGGGAGAGTTGAAGATAGTAAAGTATGAAGGAGTTAAGAAGATGAAATCTGTTATTGTGTTTAAACTGTTGAGTGAGCTATTTTGCAATAAACCTTTGCAACTGGATCCAGGAAGGGAAAAATGAAGTTCTATCTCTTTCCAATAGTGTTTGAAGTTGTATTGATCATTGATCAATACAAAGCAAGCTATGAAAGATGGTTTATGCAGTGCCTTATCGGAAGTTCACAGATGGAAGCCTAAGCTTATAGATTTTTGGATGAGACTTCTGTTTTTCTCTCCGAAAACCGTCTCTTTCTGTTTTGGGTGTCCGTCTTTCTGTTACTCAGCCTCTCATTAATGGCTTGCACAAATTTGATAATTTGATTCTCTCAGAGAGTAACTAGCAAGCTTTTTAGTTCAATTACTCGACTAATGAATCTCTTAGCATAATTTTTGGACCTGAAATAGAGAAGACCGGAGTCCTGGCCTCCATTCCTGTGGCCTGAGGTTTGTCTAGAAGATTTTAGGACAATTTTAGCTCTTAAACTTAGCTAATCTGACTAGTTTGTATAGTGGAGTTGATTCAGTATTTACCTTTTTTTGTCAAAGATCCAAGGATAACAAAAGAAGTTGTCACCAGTTATCTATTCATACTTAGAAGTAGAACGAGTTCCATTGTATACAAAATCGTCATTTTAAGATTCTATCAAAGTCGAAATGCTGCACTGTTCTTCCAATCCCTCTCTCTCTCTGATATGAACTGGTGCTTGATGTAAATGGTCAGGTAGATTTTGATATTGGCTGGAGAAGTTGTAGGAAAAATCCTTGAAAGGGGAAACAAGCAAAATAGAGATTAGCAGTCAAGTTCAGTTTGCATTGATCCAGTGAGGAGAGCAGACTGCATCAGTTGCTGAAAGATTAAAAGCTTAGATTTTCCATGTTATTATGTAAAAACTTAATTATAGCAATGGTTTTCATTTTCTTGGTACTGCATCAAAGTATTATCTCGGACAGACAAAACAGAACTCCTACATGTTTGCTTTCTCAATGATCCAATGTCATCAGAATAATTAGAAGAAAATGTAGCATCGTGGTGCTTTACAGCATTATGAGTTATTAGTGTCATAGCATTTATAATAACAAATATTAACGTAGATTTGGTAGAGGAGTTTTCTCCAAAACTGAGATCCGTAGTATTTGGATCCCTTTTCTGTTTATCACAACTGGCATGTTAAGCTCAGTTTACGGAGAAAAAATGGTTCTTTTAAATTTTTTATCTTTTAATACAAATGCATTTAGTTGATCATCTTTCTTTGACAAATTAAGCTGATACAAAATTATCTCTCCTGTTTGTCAAAAATGAAATTACGGGTCCATTTGACTCGACTTCAACTTATAACTTAAATTTTTAAGTTCTAACTTAATTAAATTGAGCGAATCTATAAACTAAAATGTGTTTGTTTTAACTTATTTTAGTTTTCAAGATGTAATTTATTTTTATTACAAATGAGTTTAGATTGTGATTATTTTTAATTAAAAGTACCTTAATATTCTCTTTAATGAAGAACTTCAATGAAAAACGTGAATTGTTTAATATCCTCTCTCCCATTGAAAATATGCCTAACACTTCCAATGCTCCCACCGCTTCACCTCCTACTTCTACAACCGCTCTTGCCGCCACTCCTACTTCTACACCTCCATCGGTAGCTACATCTCCTCTACATGCAATACCTCCCTCTGCTCCTGCACCGTCAACTCCTCCTCCAGTGAACTCTCCACTTCCAGCTTTCCTTCCTCAGGCGACTCCACCACATGCAACATCTCCATCCGTTACTCCACCTCCAGCAACTTCACTAGCGATGGTTCCTCCTCCAGTAGTGCCACCACCATCACTGTTCGCATCTCCCCCAGCTGTGCTTCCAACTCCCGCACCGAGCAAGAAGAAGATAAAATCCCCCGCTACGTCGCCTCTAGTGCTGAGCCCCATTACACCACCTATTAGAGCAGCAACTACGAGTTAAGGTGAACCATGACGGAGGAGCAACGAATACTTTATTCCTAAAAACTTGGGACTGATCACAATATGTTGGTTCTTGATTTCTTGGGTCACTTTAAACATAGAAGATCGAAGTTTAAGTTTGAAAAGAAGTGGTTTTTGGAGGATGGCTTTGAGGATGCCTTCTTCAAGGGATGGAATGATAGTGATTCTGGTACTGGTATGGACAGATTTCTGAATAAGATTAATGGATGTATAAGTGATTTAAGCAACTGGAGTTTTCAGATTAGGGGAAACCCTAAGCAAGAAAACAAGAATTTGAAAGACATAATTGATGAGCTTAAAGATGAGATTCATGATGAGTGGATTGAAAAGAAGGATTTGAAGTTGAAGCTTGGCGATATATGGAAAAAAGAGGGGTTATATTGGTCTCGAAGGGCCAAAATTTCTTGGTTGAAAGAAGGAGATAAGAGTACTAGTTTTTTTTTTCATAATTCTGTTATTAGGAGAGCCAAGAATAGAATTAATGGTATTAAGGATGATAATGGATTCTTTTTTTAGAATGAAATTGATATTGACAGAGTGTTTAATTGTTTTTTCACCAACATTTTCTCTACTGAGGCAACTTCAGATTCTGACTTTATTCTTGACCACATAGAGACTTGTGTTGGTCATTCTATCAACTCAAATTTGAATGCTCCTGTTTCTTTAGCAGAACTCAAAGATGCAGTTTTCTCCCTTGGTCCTGATAAAGCTCCTGGACCAGATGGAATCTCAAGCTCTTTTTACCAAAGTCATTGAGACTTCATTAAGGATGACATCCTTAGGGCAGCTAATGATTTTTTCTTTAATGGTTATCTACCTAATTATGTTAGTGACACTGATGTGGTTCTTATTCCTAAAGTGAAGAATCCAGATCACACTTCTCAGTTTAGGCCCATTGCTCTCTGCAACTTTTGCTACAGGATTTTCTCTAAGGTTTTAGTTAAAAGATTGAAACCTCTTCTTGACTCTTTTATCTCTAACTGTCAAGGAGCTTTTGTCAGTGGGAGACATATTTAAGAAAATGTCATCTGGCTCAGGAAGTATTATTTCATATAAAAAAGAAGAAGAAAGGAAAGAAAGATATTATGGCTCTTAAATCTGACATGGTAAAGGCCTATGACACAGTGGATTGGGGCATTTTGAAAGCTTTTCCAACTAGAATGGGTTTTAATTCTCACTTCATTTTGAAAACTATGGAGTGTGTGACTTCAATTCTTAAAATTTTTAGGTTAATGGTAGTTCTAGCTTCTCTATTAAGCCTATCGTGGATCTTAGACAAGGTGATCCCTTATCACCCTACCTTTTCATTGTAGTTGCAGAATCTTTATCAAGATGCAACAATCATGTTGTCTGTAGAGGTGATATCAGAGCTGTTAAAATCAGGAGGGATAGCCCTGCTATTTCACGCATTTTATTTGTTGATGACTCACTGTTTTTCTGTGAAGATGATATCAGTTCCTACTTCAACTTGTTTAACTGCATTCAAAAATATTGTAATGCTTCTGGTCAAAGAATTAGCCTCTCTAAAAGCTGTGTTTGGTATGGTAAGAATGTTCCTGATTCTAGAAGACACACTATCACTAGTATACTGAATATTCCTCTAACAAAGATTGAGGGTTATTATCTGGGCCTCCCAATCATCTAGAATCTTTCTAAAGCTAGAATCTATTCTATGATTTCTTGAAGGATGAAGTCTAAAACTTCAAATTGGAAGTCTTATTTACTTTCTCATGGTGGTAAGGAAGTGTTTATCAGGCAATGCATGTATGTCTTCAAGCTCCCAAAAAAAGGTCTGCTTAAATCTCCAAGCAGTTAGGACCAAGTACTTGTGGAGTAAGGGGGAGAAACAAGGGTTAAGCTGGTTTCATAAAGAGAAGTTTTACTCTAGTAAGCAATCTGGTGGGCTAGGTTTCAAGGATTTGGAGGCTTTCAACTTGGCTCTTTTAGCAAAGCAGGATTGGTGGATTATTCAGAATCATGACAGTCTTTGTGCTTAGGTTTTTAAGAGTATCTACTTACCCTCTTCAAGTTCTCTAGAAGCACATTCTCCTAAATCTTGCTCTTAGGCTTTCAAGAGCATCTGGATGGGTAAATAGGAGATAAGGAAAAAGGGTTTTTTGAAAGTTGGAAATGGTTTATCTATTAATATTTGGCATGATCATTGGGTTCCAGGTTATCATAACCTTAGCTTGCTCTGATGCCTCCTGGGTTTCTGATTTGATTACTAGACATGGTGCTTTGGGATATGTTGAAGATTGATAAGATCTTTCCTATTTGGATCAGTAAGAGTATATATCAAATATACTTGCCTTATTCTCATTCTGTAGATTCAATGGTCTGGCCTCTGAATAGAAATGGAAATTTCTCAGTAAAATCTTGCTACTTTGATATTACTAAGCATCTCATTGTTTCCTCTGTTGGATCGGATTTTAAAATTTGGGAAAAAAATTAATGAATCATGAACGGTTCGTGGATAGAAAATAAAAAAAAATTCACATCAACCAATTTAATCATATTAAATATTAAAACAATATATACACTATGCATATTAAGTTAAACGTATTCAATAGAGGTATAAACAATTTCATATCTTTCTTGTATCAGAGAAATTCTAATTTGGTGGAATCCTATTAGTTGTCTAGCGTTCTTCATTTTTCGTAGAACTCGAATCAATCTTCACACCAACAACCACTCGTAGGATTCAGAAGTATATCTCAATCGGATGTTGATCAGGAATTGAGTGTGCTCTCAAAATAAATGGAGAAGAAAAATCGAATTTTTCCTTATCCTCTATGGATTTTGGCGGCAAGCAAGGGGGAGTGAGAGAAACTTTTTTCTGTTCAGTTTAATCACACACTATGTTAGAATTAGTGTCAACACACTTAGGGAGACAACTCTAATGTCATTCCTTACATAATTATTATATAATTTACATATATACCCATATATGTCAAATTACCAGAAATTCACCTTCTAATATTTGCTATTGCCAAAAATTACATCTCTCCCTAGAGTCAATGTTGTGTCCAAATTCATCAATCCAAATTGATAAATTAAATTAATCTCCATTAATTAATTAATTAATATATTTTATTTACTAATTATCTAATAATTAAAAAATAACCAATTAATTAATTTGAACATTAATTACTTACTCTTCACTAATTATGTGACATCACCCATCACATATGGGTTCGAGAAATATACCATGATCCAAAACACATTTTTGGTCCAGCTGATGCTGTTTTTCATTCAACTTCTTATGAGCTACTTTTGAGACTGAATGGACCCACATGGATAAAGATATAGGACTCAAATACTCAGCGAATTAATATACATAAATTCCCGACCTATTTAATCCTGACATCATACGACTCCACTATAGGTCTGATGCCGAATCAACTCTCGATTCATGCGCGCTATGTTTTCTGTTGGTGTTAATAAACACATTTAATTCACGATCCACAAAATATTTTAACATATTATCCTTCATGAATATCAGTAACAAGAGTGAGATATAAAATTATTTTTTTACCCTTCTAGATATAATTTTTTTCACTCCTTTATTGACTGTGAATAAGAAAGACATAACAGTGAATTATCTCGTGCAATTCACCATGACTTATTCAATGATTCATTTCATCGAATACTTATCCAAGTTAATTTATTCACACACATGTCAATAAAGAATAAGGTGATATTGTTGCATTTGCAATCTCGCCACAAATTTTCATATCCGTGAATCACGCAACTCCAACATGGTTGAATCATGATCCCAACAACCGAGCTATTGTCTGGCAATTCAAAAACACTACTTTGGCATATCAAAGATTATAAATAATTAAGTCAAGTTTTATATTCGCCTCAAGATTAAGTTAATTACAAAAACACCCTTATAGGTGTAACAATTAGATTTATAGCTAGATAAATGGCTTTGCTCTAAACTAATTGGTTACTGGTCTATTAAACATACTCCACAACATGTATCCTTTGGTTAAACCTAACAGTCATAATCAGACTCGATTGTCCAATCGATCCTAAGACTGCGAATAACATTCTGAACTATTTCAGAAAATTTTGTCTAGAAGACCCCTCATTCTTTACTCTTCTTAAGTAGAAAATAGTTCCAGGGCTTGAGTAAATTATAAACACACTTTAATTAATAGAAAAACTTTCATTCATTCATTAAATTCAGTAATACAAAATGTCTTAGAAATAATTAAATACTCATAAATAGTTATTACACCATACTTTATGAACATAATTCCAATAATCTCTCACTTGGACTAAAGTAGACGTGTACAATCTCGTATCTCCATGCCTTTCAAATAACCATAAAAGGCTTTACCGCTTAGAGTCTTCGTGACTGGATCCGTCAGATTGTTGATTGTCGATATGTGTGTTACTACAACATCTCTACGCTAAATAATCTCTCTCATAATGTGATAATTACGCTCTGTGTGTTTGGAACTTTTGTGCTCGTTGGTTCCTTCGATTTTGTTATAGTCTCACTATTATCGTAATAAAGTGCCATGGGCTTGTCAGTTTCTGGAATAACTTCTAGAGTGTTCAAGAACTTTCTTAGCCATACAACTTCTTTTACAGCTTACAAGCTGCCATATACTCAGCTTTCATGGTAGCAACAATGCAAAATTGTTTTATACTTCTCCATACAACTGCTCCACCATTCAGGATGAACATTGATCCTGAAAGTGGACCTCCTAGAATCATTGTCTACGTGGAAATCAGAATTACTATACCTCATCATATTTAGGCCAGTACCTGAATACACAAGCATGTAGTTCCTACCACCAAAAGTCACGACCACCAAGATACGCATAGTGATTCGATCTTTTGATCACCCATTTTTTGAAAACCATTTTTGGGGGCTTCCGCCTTACACACGGAAGATTGGATTGCCTGAATCACGAGTCTTATATACTGTGTTACGATCACCTCATATTGATAAAAAGTCCAGAGAACAATTTGAAATGGAAATCAATAAACAATTTTTGGTTGTTCTCTTAAGATACTTAAGGATATGCTTCACGGCATTCTAATGCTCGAGTCTAAGATTCGGCATTCTCATTACGCCTACCGCGTAGCAAATGTCTGACCTAGTGTAAAACATTGCATACATGAGACTTCCTACATATGAGGCATATGGAATCTTTTTCATGTCTTCCTATTCTTGAGGATTCTTGGGAGACTGTTCCTTGGAGAGCCTGACTCCATGCCTGAAAGGTAGATATCTCTTCTTGGAGTCTTGCATACTGAAGCGATCTATCACCTTATCAATATAAGATGCTTGACACAACGCCAATTTTCTGTTCTTCCGATCCCGAAAGATCTGAATATCTAGAACAAATGCAGCTTCTCCAAGATCATTCATATCAAATTTTTTTGTAAGCCAAATCTTGATATCATACAATTTTTTTACATAGTTCCCAATGAGCATAATATCGTCCATATACAAAGCCATAAAAATCACCTTCTCTTCATGTATCAGGTTATACACACAGGGTTCATCCACTAACTATTCAAAACTGAAGTACTTGACAGTTTTGTCGAATCTGATATTCCACGATCGGGACACTTTCTCAAGTCCATAAATGGACTTCACCAGTTCGCAAACCTTACCCCTTGGCCTTTCTCCATGAACCCATCTAGCTGAGCCATATAAATGCGCTCTTCAAGATTCTCATTTAGAAAAGTAGTATTGACATCCATATTATTCATAATCGATGGTAGCATCAATAGACATGAGGATTCATATGGATTTAAGCATGGCCACCTATGATAAGGTATTCTCATAGTCAATACCTTCCTTTTGGGTATCACCATTGGCTACTAGCCTAGCTTTGAATGTCTCCACATTCCCATCCGAACCCATTTTTTTCTTATAAATCCATTTACACCCTACGGGTTTTACCCCTTCAGGAGGATCTACAAGTTTTCAGACTCCGTTCGAGTACATCGATTGTATCTTAACATTCATGACTTTTTGTCATAGATTTACCTCAGGACCAACCATGGCTTGTTAGTGGGAGACAGTTTCATCCTGTTCCGTATTTGAGACTGCTGTTAAGGCATCTTCATAAGACATGTACTTGTCAGGCTGTCTAACATCCCTCCACTATGTCGAGGCTCCTAGACTCTGGCTCCTACTGTGGCTCATCCATTAGTGAATCAGAAACAGTTCCTGATTGGGGAGTTAATGTCCTCCTATTCAATAATTCCTCTAGCACAAGAGTGCTTCTCAGCTTCACACTTCTTATGTAGTCATCTTCAAGAAAACGCGCATTCGTGCTCACAAATGTTTTCTTATCGGTTGGACTATAAAAGATGTATCCCTTCATTTCCTTTGGATATCCTACAAACATTCATAATTCTGATCAACTAGCAAACTTGCATGTCTTTAATTTTAGAATATGTGTTGGGCATACCCATATTCTAAGGTGGTTTACAAACGACTTTAATCCATTCCATCTTTCATATGATGTATCAAGCACTGTCTTTGATCGAACCTGGTTCAGAATTTATGATGTTGTTTTCAAGGCATGTCCCCAAAATGAATCTGGGAGGGATGAGTAACTCATCATGGATTTAACCATGCCAATAGAGTTCGATTCATTCTCTCTGACACACCATTCTGTTCTGGAGTGTTAGGTGCTGTAAGTTGAAAAAGAATACATTCTTCCTTAATAAAGTCTCCAAACTCTCCTAGCAAGTACTCTCCACCATGATCAGATCATAGCGTTTTGATTTGTTTCTCTAATTATTTTTCAACCATAGCCTTGTACCCTTTGAAATGTTTAGGATTTTGGTGCATTAGATAAATATGTTCAAAATGTGAGTAGTCATCAGTGAAGATTACAAAATATCCATAGTCTCCTATTGCTTGCATATTCAATGGCCCACATACATCACTATGTACGAGTTCGAGGCATTGAGTGGCTCTTTCACCATTCGCTGAAAAGGGTCTCTTGGTCATTTTGCCTTCCGTACAAGATTTACATGTGGGCAGTGATCCCACATTTAATGTTTATAAATGGACAATCATTTGCAAGTCTTTTAATCTTGTCCATATTAATGTGGCCAAGACGTAAGTACCACAAATATGTTAGATCGGCTGAGTCAGACTTTAAACTTTTACTATCCCTTTCTAAATTAGTATTTACTTTAGTGTCACATATCATTGGAACTATAATTTTACGTAAAGCAATTTATTTATCAAATTTGTAGTAGTAATTAAGCAATCATTTTTAAAAATAGCAATATCTTTATCAATGAAATTCAAACTGAATCATTGCTCAATTAAACTAGCTACTGAAATAAGGTTCTTCCCAAAAACTGGGATATAATAAACATCACGTAAAATTATAAAATTGTTATCGAATGACAATATAATAGTTCCTAACGGAAGCTGAACTCGCCCTCGTTAAGCCTTCTGATTTCCCTGAACCCCTACAGGGAACAACATATATGGTTAGTGGCTGCAGAGTCTACAATCCATAAAAAAGTAGAGTCAGCCACATAACAGGCCTCAGTAACAAGTACTATACCTTTAGATCTCAACTCCTTGAGATAGTCTGGGCAGTTGCATTTTCAATGGCCAGCGAATCCACAATGATGACACTTGTCTTTCGAATTGTCCATTTTTATAGTGCCCTTACCTTTTACAGCTTTCGAGTTCTGCTTCTTAGCCTTCTCCGGACATCTCATGTGTTTCTTTTTTACGTTTGAGTTGGAAGGCTTGCTTTCAGTAAAGTTTGCCTCTCCCGTCTTCCTCTTACCCTTCAGAAATAGGGTCTCAGCAGCTTGCAGTTCCTTCATCAGCTCAGGAAGTGACTACCTCAACTTATTCATCGAATAATTAAGTTTGAAGCTCTCAAAAGTGTCTGGCAGAGTCTCAATGCTCATATCAACTTGTGTCTCGCCATCTAGCTCAGCACTCATGATCTCCATCTCATTCAGATAAGTAATAATCAACATCATATGTTCTCTGATAGGAGTTCTAGGTTTCATCCTACAGTTCATGAAGTTTCACACAACAACATGTTTGGCTTGACGACCCTGATCTTTGAACATTTCAGTCATGTTTAACATCATATCAGTTTCATGTTATAATGTTGTTGTTGCAACACATTGCTAACATAAGCCAAGATGTAATACCTGGTGATTCATCAGAACGCAGCGAAGAAGCATATCATCCTTTTCTTCTTGAGTCGATTCAACAATAGGCTTAAGGAGACAATGAGTGGTGAGCACGAACTTGTGCTTTTCTACCGTCAGTATGATATCAAGATTACGTTTCCATTCCACGTAATTTTCACCAGTAAGTTTGTTCATGTTTAAGATAGTTGAGAGTGGAGATAGTGACACTAAAAAGAATACATAAAGAGTGTAAATAAATACTCAGTCATTTAGGAAAGTATGATTCATGATGTAAATACTTAAATTTTTAAAAATCTAATAAAAATATTTCTTCCATGATGTTACGATCAACAACGATAGCTTGTTTCATCTAAAGACAACGTTCAAGCTACTTCCTATCATATCGAGACTCCTATCATTTGGTTAACGCTTCTCAAGATGTTACTACATCTAGTTTAACCAATAACCAATGGTTTTAGTCACCTTAGCCCAATTGACTAGCCCCTATGAGGGATTTCAATGTGCTTCTATCTAAGTGTTTAGCCAAAACATCAGCTTTAAAGGTTTCCATGAACTAACAGTCCATTTAGGAACAGTCCTGCCTCACCACTTCCTTTACAAACTTTAGCTTCTTAAGCAACTCGATGACTCAAAGCGACACGATTTTCAAGTTTCTCCCACAGAAGAAAGGATCGCTAGGGCGGCTCCAAACCATTCCCATGCCATAATCAAGTTTACATTAGGGACCTTGATAACGTTTCAATGTAAACGACATTCCCACTTAGATTTTGGAAAAATGAATTTTTTGTTGTTTTTTTCAAAAATTATAACTCTTTATTAATTTGAAAATAAAAGTTTTGAAAATTATAAAATTTGAATCTCAACTTAAAATTTATAACTTTTATAAAATTCACATTGTATTTTAATTATAACCTATTATAAATTAGACTACAATGATGCATGTATATGCTTCATGGCATTTTGATATTGACATATCACTATTTCTATATGACATGTTATATGATGATGCAAGATTAATAATAAATCATTCATTCAAAATTAACCTCTCTATTGGCTCATTTCTAATTACAACACATAAAAGAATAATAAATAAATTATAATTAATTTAAATACTAGTCTTCATGACGTTTGTAATTGTCTCATTATCTTTCAAGAAGAAGTCTCACCAATTTTACAACTTTTTATAATAGTGCAGTCACCTTTTCAAAATTTAAATTTTGATAAAACCCTTTAATAAAGAAAAACTATTTTTCTAATTAAATAATCCCTTTAAAATTCTTTTAAAATTTATAATTAAAAAGATAAAAAGATAAAAAGATAAATTGATAATTATTTTTTGAATTCAAAATTCAAAAGATTAAAATTGATAATTATCTTTTGAATTCAAAATTTAAAAGATAAAAAGATAAAAAAGATAATTATCTTTTGAATTCAAAAGATAAAAATATAAAAGTTAATAAGTATCTTTTGAATTTTAATTATCTTTTATCCGTTTAATATTCAAAATTCAAAATTTAAAATTTAAAAGATAAAAGATGGGATTGAGATTTTTGCGAAATATCACAGGATTTCCTAAACCCTAATTACTTTTTGCCTAGGGCTTCACAAACCCTAGTCACCACGTAGGGCACGACAACGGACAACAGGAGGCGACGAGCATAATCAAGAACCTTATGCTCTGATGCTAATTGTTAGGTTGCGTTTTAAAATTTTAAAAAAAATCAATGAACCACGAATGGTTCGCGGGAGGAAAAAAAATCACATCAAACAATTTAATCATATTAAATATTAAAACTATATATACAATTATGCATGCTAAGTTAAACGTATTCAATAGAGGTAGAATAATTTTATACCTTTCTTGTATCGGAGAAATTCTGATTTGGTGGAATCATATTAGTCGTCTCGCGTTCTTCATTTTTCGTAGAACTCGAATCAGCCTTCACACCAACAATCACTCGTAAGATTCATAAATATATCTTAATCGAATGTTGATAAGGAATTGAGTGTGGGCTGTCAAAATAGCTGAAGAAGAAAAATCAATTTTTTCTTCTCCTCTATGGATTTCGGAGGCAAGAAGGGAGAGGAAGAGAAACTTTTTTTTACTCTGTATAATCACACACTGTGTTAGGGTTAGTGTCAACACACTTAGGGAGGTAACCCTAATACCATCACGTATATAATTATTACAGAATTTGTACATATACCCATATATGTCAAATTATAGGAAATTCATCCCATAGTATTTGCTATTGCCGAAAATTGTATATCTCTCTAGAATCAATGTTGTGTCCAAATTTATGAATCCAAATTGATAAATTAAATTTATCTCCATCAATTAATTAATTAATATATTTTATTTACTAATTATCTAATAATTAAAAAATAACCAATTAGTTAATTTAAACATTAATTACCTACTCTTCACTAATTAATTGACAACACCCATCACATATAAGTTCGAGAAATATAACTTAGTCTAAAACATGTTTTTGGTCCAACTAATGTTATTTTTCATTCATATCCCTATGAGTTGCTCCTGAGATCGAATGAACCCACCTGAATAAATCTATAAGACTCAATACTTAGTGAATTTATCTCCATAAATTCCTGACATATTTTTAATCCTGACATCGTACGACTCCACTATAAGTTCGATGCCGAATCAACTTTGGGTTCATGCACGCTACATTTTATGTTGGCGTAAACAAACACTTTTATTTCATGGTCCACAAAATATTTTAACATATTACCCTCCGTGAATATAAGTAACAACACCGGGATGTAAAATTACCATTTTACCCCTCTAGTTATTATTTCCTTAATTCATTTATTGATTGAGAATAAGAAAGACATAACGGTGAATTATCTCATACAATTCACTATGTCTTGTTCAATTATTCATGTCGTCGAATACTTAGCCAAGTTAATTTATTCACACACCCATCGATAAAGCATAATGTGATATTGTTGCATTTGCAATCTCGCCACGAATTTTCATATCTGTGAATCACGCAACTCCAACATAATTGAATCACGATCCCAACAGCCGATGCATTGTCCGGAAAGTTGAACTCACTACTTTGACATATCAAAGATTGTAACTAACTAAGTCAAGTTTCGTATTCACATGAGGATTACGACAATTATGAAAATAACCTTATAGGTGTAACAATTAGATTTAGAGCCAGATAAATAACTTTGTTCTAAACTAATTGGTTATTGGTCTATTCACATGTTTCATAACATGTCTAGATCAACCGTAAGAGTCTCCATTCCCATACCCCAAGACCGATATCTTTTGGTTAAACCTAACAGTCGTAATCGGATTCGGTTGCCCAACCGATCCTAAGACTGTGAATAACATTTTGAACTATTTCAGAAGAGTTTGTCTAGAAAATCCTTCAGTCTTTACTCTTCTTACGTTGACAATAGTTTCAGGACTTCAGTAAATTGTAAACACACTTTAATTAATAGAAAACTTTCATTAAATTCAGTGATACAAAATGTATAAGAAATAACTAAATACTCATAAATAGTTACTACACCCTACTTTATGAACATAATTCTAACATCCTCTTCTTCCTTTTTCCCTGCATTTTGGAAATCTCTTTGGAGCTTGAATTTGTGATCCAATGTAAAGTGCTTTGTTTGGAGAGCTGGTCAAAATATGCTTCCAACTAGATCAAACATTTTTAGAAGAGGCCTTATTCAATCTGATATTTGTCTTATGTGCAACTCCCATCATGAAACCATTGAGCATTTATATTTTGGGTGTGAATGGAGCAGGTGTAAATTTTGGGTTTGAAGAGTATTGTAAATTTTTCACGCCATCCAGAAAATTTAAAAGGCGGCTTTTTGCCAGTGGGAAAAAGTGTTTAAAGCGGGAAGCATGTGATTCAGTGAGTCTACGGTCTACCAAGCAAAGAGCAATGGTGGCCGTGACAGAGGTGTAGAGACTCTCTCTGCGCTTATTGCTGACTGAACTCTTATTAGTCTCTTTAAATGCAGGAGCTTCCAGCTCTTGCGGTTTGAGAATCGATCCCGTAGCTTCTTTGATTTCAATGTGGCAGGTTCTATTGGCTGCAGCTGTGGCAGGGTCCACTGGACTCGTCGCCAACCACCTCTTCTGCTACAATGCCGATCATACCGCGGATTGCGGTCTGCAACATGCTCAGCAATGCGACGAAAATATCGAAGATCGAGATGTTTCTGTTAGCTCCGTGGAATTGGAGGCTTCGAGCGCTTGTGCATGTGACTCACCACTAGTTGCTGAGGGTTTAAACGAGTCTGAATGTGATCGGATCTTTAAGTTTTCGAGCTCAGGGTCTCGGGGAGGTACGGGTTCTCCACTGAAGTCGATGAATCTGAGGAAGAAATCGAGGGCTCGGAGCGGTGGACTGAAGAAAGGAGCTGGGGATGAGAAAGTTGAAGAGGGAAGAGAAGTGGATTTCCAGCAGAGGAGTGGGAGGAGATATGCTGTTTTCCTGAAAAGGAGGAGAATTATCAAGAATTTAACTGCTGGCAAGAGTGGATCCTGCTCTTCCAAAGGTCAGATAGATTCTTATTTCCCTCTAATTCCTGTTTGGTTGTTGAGAAGGTAAAGCGTGGCTAGAAAAACATCTTAATCATAACGATCGTGGCAATACCAAAAAATAGTAATGGGGAATGTGGTTTATATGTTGGTCCTTTTCCATTTCTGTTCTGCCTAGGAAAGACCATTTTTTTTCTTATCACTGTTAATTATTTGTACATGTATTATTACTTCCTTGAAGAAGACTGAGCGTCTAAGCCATTTGCTGTTAAAGAAATGAAAACAATCTTTGTGCACTTCCATCAGAAACGTTAAGACATTTTCTTTTTCAATATCCACAAAGGTGAAAGGTGGGCATTTTCTAGACATTTGGGGTCGTTATACATTGTTAACCATAGTTGTTGATGGCTACATTTGAAACTTGATAAAGCCCAAAATGTAGCCAAGATTTAGAGAAATCTGCTGATTGTAGCTTTGATTCATTCTCTAATCTCTCCTATCCAAAAGGAGAATCTTGCTCACTGATAAGGCATGCTACTATAATGGTGTCATCCCAAAATCTTGGTCTTACCCATGACAGGGTTGTTAGAGCAAGTAATTATTTGGCATAAGATTCAATATGCTTTACGAGGTACTTGCAATATACATTTGCTATTCAGTTCGTGGCTCATTGGTTCCATGGATTTTCCTTTATACTAGGATTTGTTTATATTACCACATGGTATAGGCTTCGATATCATATTTAACTCTTGTAACTCTCTTTAGATGGCTCTTTATTTGGTTGGGGACTTGGTGTTGGGATCCTGTACATGATGTCAGCTGGAAAAGCAGAAATTAGTAGGCTGAACTCAGCAATGGACGAGACTGCAAAAGTCATTCAAGACTTAAAGACTGAGCTTTACAGAAGAAAGTACTCAAGTAGTATGAAACCAATAGAAGTTAACAGAAACTCTGAAGCAATTACTAGCAAGCATGTTCAACCAGAACTTGAGTGGTCAATTGCACTAAACAAAGGTCCCAATAATGCTAAATTTTCTATTCTGCCTATGTGTGACGCTGAATATGAAAGTAGTAGTGTAGTAACTGAAGATAGAGAACCAGAAACACATGAAATGATTAGATTGGAAGAAGAGCTTGAGTCTGAACTGAAGAAACTACCTTGGTGTACCTCCGAAGCTTCTTACCAGGATGCAGTTGTAAAAGAATTTTATGAGGTGAGGTCTTTGAGCATAAATGATCTTTCAGTAGTTTAATTCTTCAATCAAGTATTGCCTTTCATTCCGGTTCATCTCGTCTTCACGTAAGATAATGATGTTTGTTTCTCCAAACCCTTTTTTTTTCTTTTGAATTCTGGAATCTTGACCAAATATTTGAAACCTAGCAGCAGGACATCACTCTCAGTTTGTGGTAATAGGACATTTTGTATCTGTTTTAGGTTGCCATAATATTCTTACTATATAAAGGATAGGCAGCCGTTCTTGAATGAGTCATTCCATATACAGAGGTGTGAGGGTTGAGAGATCATCTTGTAAACACTTCTTCTTGATCATAGTGAAAACATGCAGTGGTAAAATGGGAGTAGCTCTTACATTGAGAGCGAACCACTATAAATCTGTGTGTTATTTTTGTATTTTTTGTTTATTGTAATCGCTAATAAAGGACTATGGCGTTTTAATCCTCAACATGATGTTGCTATGCTTAGGATTTTTCAGCTGATTCAGAATGCATCTTGTTTATTTTTTGTATATATTTTTCAGTTTTGAATGATACTACTTTCACTGATGAATAAAATGTATGTAATACATCTTTCTGATGTAAAATATTGTCTCAGTATGACCTTGCAAATGTTGCTAACTTTGTTTTCAGCTAATGGTTTCCAGGGTCAGGAGTGCGAGCCTTCTCATGCTAATCAGTTGCAAGGAGTAGTGCCAATTGAACTAAATCAGAAGTTGTGCCATTTGCTCATTGAACAGCAGGAAAATCAGATTGTTGGACTGGAATCTGAACTGTATCTATCCCAAACCAAACTTCGCGAAAAAGAAACTGAACTCCACGCATTGAAGGACTGTGTCAAACGCCTTACTGAATTCTCTCTTTCAACTGTTTCAGGTAGGATTATTTTTAAAGTTCCTTTATTCGCTATATATTAAACTTTAAGTAGGTACTTGGTTGCTGCTTCTGTTTTGGCAGTGGAACTTTCTCTAAACTATAGCATTATAATCCAGATGATGAGAGTGAAACTGAAGCACACCTTGATGCAAAGCACACTGATGACGTGGAGCACTCTGACAAGATGAACTGTGAGTCGAATAAATCATTTGTCGGGATGAAAAGACCTATAGATTCCACTCATGTGGTTATCATGTAATTTGAGAGATGGTTTGCTTATGGATTCTGGATTAAAACTAGTTACTAGTCTATGATTCACATCCCATTTGAGCACAGAGATTCCTTGTATCATGATGTTTAGTTTAAGAGTCGGTTAAGTATCCAATTAATAGAGGTCGAAGAGGATACTAGTAGTCTCCTGTGTCCTCACAGATCAACCCCAACTTTCACAACCTGACCTGACCAAACTCTTTGCTTGTATACTAAGTACTTGTAATTTTATGTCATATTATGATAATTTCTGTTTTATGCCTGGTGTCTGAAGTTGAACATCCCTCTTAATGTGAAATCCTCCTTCACTTAGTCTAGCCAATCTTTTGAGTGCCAGCAGAAGCCTGGAATTTGAGTCGGTCTCTGTTTTCTTTCTGGAATAGCAAATCACTGGAAATTACCCATATTATCGCGTTAAACTCTCTTTTCGATAGACCATTGAATCATCTTACATGGGTAATCCAATGGTAGGAATCCTGGTACCATAGAATTTATTTGAAAGATATTGGTGAATGGTTCAAGCCATTTTTATAATCATCAACCAAGTTGAGAATTTTTCTCACCGCCATGATCCAAATCACCCTACATGAGACCCGCAAGACGGTAATCCAAAGGTGGAATTATCTCAACCTGGTATGGAAGAATGACCCAAGTGTAAGTCTCTCTTTCTAGGTTCTAGTTTCCCTGTTCAGCATCTGTTCAGATTTTAGATTTCAGGGTTGAGGCACCAACCAGTTGGGAGTTGGGAGTCTATTCAACCGCTGTTTATCTTATTATAAAACCCTGCTTCCTTGTCTTTTCAGATACATAGTAACTGAGGTTATTAATTCCTGCCATTTGAAAGCAAAAGGTGACCAGAAAATATACCCTATATAAGGAAATATCAAATTAAATTCTTAAGTAAAGCACAGAGTATAGCTGTTTTCTGTTTTTGTAGCACTATCAGTTCCTATTATTTGTTTCTATCCGATAACTAATGTGTGGTTCACTGCTTGTTTAATAAGTCAGAATTAATAGTAGCCAAACCAGAATTTTTCATGCAATAATCACACCACTTGATTACGTAGATGACTTTGATACTAATCTGTCCAATTTGTAAACAAAACAAGTTCACCAATCACTATCAATAGCTATCCTTTTTACCCTTTAAATTCCTCTGTTTTCTTCTCATATCATTTATGAGAAGAAAAATGACAGATTAGTATGAAATTTAGGCTTGGGCTTGTGTTTAAGTTCCATACCCAGCAGTATAATGTTTTTGGAAATTCAAGATCATAATAATGTCGTGAAAATAATTACCGTATATATTTTTTAAAATCGGGATCGTTAATTTAAACTTAAGATCTCATATTTAGAGCCGAGAGTCAGAGACGTGGTTATGTCTTTAACAAGAAGAAGTTACCTGATTATTTTACACTAATCTCTAGTGATTGTTACGATTGACATAAAACTGGATAGGATTGCCAGTCCAAAGAGAGCCTTACCAGCCATGGATATAAAGTTCAGATAGAACTATAAATTTATTACAATAATTTCCGGACAATATTTTTATTCGCAACAGAAACAAAAAATTGATTGCGGTAGCAATTACAGAGAGAGAAGGCTCACCCCCACATCCATTTCATATGGCAATATCGTCCCAGTAAGGAGGAAACAGTGAGAGAGAGAGAGAGAGAGAGAGTTAAGAGAGGGAGAGTTGAGAGAGAGAGAAAGCAGAGCAACCAACCAATAAGTTAGATAGAAGAAGGTTCAAAGACGAAGAAGAGTGGACTAGTGGAGTGAGTGACAAAATGAAACTATCGACAAAACCCATATCGAGTCCGGGTCGGACGGAGAATTTTCCGCCGCCATTGATGAGGTTTCACAGAAGCAATATGGGGAGCAGAAGCAGAGGCAAGTCACGTTCGAGCCCAATGTTTGTGAAAAAGAAGAGCGCGGCCATTGAAACAACTGATGAGCCTTCTTCTCCGAAGGTCACATGCATGGGACAAGTCCGAGCCGGACAGTCTTCCAAAGAAGCCACCACGAGCGGCGGTGGAATAGTGACCACCACAACACGGCGCCAATGGCGGTGGATACGACCTGCCCTGTTTTGCCACAATTTCCCCGGAAAAATAAAGTCCGATTCGGGTCGAAACGTTTGGAGCAACTGGGCGTTGTTCTTTCAAATGGGTTCTAGAAGAAAACCCAAATTGAGGGAAGCTTCATCAAAGAAGGAATCTAAGTCTGAAGAAACACTTGAATATTCAGGCCAAGAAGAAGAAGAAGAAGCAGATAAGGTGTTTGAGTCTTGTTCTTACCCACCTCCAAAGAATGCTTTGACATTGGCTAGATGTAGATCTGTTCCGTATCGATCTTCTTCTTTAGCCAGTATATTCTGGAGTTCACCATTGAGAAACGAAGAGACAGATGAAGAACACAGAACAGAGAATGAAAACAGAGAAAAGCAAACTGAGACTGAAAACCCCGAATCCCAAAGAGACTCTGTTTCGATTCAAGAACCAGAAAGAAGTGAAGAGTCAGATAAAAATATGACATATTTCAAGGGAACCGAAGATTCAATTAGAGAAAGAATGGCTAAATCTGCAAATACTATAGAACAAATGAAAGCAGGGGAGGCAGAAGAAATATTGAGAGGCTCTCTACGGCCTCTAACACTCACAAGATGTAAATCAGAACCAGCTAGAACCGCAGAGAAGCTAAACTCAGAGCTGTGTTTATAATAGAAGAGAAAATTAAGTATCTGATTCTTGCCTGCCAAACAATTTGAGATGAGTCCTTAATTTGATTCTTTTTGTTTGTTGATTGGCAAGACATTGTCATACACTGAAATATGAAAGAATGAAATTTGTTGTATATTTTGTTTACTTTGTTCTTTCATTACTCTGCTTCTCCTGAATCATGGTCTTCTGCCTTTTTTAGTTTTTTCTGCTTTACTTAATGAACAGGTGGATTTGTTGAAGCATCTTTGGATACTCTGACCAGTTTATATTATTACGATGGGGAAATTATATTCACTTCCTTTGGATATTTAGAAGAAACTGATTATATTATTACATAGGTAAATTAAATTAAATTCTTTTTTAATTTTTTTAATTATATGGACATTCTCTTTAGTTTTAATAGTATAAGTAGTCTATATAGTTTCATTTTATTAAAATATGAGTTCATACATTTTTTTTGTTTAAAACAAAGTTACATTTTCTCCCAAAATACCCTCAAAACTTGTCCTTTTGTTTGTGTAAAAAAAAAGAAATTCTCCATTTTTGTATAAATTAATACTTACGGTAATACATATTATTAATTTTATTTGCTTCTGTACTATAATTTGCATATATCATTATTTGATGATATGTCTAAAATATATTTTTGTTTTATTTTTTTGTTAAAATTTATATTGTTTGAATCTAAAAATGATGAGACGTGAATAAAGAAATGTATCTATGACCTTTCACTATGACAAGAGCGCATTCTACGTAAGTGATGAAACTAAAAAGAGTGTTAGTGTAACTAAGACGAACTACCGTTAAATATTAATGAGAAGTACCATTTTGATTGGAGGCATCAGACTCTAATGGAGGATCTTACTTAGGTATGTTTGAAGCACCTTCAGTAATGTGGACTGAGAGGAACTACAACACTAATGCTGATGAAATTGCAAAATTTTGTTCTAAGTCAGAATAGTTGTGTATTTGAGTGATTTAGTCTACGTTCTTTGTATTTTGAATCTTATTTGGGAGGTTTAGACACTCTTAATCCAATATAATCTTCGTTTGATACAAAAAAAATCAGTTCATTAGGGATTATCTGCAATGCCAGTAAATGAGAAGAAAAGGGTGGTTGGTTTTTTGTCCTAAAGCACCTCAAGAATATCTGTTACTTCCATTTGTTTTCAGATTTGATAAAGAGGATAAGAAGGATCTTCCCCTGTTTTCAGCTAATAAGAGGTCATATTTAATACAGCAAATAATATGTTTAAATTCTGAATCGTATTGTACTAAAATGATCTGAATTAGGATGAGAAGATTAGAGTTATTATTAAGAAAAACCTGTCTCCACTATGGCATTTACGGCTTGATTCTTCACTATAATTATACAAAATCTTCTTAGTTGGGTGTACATTATCCATTCCATTTATGAAACAAATAATTGATTAGAATTGGCAATTAGGATAAGAGATTGTATGTTTTGCCACAATAATTTATGCCAAAGCAGAAAAAATGTAAAAAAAAAAAGAGGAAAAAGGAAACAATAAGAAAGAATTTAATGGCTTACGGTAAATTCAGATACCATAAAAAAGTAATCACTTATAGAGCCCTCAAATATGTGATACTGACAAGAAAGGCTTACGGTAAATTACACATATGTCCTACGTTTGTTTTAAGTATATATGAGTATTGTCTCTAGTTTAAAATTTTATATGAACATTCTCTCTAATTTCATTTGACCTTAAATGAGTTCATAGCATTTTTTTCCTAAAATAACCTCAAGGCTTTTTATAACAAATAGATACTGATAAGTCATTATTATTTATTACATTATTGATTTGATTTGCTTCAGAGTATGATTTATTTTTTAAAAAATACAAGCTGTGAGAGTTTTTTGGGGGAAATGGTATGGATTTAGTTGTAAGTGAAATTAAAGGAGGTGACTTTGTTCGGTTTGAAACTAGAAGTGCTATCTGGGTAATTAAGACAGACTGAAAAGGAGATTGATGTAATTTTCACCTAAAAATTTAGTAACATAAGCTATTTGTTGCATGACCCAGTAGTGTTTAGTTCAAATAAATGAAATGTAATGTAATAGAATGAAAATGCTACTGAAACTTGAATAAATGAAGCATGAGAAGGGAGGTTATGTGTATTAGGAATTGAATGAGTACTACATGAATGAGATAAAAAAACGAGTATTCAAGTGATCATTAAAAAATATTTCATTTTCAAGTGACACAAATTAATCATTGAACACAAGAGTTACAATTTATCAGGAACTCCCCATTATATTTCTACTACATCGCATTGCATTACATTTCGTTGAATCAAACACAACATTTGTTTGAGTAAAATGTCTGCTCATCACATCTTATTTGTGTAAAGATTCTCTAGAAAAAAAACTGTAAACGAAGGTTGAGAAAAACAGTAAAATCTTATAATGTGTGTAATATACATTTACCATTATCCCATATGATTGTGGTTGTAATGTGTGTAAAGGGATTTTTCCGCTACTTAATTTAAATTCTAAGAGTGTTAATGCTTTGGGTAAAAGACTGAGAGATTCGAATAAAAAAGTGAAAGCTTGTATTTATTCACTTTCATTTTTCTGATACAAGAGGAGATATTTATTGTTGGAATATGTCCATAAAGTAGCGTGTAATAATTATTTATTTATATTTAGTTATTTCTCATATATTAGTATTATTGATTTTTTATGAATAAATTGAAAGTTTTATTATAATTTAAGGTGTGTTTATAAATTACTCAAGTCCTGAACTTTCATCAACGAACGAATAGTAAAGACAAAGATGTCTCCAGACGAACTCTTTTGAGAAAGTTAAGAACGATATTCATAGTCTTAGGATTGACTGGGCAATCGAATTCGATTATGACTGTTAGGTTGAACCAATGGATGTCAGTCTTGGGGCATGGGAGTGGAGACTCAAAAGGTTAAGACATGTTATGAACATGTTGAATAGACCTGTAACAAATTAGTTTAGAGCCCAAAACTATTTACATAGCTCTAAATCTAATTGTTACACATTAAGAGTATTTTCATAATTACCTTAATCCTGTGGTGAATACGTAGCTTGACTTAGTTAGTTGCAATATCAGTAACAAGAGCGGAATATAAAATCATCTTATGCTTTGTTGATGAGTGAGTGAATAAATTAACCTGATCAGGTATTCAATTAATTGAGTCATTGATTAAGATTTGTGAATTGTACAAGATAATTCACTATTATGTCTTTCTTATTCACAGTCAATAAATGAGTTAAGAAAATAATAACAAGAGGGGTAAAACAGTAATTTTATATTCCGCTCTTGTTACTGATATTCACGATGGGTATTATGTTAAAATTTATGTAGACCGTGAAAATAAAAAGGGTTTATTTACACCAACAGAAAAGTAGCGCGTGTGAATCGAAAGTTGATTCGGCATCGAACCTATAGTGGAGTCGTACGATGTCAGTATTAAATAGGTCGGGAATTTATGGAGATAAATTCATCGGGTATTTGAATCCTCAAATTTGTTCATGTGAGTCCATCCGGTCTCAGAAATAGCTCATGAGAACAGGGATAGAGAAACAAAGTAAATTAGATCAAAATGTGTTTTGGTGCCAAATCATATTTCCTACACATATATGTGATGGGTGATGTCACTTAAATAGTTAAGTGTGATTATTTGTATTGAAATTAATTAGTTTATTATTTTCTAATTATTGGATAATTAGTAAATAAAAATAAATTAATTAATTAATTGATAATGATCAATTAAATCTATAAATTGGATTGATAAATTTCGATACAACTCTAACACTGTGGAGATATATTGATTTTTGACAATTTGAATATATGAGGGTGGATTTTCAAAAATTTAAAATATATGGGTATATTTATAATTTTAAAAATTAGATTTTATGAATATTGATGAGTGTATTTTACACTCATATGTTAGATAATATTAACTTTAATTTTAATTGTTATTTGAGTTTTATTGTTTAATTTATGCTTATTTTTTCTATCTTGTAAGTTTGATATTCAATTGCATTTGGATTGATTTAAAAAGTTTTGGAAGTCAAAAATTCAGAAAAATCACAAAAAGAACGAAACTGGGCAGGAGGGCAAGTGTTGCAATGCTGGCAGTACAGAACGCCAACATCGCGGTGCTGACTTCCCACCGTCACGAAGCTGGCTCCCACCGTCGCGAAGCTGGCTCCCACCGTCGCGACGCTGACGTGATTTTAGATTTGTTTTACAATTTTTTTGCTCCAATATAATCATTGACGAACCCAGTATATAAATATAATATTTTAATATTCTTGGAGTCAGAGACGTGAGAGTCAGAGGAGAAAGCATTTTGGAAAGGAAATAAAGACGAATCCAACTGGGAGACGGATCTCAACTTCAGTTCATCCTCAAATCTAGTTTTTTCTTCCATTTTCCTCTATGTTCATGAATATTATTAGAATATCTTCTTATTCTAGCATGTTCTAAATTTCTTATAGGGCTACGACGTAGCCAAACCATGATTGTTCATAAATTTAAATTTTTAATTCAATAGATGTTTATTCAGTATTATTGAGTGTTATAATCCGTTCTTAATGCTTGTGATTGTCTGACCAACTATTGCATAATTTTGGATTTACTTTCGAGACTGAGAAGTGATGATTGAATCTGCTCTTTGTTTATAACACCATTAGAATTTCATAAGTTAGAGACAATTATGAATCTAGTGTAGCAACTATAATTTTTTGTGCTTAATGAGTTTCATTGTATTGAATCTTGAGAGAGTTGTATGATTCGTATTTATGATTCATTATTATCGATACTTGAGAAAAATTGATAATTATATTAGAAAAATTCACTATCAATGTTCTGAATAAATGTTAATTGATTGAGAATTGAAATTTAAAACATATTTGGTTTGGTGAAATCTAAAACCCTTAAGCTTTTAACTATTCAAATTTTATCTTCGTAAAATCTTTATCATTTTAGTTTAGTTAAAAATTCTAATTTTTCGTCATTCTCAAGTAGAATTAAGGTTTAGTTAATTTCAATTATTAATATCAATCAATCATGTGGACGATACTCTATTTTTATAAAAATTTATTACTTGACGACGATAGTGTACACTTGCATAATAAAAAAATACAAGTTTTTGGCGACGTTGCTGGGGACTGATTGTGTTTATTAATATTGGAGTTTCATATCTTGAATTTTACTTTAAGTCTTATTTGTTTTATTTATGGTTGTTTATTTTTTTTTTAATTTTCAGGCGTTCTTTGAGGTGTATGAGAAAATTTAGAGGCGAGAATTCGACTCCCCTTAATTTGGAAATTGAGCGAACTTGTCGACATAATAGAGAAGTAAGGAGAGAAGCTTCTAAACGACCTCAAGAAACCATGGAAGATGTTCGAGAAATCCTGAAATCATGAACAACCAAAATAATCAGGTAAATCGAGATTATGCGATGCTAGTTGTCAATGAGGCTGCATCAGCCATTCAACACCTTGTTATTAATGCTAACAACTTTGAGATTAAGCAGGCTATTGTTCACATGGTCCAAGCAAATCAGTTCAGTGGCCTTCCTAATGACGATCCAAATGTTCACATAGCCATTTTCCTCAAAATTTATGAAACATTCAAGCACAATAATATCTCGTCTGATGCAATCAGACTGAGATTATTCTCATTCTCACTTCGGGATAAGGCTAAGAGTTGGTTGAACTCTCTGCCAGCTGAACAATCACAACTTGGAACGGTCTCTCTGAGAAAGTTTTAGCAAAGTTCTTTCCACAAGATAAAACAGCCAAAATGAGGATTGAGATCACCACATTTGCCCAACATGATATAGAGTCTCTTTATGAAGCATGTGAGAGGTTTAAAGAGATGTTGAGAGGATGCCCACATCATGGACTACTTGGATGGCTGCAAGTTCAAACTTTTAACAATGGTTTGGGAAATTCAAGAAAGACGCTAGTGGATGCAGCAGCAAGAGGTGATTTGATGGGTAAAACACATGAGGATGCTTGTGCCTTGCTAGAAGAAATGGCTGCTAATGCTTATTAATGATCAACTGAGCCTAATGTACCAAGAAAGACTCATGGAGTTTATAAAGTAGATGCACTTACTGCCCTCACAGCTTAAGTAGCTACACTTTCAAAGCAATTTAGCTCTTTCACTGCCAATGCTAGTGTAGTTCATGCTTCACGGGAAGTTTGTAATTTGTGCAATGGACCTCATCTTAGTACTGAATGTCAAGTCGGTAATCCCTTTACTCCTCGGTCAGAACATGTTAATTTTGTTCAGAATTAAAGCAGGCGGAATAACCCATTCTCCAACACTTACAACCAAGGGTGGCGAAATCACCCTAATTTCTTTTGGAAGAATAATCAGAATGTGATGAATCCACCAGTTGCTATTCAGCCTCAGTTTCAACCTTAGCAGCCTAAAACTTCTCTGGAAGATGCTAGTGCTCAGCTCACAGTTAATACTACTCAATTTATGGCAAGAACAGATGCCTCATTTCATAGGTAAGAAACAAGTATTCATAGGCAAGAAACCAGTATTCAAAGTTAAGCTGCATATATCCGGAATTTGGAGCTTCAAATGGGTCAACTGTCAGAAATACTAACTCAAAGACCACAAGGTTCTCTACTGAGCAACACCGAGAGGAATCCAAAAGAACAAGTAAACACCATTACTTTTCGCAGTGGCAAGGAGTTAGCAGAACCTAGAAAGCAACTGTTGAAAATTAACAGCCTATTGAAGCAGAAGTTGAGACAATGGGTGATGACCTTACTAAGAGCTCAGAAAAGAAGGAAGGCAAGCCTAAGTCAAAGCTCTTTCCTGATAATCCTCCACCATATATTCCAGCTATTCCATACCCTCAGCGGTTCCAAAAGCCGAAATTGAATAAGCAGTTTTCTAAGTTTCTTGAAGTGTTTAGGAAACTACATATAAACATCCCTTTTGTTGATGCTTTGGAATAAATGCCAAGCTATGTCAAATTCATGAAGGACATTCCCTTGAACAAGAGAAAGCTAAAGGAGTATGAGACAGTTTCACTTACTAAGGAGTGTAGTGCTATCTTGTAGAATAAATTGCCTTTGAAATTAAAGGACTCAGGGAGTTTTACTATTCCTTGCATCATTGAGAATTCATATTTTGAAAAGGCTTTATGTGATTTTGGGGCTGATATCTATTTGATGCCGTATTCAGTTTACAAGAAGTTAGGTCTTAGGGAAGCTAAGCCCACGACTTTTACAATTAGTTGATCGGTCTATCAGATATCCATTAGGGATTATTGAGGATGTTTTGGTAAATGTGGATAAATTTATCTTCCCAACTGCTTTTATTATTCTTGATATGGAGGAAAATCAAGAAATTCCAATTATTCTTGGTAGACCATTTTTAGCTACGGGAAGAACTTTGATTGATGTGCAAAAATGGGAACTTATTTTGAGAGTGCAAGATGATCAAGTAATTTTTAATGTCTTCAAAGCAATCAAACACCCAAATGATATGAATAGTTATTTGCGGGTGGATAGTGCAGAATTTGGAGAAGGTAAACCTAGACACCTACCATTTATTGAAAAATCATCGATGTTAGACCTCCACCTTCGGTACACCTTTATGGGAGAAGCGTCCACTTTACCTATCATTATCTCTATTTCATTAAATGGTGAACAATAAGACAAGTTGCTGAGGGTTTCAAGAGAGCAACAAATTGTCTTAGGCTGGTCAATTTCTGACACAAAGAGAATTCTAAAGTCAGTGGACAACGGGTGAAGCCTGGATGATCATTATGTCTGGCTGAAGACATTAAAGCAAGCGCTACTGGGAGGCTACCCAATTATATTTCTGTTATTTTTTTAATTTTCTTTTGCATATTTAATTTTTGTTTTTCTTCAGGTTTTTATATAAAAAAAATTATGGAAAAATTTGGCTCATGCACCACTTTCCTCTCAGTTGGAGACAATAAGAACAATGCAGAGACTGACGAAGATGATAGCTCATCATTACTCAGGGAAGTCCTCTCTACTTACTCCTTTTACATTTTTTCCTTTTCATTGAGGACAATGAAAGTTTTTAGTTTTGGGGTGGTGGCTTTAATTAAAATTTCATTTTTTAGCGTTCTGTTGTTGACAACACTAACACCTATGATGATATTGGTTTTGAATTATTGATAGCTATGAAAAAATGGTGTATCGCCGTGTGTTTGATCTAAGTATTAATTTGCATTACACTAGAGAATCCTGACATATTAAGCACCTAGCCTTGAGCGTTTGATTCTCTTTTTTTTTTGCTTAGAGAAAGTTTATGTGACTTAAGAAATTATAATGATCTCATAAGAACTCTAGAACCAATTTGATTATTGTTCGAGATTAAAGTCTAGGCTACACTTCACTTAGGACATGATTTAGGCCGTCTTTAGACCGTTTGAGCTTTTTAAGCCAACCTGTGCATATTCGTTTTCCTAGTCATCTCTATTGAGCCTAAATAACCGTTTCTTTTATCACCCATGGAAATTTTACAATCTTATAAAAAGTCTTCCCTAGTACCCATTTTTACTGACGGTATTTGAATGTTTTGGAAAAATTCTTGGAGCTATGACAATCTGGGTGAATGAGAAGAGTTTCGATATAAAAAATGGTGAATAAATTTGATTTCGTAGCCTCTTGGACTTGAGTGACTAAGCTCGAATGGTGTCTTAAAACCTAATTCCCTAAGACCAACTGGTTTAGGAGCTATTAGCTGAAAGCTCGTTAAGGAAAAGAGATGCTTAAAAAAAAAGAATGGTTGAGCATGATTGATTATTCAAGAGGTGGAATAACAAGTTTGGGGGTGTTACAAGATAAGTTGAGTTAAGCTCGTTGATTCCTGGAATACATGTGTGACTATAGGTACAAATTGAGGAAAATAATATCTTATATCCTACCCTAAACTCTAGCCACACATTACAAGCCTATGAAAGTTCTAACTATCATAAGTGATGTGGTTTGCCTACATTAGTGGAGAGTGGCATGAAAAATTGGTTATGGAGTTCTAATCTATTTTTAGATTATTGGATCCGCTTTTACAAGACTTGATTGCATAAACTCATCTGGGTTTAAGAGATTAGATGACACGGGACTTTTCAAGTTGTAATGTAAGCTGGTAATTGTGTTAAAGCTTTACATGATCATAATTCAAAAGTTTTTCTTGGGTTATCGCTATTTTGGAACCTCTGAGAGATCTTATTGAGGTACCTGAAGCTAACCAAATAGAAGCTGATACGTCAGCCTCTGATAAATCAGATTCACATATTAAATAATCAAAGATTACAAATAAATAATTAAGCATAAAAACTAGCCACTTGGGCGGAGAATGAGATCAAACAAAAGCAATTATTCAAGTAAGCAATTAAGAAACAATAAAAGTAATAACCAGCCATAAAGGCAGTGAAGAACAATAATTATGCAGATTAATTAAGTAAACAATAAATACATCCTACGTCAAGGATTAGATTGGAGCAAAAAACTTGCATAACAAATCTAAAATCACACCAGTGTCGCGACGTTGGCCCTCCTGCCCAGTTTCGTTCTTTTTATGATTTTTTTGAATTTTTTACTTCCAAATCTTTCCAAATCAATCCAAATGCAATAATTGAATATCAAACCTACAAGATAGAAATAAAAATAAACACAAATCAAACAATAAAACTCAAAGAACAATTAAAATTAAAGTTAAGATTATCTAAAATATGAGTGTGAAACACACTCATCAAATACCCTCAAACTTAACTTTTTGCTAGTCCTCGAGCAAAAAAAAAAAATCAAACACTAATTCTGAAAAGCTAAAGAAAGAGTGACGTAGTGTTTTTGACTAACTAAAGTTGCCTCATCCCTAGTGTATAAATATAATATTTTAAGATTCTTGGAGGGCTTCTTGGACGTGAGAGGCAGAGGAGAAAGTTTTTTGGAGAGGAAACGAAGACGAATCCAATCGGGAGACGAATCTCAACTTCAATTCATCCTCAAAACTAGTTTTTCCTTCTCTTTTCCTCTATGTTCATGAATATTATTAGGATATCTTCTTATTCTAGTATATTCAAAAAATTTTTATCTAGGGCTACAGTGTTGCCAAACCATGATTGTTCATAAATTTTGATTTTTAATTCAATAGTTGTTTATTAAGTATTATTGAATGTTATAATCTGTTCGTAATGCTTGTGATTATCTGGCCAACTATTACATGATTTTGGATTTAATTCTGAGATTAAGAAGTGATGATTGAATATGCTCTTTGTTTATAACACCATTAGAATTTCGTAAGTTAGAGATAATTATGAATCTAGTGTAGCAACTATAATTTCTTGTGCTTAATGAGTTTCATTATATTGAATACTGACAGAGATGTATGATTCGTATTTATGATTCATTATTATTGATACTTGAGAGAGATCAATAATTATATTAGAGAAATTCGCTATCAATGTTCTGAATAAATATTAATTGATTGAGAACTGAAATTTAGAGCATGTTTGGTTTAGTGAAATCGAGAACCCTAGAGCTTTTAACTATTCAAATTTTATCTTTGTCAAATCTTTATCGTTTTAGTTTAGTTAAAAATCCCAACTTTTCATCATTCTCAAGTAGAATTAAGGTTTAGTTAATTTTAATTATTAATATCAACCAATCATGTGGACGGTACTCTATTTTTATAGAAATTTATTACTTGATGACGATAGTATACACTTACACTATAAAAATCACAACAAGTAAATTGGATTAATCCGTTCTCAGAAATAGTGTACACTCTATTTTTGAGATAATTTACATGATGATAGTGTACACTCTATTTTCATGTGGGTTCATCTGGTCTCAGAAATAGCTCATGAGAACAGGAATAGAGAAACGAAGTAAATTGGATCAAAATGTGTTTTGGTGCCAAGACATATTTCCTGCACCTATATGTGATGAGTGATGTCACTTAATTGGTTAAGTGTGATTAATTATATTGAAAATAATTAATTTATTATTGGATAAGTAGTAAATAAAAATTAATTGATAAAGATCAATTAAATCTATCAATTGGATTGATAAATTTTGATACAACTCCAAAAGTGTGGAGATATATTGATTTCGGCAATTTGAATGTATGGGGATGAACTTTTCAGAAATTTAAAATATTTGGGTATATTTGTAAATATCAAAAATAAAATTTTATAAATATCTAATAGTAATTTGATTACAGAGAAATATAGTAATATATATCTCATATCAGATATAGAGAAAAATAGTTTTCTCCCCTCCCTAGTGGTTGCCGTCGATTTAGACACTATTGAAGGAAAAATACTCGATTTTTTCTTTCAATCGTTTTTAGAGCCCACATTCAAATCCTTACATAAAATTCTCGTGAGATATATTTCTGAAATTAATGGATGGTTGTTGGTGGACGAAATTCACAAATCGTACTTGGAGTTTAAATGCGCGATTCGGATCCTGAAACTTGAAGAACACAAAGAACGCTCGAAGGAAATCTGTTAGTTCAAAAATTCTCTGATACAAAGTATACGTGAAAAGTTGTTTCTAATCTTATCTTTTTGTTTAATATTGTATATGCATAATCGCACGTTATTTAGTTTTAAATTATTTAATTCAATTAAATACATTATTTGAAATTTGTTTGATATTCTACCCACGAACCGTTTGTGGTTCAAACTTATTTTCAGTTAATTTTTAAAACCTATCGATCCCAGTAATTGGTATCAGAGCTATAGGTTCTTTAATATGCATATCAATATTTGAAACGAGCGTATCATGAATTTTATGGATATTGGCATATGATTTTTTTGTATGGTAGATTTAGAACTATTTTGAATGTGTTATAGGATTGGATCCCTACCTATTGACTCTAGGCATTTTTATTGCAATTTAGAATTGATGTACGTCGAATTTGAGCGATAGGATTTTATGTGGTTTATTTTGTTGCAAAAGTGTATTTTTATAAATTTGATGTAAGATCGTCGTCGCCTCGAAACCGTTGCCAGAATAATTATTCTCGCCAGAATCACTGTTCGTGCAGGTGTTTATGTTCTGATAGCTGGCAATACTGTTCCGGCGCCGTCACCGCCGCTGTCCGTTGCCGTGCCCTGCATGGTGACTAGGGTTTGTGAAACCCTAGGCGATAACAGTTAAGATTTAAGAAACACTCTGATGTTTCGCGATAACTCTCATCCTATTTTTTTATCTTTTAAAATTTTGAATTTTGAATTTTAAATAAATAAAAGATAATTAAAATTCAAAAGATAATTATCTATTTTATCTTTATATCTTTTGAATTTTGAGTTTAAAGATAACTATCTATTTTATCCTTTTATCTTTTAAATTTTGAAGTCAAAAGATAATTATTGATGTTATCTTTTGGGATAATTAATGAGATTATTTAATTAAGAAAATAGTTTTCCTTAATTAAAAGGTTATAATCAAAATTTAAATTTTGAGTTTTTGAAATTTGAAATTTGAATTTAAATTTTGAAATTTGAAATTTGAATTTTAAAATGAGAATGAACTTTGTAAAGAATTACAAAGTGATGGGATAGCATGGAGAAAAAGGAGAAAATTACAGACGCCATGGAGATTAGTTTGTAATTTATTTATTATTCTTTTTGGGTTGTAATTAGAAATGAGCCAATAGGGAGGTTAATTTTAAATGTAAGATTGAACTTTAATCGCGCATCATCATATAACATGCCATATAGAACTAGGTATATGCCAATATCAAATTGTAATGTAGCATGTACACGCATCATTGTAGATTAATTTATAATGGTTATAATTTAATTACAATGTGAAATTTATAATGATTATGATTTTAAATTAGGATTTAAATTTTTCAAAAATTAAGTGAGAGAGTCGTTTATGTTGAAACGTTCCCAAGGTCTTCAATTCGAACTTGATCGTCCCACGAGGAATGGTTTAGAACCGCCCATAGCGGTCCTCTCTTCAATGGGAGAAACTTTGGAGTCGTGTCGCTTTGAGTCATCGAGTTGCTTGAGAAGCTAAGACTTTTAAAGGAAGTGGTGGGGTAGGGGCGTTCCATAGACAGAATGTTAGTCCATAGCAACTTTTAAGAGTCAGATGCGTTGGTTAAACATTTAGACTGAAACACATTGGAATCCTCACTTAGGGGCTAGTCAATGGAACCAAGGTGACCAAAAGCCATTGGTGATTGGTTAAGCTAGATGTGGAGACATTTGAGAATTAACCAAACGAGATGAGTCTCGATGCGATAGAAGATAGTTTGGACTTCATTCCTCGATGAGACAAACTATCATTTTTTATTGTAACATCATGGAGGAAATATTTTTAATGGATTTTTAAATATTTAAGTAATTGCATCATATATCACACTTACCTAAATGATTGAACATTTATTTACACCGCTTTCTTTATTCTTTTCGATAATCATGTCTATATCCTCATTCTCAACCATCTTAAATGCGACAATATTAACTGGTGAAAATTATGTGGATTGGAAATGAAATATTGATATCGTGCTGACGGTAGAAAAACAAAAGTTCGTGCTCACTACCGCTTGTCCCCTTGAGCCTATTGTTAAATCGACTCAAGGAGAGAAATATGCTTATGCTTCTTGGCTACGTTCTGATGAGATCGCCAGATGTTACATCTTGGCATCTATGAGCAATGTGTTGCGACAACAGTATCAAAACTTTGAGATCGCCGCTGATATGATGTTGAACATCATCAAAATGTTCGAAGATCAGGGTCGCCAAGCCAGATAGACAATTGTACTCAACTTCATGAATTGCAGGATGGAAGGAACCCCTGTCAAAGAACATATGATGTTGATCATAAGTTATCTGAATAAGATGGAGATCATGGATGCTGAGGTTGATGGTGAGATTCAGGTGGATATGATCCTAGAGACTTTGCCTAGTACCTTTAAGAACTTCAAGCTTAATTATTCGATGAATAAGTTGAAGTACTCACTTCCTGAGCTCATGAAGGACCTGCAAGCTACTGAAACTCTATTTCTGAAGGACAATAGGAAGTCTGGAGAGGCTAACTTTACTGAAAGAAATCCTTCTATCTCTGGCTTTAAGAAGAAACAGAGAAAAGATCTAAGGAAAGCGAAGAAGCAGAAGCTAAGCGCTGCCAAAGGCAAGAACACTGTGAAAGTAGACAAGTAGAAAGACAAGTGTCATCACTGTGGAGCTCCTAGTCATTGGAAATGCAACTGCCCAGAGTATTTCAATGGGTTGAGATATAAATGTATAGCAATGGTTACTGAGGCCTGTTATGTAGCTGACTCTACTTTATCTTGGATTGTAGACTCTGCAGCTACTAACCATATATGTTGCTCCCGGCAGGGGTTCAGGAAAGTCAGAAGGTTTAATGAGGGTGATTGCAACTTTCGCTGGGGTAATGGAGCACTAGTATCGGTCGTATCTATGGGAACTATTAAATTATGTTTTGAGAAACATTTTATTATTTTATGTGATGTTTATTATATCTTAGTTTTTGGGAAGAATCTGATTTCAATTGGTGCATTAATTGGGAAAAGATTTGATCCTAAATTCATCGATAAATATATTAGTATTTTTATAAATGAATGCCTAATTACTGTTACACACATATTTAATAAACAATTTTACGTAAAACTAATAGTTCCAATGATATGTGACACTGAAGTGAATAACGATTCACAAAGGGATAGTAAAAGGTTGAAGTACGACTCAACCGATCTAATCTGTTTGTGGTACTTACGCTTTGGGAATATTAGCCTGGACATGATTAAAAGACTTGTGAATGATGGTCATTTGCAAACTTTAAGTGTGGGATCAATACCCACATGTGAATCCCTTATTGAAGTAAAAATGACCAAGAGACATTTTTCAGCAAAAGGTGAAAGAGCCACTCAATGTCTTGAACTCATACATAGTGATGTATGTGGGCCATTGAATATCCAAGCAATGGGAGGTTATGAATACTTCATAATCTTCACTGTTGACTACTCACATTTTGGTCATGTTTATCTAATGTGTCAAAAGTATGAAACCTTTGAAAAGTTCAAAGAGTATAAGGCTTTGGTTGAAAAAAAATTAGAAAAATAAATCAAAACACTACGATCTGATCGTGGTGGAGATTACTTGAGGAAGAATGTATTCTTTCTCAACCTACAGCACCTGATATGCCACAGCAGAATGATGTGTCAGAGAGAAGTAATAAAACTCTGATGAATATGGTTAGATCCATGATGAGTTACTCATCCCACCCAAGATTCCTTCTATGGATATATTCTGAACCAAGTTCCATAAAAAATGATGTCTAGTTCACTATATGAATGATGGTATGGATAAAAATCAAAGATAGGCAAATTGGTCATCGTTCAAAATTATGCATGTTCGTAGGATATCTTAAAGGAACGAAGGGGTACATCTTCTACAATACGACTGAACCGAAAACATTTGTTAGCACTAATTCTTGTTTTCTTGAAGAAGATTACATTAAAAGTGTACAACCGAGAAGCACATTTGTGCTAGAGTAATTATTGAATTGGAGGACACCGACTCACCAGTCATAAATTGTTTCTGATTCAATAATGGAAGAACCATGACAAGAGCCAGATCCTATGGAGCCTCGACGTAGTGGGAGGGTTGTGAGACAACCTGAGAGGTATATGTCCTATGGAGAAGCTTTGACATTTGTCTCAGATAAGGACATTGATGAACCTGTCTCCTACTCAGAGGTCATGGCTGATCCTGAAACAAACTTATGGCAAGAAACCATGAACGTTGAGATACATTCGATGTACTCGAACGAAGTCTGGAAGCTTGTAGATCTTCCTGAAGGGGTAAAACCCGTAGGATGCAAATGGATCTATAAGAAGAATAGGGGTCTGGATATGAATGTAGAGACATTAAGAGCTAGGCTAGTAGCCAAGGGCTACACTCAAAAGGAAGGTATAGACTACGAGGATATATTCTCACTGATGGCAATGCTTAAATCCATCAGATTTTTTTTCTATTGCTGCTGCCTTTGATTATGAAATCTGGAAAATGGACGTCAAGACTACTTTTCTTAATGGAAATCTTGATGAGCGCATTTATATGGTTCAACCAGACGGGTTCATGGAGAAAGGCCAAGAGGGAAGAGTTTGCGAATTAGAGAAGTCCATTTATGGACTTAAGCAAGCGTCACAACCATGGAATATTAGATTCGATGAAACTGTTAAAAACTATGGTTTTGAACTGTTAGTGGACGGCTGTGTGTATAAGCTGATACATGAAGGAAATATGGTTTTTTCTGGTCTTGTACATAGATGATATTTTACTCATTAAGAATGATATAAGAAAATTATCTGATGTCAAGATTTAGCTTGCAAAGTAATTTGATATGAAGGATTTTGGAGAAGCTGCACTTGTCTTAGGTATTCAGATCTTTCGAGATAGGAAGAACAAATAATCAGCATTGTCTCAAGCATCTTATATTGATAAGATGTTGGATCGCTTCAATATGCAAAACTCCAAGAAATGATTTCTTCCTTTTAGACATGGATTCAGCCTTTCTAAGGAGAAGTCTCCCAAGACTCATCAAGAAGAGGAAAATATGAGAAATATTCTCTATGCTTTAGTTGTAGGAAGTCTCATGTATACGATGCTTTGCACTAGGCCATACATTTGCTATGTCGTGGGCATGGTGAGTCATTTCCAATTTAAACCTGGAATTGAGCATTGGAATGCCGTCAAACATATCCTTAAATATCTTAGGAGAATAAGGAATTACATGCTTGTGTATTCAACTAGTGACTTGAATATGATGGGGTATACTGATTTTGATTTCCAAGCTGATAAGGATTCTAGGAGGTCCACTTCAGGATCGGTGTTCATCCTGAATGGTGGAGCAGTTGTATAAAAAAAATATAAAGTAATCTTGCATTGCTGATTCTACTATGGAAGCTGAATATGTGGTAGCCTGTGAAGCTGCAAAGGAGGTTGTATGGTTTAAGAAGTTCTTGAAGACTTTAGAAGTTGTTCTAGACGTAACATCACATGACAATTTATTGTGATAATAGTGGGGCTGCAGCGAATTCTAAGGAACCTAGAAGCCATAAGAGATCCAAACACATAAAACATAAATATCACCTTCTTAGAGAAATTGTTCAGCATGGAGACGTTGTGGTTACACATATTTTGACAGTGAACAACCTAGCATATCTATTCATGAAGACTTTAAGCAGTAAAATTTTTTATAGTCATCTAGAGGGCTTGGGGATAAGAGATTGTACACGCTTACTTTAATCAAAGTGAGAGGTTGTTGGAATATGTCCATAAAGTAGCGTATAATAACTATTTATTTGTATTTAGTTATTTCTCAGACATTAATATTATTGAATTTTTATGAATAAATTGAAACTTTTATTATAAATTAAATTATGTTTATAAATTACTCAAGTTCTAGAACTTTCATCAACGAACGAAGAGTAAAGACTGAGACATCTCCAGACGAACTCTTCTCAGAAAGTTTAGAATGATATTCATAGTCTTAGGATCGACTGAGCAATAAAAATCTGATTACGACTATAGGTTAAACCAATGGATGCCAGTCTTGGGACACAGGAGTAGAGACTCAAACGGTTAACCTAGACATGTTATGAACATGTTGAATAGACTGGTAATAAATTAGTTTAGAACCCAAAACCGTTTATCTAGCTCTAAATCTAATTATTACACCTTAAGAGTATTTTCATAATTACCTTAATACTGAGGTGAATACATAACTTGACTTAGTTAGTTGCAATCTTTGATATGTCAAATGAGTGAGTTCGAATTGGCGGACGATACATCGGCTGCTGGGATTGTAATTCAAATATGTTAGAGTTACGTGACTCACAGATATGAAAAGGTTCGATTGCCGAAGCAACAATATCACCTTATTCTATTGATGGGTGAGTGAATAAATTAACCTGGCCATATTTTTTATGAATTGAGTCATTGATTAAGATTTATGAATTGTACGAGATAATTCACTATTATGTCTTTCTTATTCACAGTCAATAAAGGAGGTAAAGAAATAATAACAAGATGGGTAAAATGATAATTTTACATTCCGCTCTTGTTACTGATATTCACGATGGGTATTATGTTAAGATATTTTGTGGATCGTGAAAATAAATTTGGTTTATTTATACCAACAGAAAAGTAGCCCGCATGAATCGAGAGTTGATTCGGTATCGAACTTATAGTGAAGTGGTACGATGTCAGGATGAAATAGGTCAAGAATTTATGGAGATAAATTCGCCAGATACTTGAATCATTAGCTTTGTTTATGTGGGTTTATCCGGTCTCAGAAATAGCTCATGAGAACAAGAATAGAGAAACGAAATAAATTGGATCAAAATGCGTTTTGGTGCCAAGCCATATTTTTTACACCTATATGTGATGAGTGATGTCAATTAATTAGGTAAGTGTGATTATTTGATAATTAGAAAATAATAAATAAATAAATTAATTAACTGATAATGTTTAATTAAATCTATCAATTGGGTTGATAAATTTCGATACAACTTTCACATTGTGGAGATATACTCATTTTTGGAAATTTCAATATATGAGCTGAATTTTCATAAATTTAAAGTATATGAATATATTTATAAATATCAAAAATTAGATTTTATAAATATCTAATAACAATTTGATTGTTGAGAGAGATATAGATATAGATCTCATATCAGATATATAGAAAAAGAGTTTTCTCCCCTCCCTAGTGATTGCCGTCGATTTAGACAGTATTGAAGGGAAAATATTCAAATTTTTCCTTCAATCATTTTGAGAGTCCACACTCAAATTCCTACACAAAATTCTTGTGAGATATATTTTTAAAATTTACTGATAATTGCTAGTGGACGAAATTTACAAATCATCCTTGGAGTTCAAGTGCATGATTCGGATCCCGAGGCTTGAAGAACACGAAGAACTTTCGAAGGAAATCCACCAGTTCAGAAATTCTCCGATACAAAGTATAGGTTAAAAATTGTTTCTAACATTATCTTCTCGTTTAATATCGTATATGCATAATTGCACGTTGTTTGATTTTAAATTATTTAATTTGATTAAATAAGTTCATTGAAATTCTTTTGATATGTCACTCACGAACCATTCATGGTATAAATGGTTTTTTAGTTAATTTTTAAAACCTACCGATCCCAGCATTTATAGGTCTTTTTCTCCTCGACCGTTTTGCAAAGATAAATCAAATATTCATTAAGATTGAGTTGGCTAGTTGGTTTTGCTTTGACTGCCACATTTATCTTCAGCTGATTTCAACTCCTCGGCACTTTTCCACGTCATATGCCTTCTCACTGCTTTTTGACAACCTGACAATCATTGACTACTCTGTCTGACGTATCATGTTCAATATGTTAGCGGAATTTCTATGTTCACTGTATGAATGGAAAATAGAATACACATAGATGAACTTGAGTGGTTAGTGGTTAGTGTTAAGTTTATTTAGTGTTTCAAATTTCTTCAATGTGTACATGAATATAACATTAGATTGAGGGGCATATTCTGATATTCAGTTTTGACTCAAATTCTAAAAGATACAACTGTCACTCTACAGGGTAGTCCTCTAGTCGAGTCTTTACGAGTTCATCCCAAACGAACCTGTTGGTTAGGAAAATGAAGATAAAACATCGAGCTTCTATGGCAATAAGTTTTAAAAGTGAGAGCTAACAATTTTTCAATCTTTTTTTCTTTTTACAATTTATCAAAGGGGTGGTGCAATAAAAGGAAATTCTCATGCCTATCACCTTGCTCGTCTAAGATTGTGGGTTTGAGTCTAGTATGGTACATTATGTTTCTAGTGGGTGGCTCTATATTGAGAGTGATGCTGAATCATAAGTGGAGCAGATGCACATGAGTTAAATAGTACTGTATTAAATTTATTAGATTAAAGTATATTATATTGTACTAGATTAAGAAGCTTTGTTAAAAATTTTAGTGTTGTATCAAATAAACTTCACTATTGATTTTAGTATTAATAATAAGGCAAGATCCTTTTGTAATCTGTCATCAGTATCTCAATTATAAGTACATAAATACCCCTCAATTCCATGAATGTATTAGTTGTTCTGTATTTTGAACACCAACAAAGAGAGACATGAAAGTTAAACTTGCAAAATTGTTGGGTGTTATTCCCAACTTCAAAAACTAGCTTGAGATGTGACGTTTTCTCTCACACTTATAAATTTACTGTCAATTACTTCCACAACCGATGTAAGATTTGTCCAACAATCTACCCCGTCACACATTGGAACCTGAGTCGGATAACCATCGACTCACTTCATCCGGATTCATCAACCGTCGGTTCCTGAGTTGAATAATCGTCGACTCGCTCCACCCGGATCACAATACATCAGGCCGGGAGTCGGGAACCAATGACTCACTTTACCCGGATTCACCATACATCAGGTTACTGAGTTAGAGAGTCAACAACACACTTCACCTAGATTGAGGATAAATATGGACATGACTTTGATATCAGTATTGGGTGTTATTAAGCATTCTCAACCCAAAAAACTAGTTTGAAAGGTGAGGTTTTTCATCAAACTTATAAACTAACTGGCTATCAGTCTCTTCCACAACCGATGTAGGATAACCCCAACAAAAACATATAAGCATGTGCTCTTCAATTCAAAACATTGAAAGTCATACCGCATCAAAATTTCTTACTAGTTTATATGTTCCATTTTCACTATATAAACAACTTTTGATCAACTTAATTTCTTTTATTGCATCACTTCAATATACTACTTCAAAATTATAATCTTCTTGGGTTTCTTTTATGATCTACTAGGAATGAATATTTGTTTGTTTGTTTTATAATAGAAGTAGACAGAACATAACAGTGAATCGAAGGAAACTTCTACAGTAGAGACTGTATTATATCGGATTAATATTGATCCTTAGATCGTCTTGTAGAACACACGTAGGATGATCTAAAGATAATTTATCTCCCTATACGTTACAGTCTTTATCGTAGCATAACCTGTGAGAAGAGTAAGTATAAGTGATAATTTCCAGCCATGGGAACTAAATGAGACGACCAATTTACACACACATGGAGCTGTTCAGAGTTGAAAAATAAGAGAAAATAAATGACAAAAGAAAGACAAATATATGCAAATAGTATACGAAATATATCTGAGGTATTATCTTTTGTAAATGACATATTCACACTGATATACGATTAATAATGTTTCCAAACCAACAAATCTCTTGCTTGCAACCCAAACCAATTGCCAAAAGAATTTAATCATAAACCAACTGCTTTTCTTCTTGTTGAAAACCTCAAATCACCCCCCTATATAAATCACCAACTTCTAGCTTTTCGTTGAAGAACATAAGACAACAAACTTTGGCTTTCCATGGAGCGTAGGTTCGGCATTTTCACAATCTTTGTTCTCTTTCTCTTCCTTTCCATTGCCACCCTTTTCTATCCAAAAGGTTTGCCTCTCATTTTCGATCGATCGAAAAGCTTATAGTAGTGTACAATTGCTTATTCTTCTGACAAAGGTTTGCAGGATTTTTCTACAGTACTGGGGAGCAAAGACCGAAGCATGAACTAGATTTGAATATGTATGAACAATTGGTTTTAACATCTGACTGATCTTCTTAACAGGGGAATTAGGTTCAATGGAGTCAGAAACTTATGAGATAGACTACGAAGGGCCACACCATCACATATCACCCCCAAGGTCCGCACCTGTTCACTTTCATGAGAATCCTTTGAGCCATCAGCAGAACAATATGGAACATCCCAAGTTTAAAATTCTCAAGAATGATGCAAAAATGGGTGGAAAGGTAAGTCCTTTTACAGCATAAATCCAAAGTAATTTCTACTTGAATTTAAATGCATTGTTGGCTTGAATTGATTTCACCGTAATCACCCATTATAGTTACTGCTGCCATTTTATTATAATTGATACTAGCTTGCTTCATATTGGTGCAGGTGAACAAGATTCATGGATGAGTTCTCAGGTGTTCAAGATTCATGGATGAGTTCTCAGGTGTTAGTTCCTGATCAGGGTTTCATATACTCTATTTTATATATCCATAATTAAACTTCAATTACTGAAAATTTTACATATTTTCATGTGATTGCACAGTATGTTTTAGATTTCTTTATATAATATAAAAAATATGAGAAAAGTGAGATTGTGGGATGTAATTCTCTGAAATACTACTGAACAAGTGAAAATGAGCTATTACTTTCGAGGCTACTGCTAATGTCGCTCAATCTATGTTTGGATTATAAAATTTAAGAGTGAAGGAAAATAGGAGGAAAGTAGAGAAAGAAAAGTTAAAAGAAACGGGTAAAGAAATATTCTATGTTTAATTTCCTCTACATTTTCAAATAACGAAACTAAAACAAATGAAGTTCTCTACAATTTCTCTTCTCCTTCTGATATTCAAACAAAGACTAAAATTTGAAAAATTGATTATCACATTTCCTTCAGAATTTTGTTAAATTAAAATCTTTTGTGCCATAAAATTCTCCCTGTTTGTAAGCCGCACATGCAAGGACCTGGTGAGATTTCTAGATAGCAAACTCAGTGCATGATACATTAATCTGAAAGACATGACATAGCATTTTAGATCTACTGGAACAAGAGGTCAGAACAGGAGGTCATCTTGTTCAACCGATCTAGACTGTTAATTTGAAAAGCAACGGTCCATGTGCATGAACAGGAGGAGATCCCGATCCTTTTTATCATGACACAAAGCCGTTATTTTCTGCTGAGCTAAAAGGGGAGTTTTTTTTTGTCTGGTAAGTAAGAGAGCTAAATGCGGAAAGTTGAGGAATATTTAGAAACGTCAACAGCATTTTCACTTCGTGTCTACTACCCATATAAAGGGTTAACTATTATTCATAATTAGGTCATGCAGATGATGGCAAATAAAGAAAACCACTAAGACAAACTCTCTAGACGCCAATGTGGAGGAAAATTGTAGAACATGCGTTTAAGATGGAGGAAAGCAGCAGAAAGCATAATGTATACTATTCTCCAGGTGCAGAAACCCCTTGCCTCAATCTTTCCTTCTTCATCTTCTTCTTGGAGATTGGCTTTTTCTTCTTTGGTGGAAAGGACTTCTGTGCATATATGTAAAGAACATAATTCCCTACAAGGAAAGTTAGAAGTAGCCCACCAACAACTAGCAGGACGATCAGTCCTGGATTGAATCCTTTTTCTCCAGCATCCTTGCCTGCATTTGCCTATCATAGCAAGCAAAATCATACAAACAGAAGGGTGAGAGAAGTGGATAAAAAAAGAAATGCAAACGAATAACTGAATAAGAGAGATGACCATTCCATTCATCGACCAGAAAAAACAATAAAAAGGGACGGCCATCCCATTAATATCTATTTGAACCTCGTGCCAGTTCACACTGTTAATAAATAACTTCAAACAAGGTCTGTCCATATTATCGAGAATTAAACTGAAATATAGTTTTGACACTGCAACAAAGTTGCAACGGTAAAACACAAGAACAAAAGGTAAAGCCACGCTAGGTTGCACGTGTGCCTCTGGTAGACAGTTTACAAAAACGCAAGAACGTACTGGAAAATGTCCCCAACAGAAATTTGACTACCGTTGCAACCTGCATAGAATACTCTCCAAATTTATGGCTTCAATTGAATGTAACCAAAACATGCATTTTCTTAATTATTTTGAAACATGATGGACGAGGCACTAACAAAAACACTTTGATATTGCTATTTATACCCTGCCTCTCCATCCAATGAGCTAGAAAACAAAATTACATTTATGTTTCAGATAGAACTTAAGAATCACTCTTTCTCCGAATTGAAATATGGTACATAATCTCAAGCTTCGCATTGAGATTTGTGACAATCTAGCCCAAAAATAAATACTCATAAGCGAGAACTCGTCAGCCTAAATGAAATAATCAGATAGATAATTCTAACAAACTCTTCAATTTTTTCCAAAATAAAATGTATTCAAGATATTTAAAACATGCGATTCACCACAAAATAAACAACAAGGTGACTTCCATTGAGATTCAATCCTACAGAAAATTCATTCCCGAAGAAGTCAAAGACACATCCAAATCACCTAAATACATATATATGGACAAAAAATTTGAGATTCCTGATTCATTGATCAGAGCTAAATTGCAGAAAAATCTGCTTCATGTATTAGTAATTCACAACTCCAGAACTTGCAAGGAAACAGAATCGTTTGGTTCTTAGATCTGAAATACGGTCGAAAGCTTATGACTGATAAAGAATAACGCAAGTCAGAATTCCATGAAGAAAAACCGCAGAGCAATTAGATACGGTATGATTCTTTTCTGAATTTTGATAATCGGTTCAAAAGCGATAGAATTAAATTAAAAATCAGATACGGCTTAGATCATGCACAAAAAACAAAAAATTAAAGCTCAAAAATTAAATCTCAGCAAGAACAGGCCAACGCAGGAAAAACAGAGAAGAAAATATACAGATTCCAAAACCCTACAGATCTCGTAATTTAAGCCACGCAAATAGAAGGACAATGAGGAAATCGTACCATGCGATTGAACGAGGGAGGAACCTTATCGCCGAATTCAAAATCGTCCTCCACGGCTGCAGCACGGAGTCGGAGAGATCAGTTTGGCAGTATAAATTGGTATTAACTCTGTCAAAATAGGCAGAGGGATTTGCCAGCTTCGAGAAGAAAATAAGAGGGAGAGACGAAACGATTATATAACGCGCCGTTTAGCTCCGTCTACCTGTATTTAGTTTGAGTTTGTCGGCTTTTAAGATTAGGCCCATCCTCTATCCTTATAGATTGCTGGGCTATATAAATGGCCCACAAAGAAATTGACAAATGGCACATTTTTAGGGATTTTTAGGTACATGTACAACTCATATTAAGTAATTAAAATAATGTCAACAAACTGCAAATTTTAGAAAAATGTCACTTTTTGCTAATAAACATTTACAAAACCGTCAATATACCGTAAATGCCACCGCTGAAAAATATTTAAATATTTCAAAAAATCATGGATTTTAACTTAGAAACAAAATGGCAAATTAACAGTTTTCGGACAGCTCCACAAAACACCGTTATCACAGTCCTAAGATTCATTTTAGAAATAAATGATAATACAACAGTTCTATGACAATTTCACAAAATATCATTATCCCACGACTCTCTCTTTCAAACTCATGATGATGATAGTCAGTCGAAGATGAAATATGAAAGGTGTTAGAGATTAAGACGATTTCACGGCATCTCCTCCACTTATGTGAAAACCTGACACTATTTAGACAATAATATTCACACAGTAACTTCTAATATCTAACTATTCTACCTAAGACATTAGGCGATACCCAAAATGAAAGAATAGAAGTACAACTTGACAATAAAAAATAATATTTATGATTTACAAAAAATACCGCTTAAAACACATTAAATCTAACAAAACACTAAAAAATTATTTACCTTCAATAAACAATAATTAAACATCACAAACCGTCTAAAAAATTTGTTAGAATAAAAGGGTAAATTAGTCCGCCAGAAAACGGTTACTTAAAAAAGAGTCATAAGAAAGTTGCTAGATGTAACAATTTCGCTAAAACGGTGTAGTTACTCAAAGGTATCATCTCTCTTAAATAATTACGAGTATTCCTGAATCGGTAACTCTAGACCAATCACATCTAAACTGAATTTTAATTGATTAATTAATTTACTAAGTCAATGATTTATTATTAATTAAAATATTTTATTAAATAAATTTACGACTAATTGACATATTATTTAATCTAAATCTTTGTCAATAAAATGTAAAATAACTCTTCTGGAATTACTAATTCACTCAGTACTTCTCACAAACATTTGGAGAGAAGTATAAATATTTTTCTTTGGTAACGCACAGATCTTGACATACTCAAACGGCTTTCCATCTCGAGTAATCCTATGGGCTCTCACTCAGATATAGAAAACAGACTCGTGTTCTAATTAGTTGAGCTATCGTCTCAGGCAAATATCTATAAATACTTGATAAATGAAGGTTTAAATCTGTCCAGTCAAATTTCTTTACTCTTCAGAGCAAGATTCAGATACAAAACACCATTCTTCACATGCAGATACTGATCCACTAAACCAACATGCCAAATTTATTGGACCCATCATGAACCAAACGGGTCTAATATTAATGTATAAAACTGTTGGAATCACGGCGCGCACAGTGAATGCGGTTTAATTTTAAAAAAATTATCGATCGGAAAATAATTACGACGCCATATGTTTAAAAAATAATTTTTCTCATCGGATTCATTATATATTTATACATTAAATTAAATACATTCATAGAAACTAATAATACCTCTCGAAGCCTATCAAGCGTTCTCGTTATCTTCTAGTAAAATAACGATCGTAAGATTCTACGAACAACGAACTGTGAGATCCACACAAAGATCTTCTAAACCAATCATCAAACACACTAGGACGTGTATGACATGTAGAATAATCAAGAACATTTTTCTGGCTCTAGATGTACTCAACACATGAGATATAAAAATTTGGAGAATGACTTTTGAGATAGAAATCTGAGAGAGAATTGGAGAATTCTCAAAGTTTTGATTAACAGATTAATCACACATATGATTGCTTAATGAGGCAAATAAAACATTATCTATATATATTCTAGATCAAGGCTAATAGATTTTTAGGGAAATAATAAATTATTTACAAATGTGCTACTGCAGTCTGCATCACATTGCAGTGACGTGAACTATTGTGGTGTCGTGAGGCACTATAGAGTCCGACGCACCACTCTAGTGCCATGTGGCACTACAATGTGTCATGTCAATCCCTGATTCAAAAATCAGTGATTGAGATGTGTTAGTTCGACATGCCCCGTGGTAATTTTTTTCAAATTAATTATTTATTTTAATCAGATAAATATTTAAATATCAGTTAATTCAAAATTAACTTATATGATTCACACTTATCAACTAACTTATATGTTAGTTCAAAAATAACAGATTAATTAATTCAAATTCAAATTATTATGTTATAATAATTTAGTATTATTTAATTTCATAAATCAAATATATTGTCTCGCTTAACGATTAATTTAAAAACTAATTGATATAATTAATTAATTGTAATTTTCAAAAATTATAATAATTAATTCTTAATTAATTAATTTCACATAATTATCTCATAATTATATATTTGCCCCATAAATTTAATTCCTTTGACAAGCTAGTCTTTCTTTATGTCCTGAAACATTCACACCCTAGATTGTATAGTACAGATGTGGTTTGAGGACCGTGGACTCATAATTCTAAGCTCCAATAAATCATATTATTAATTCAATTCTTTAATTAAATAATCTTATTTATTAATTTCATTATTACTCCATTATAAATATGTAATTGCACTCTTAATAATTACAGTATATTTTTACAGAGTAATCTCGTATAGTCCATTGATATAATCAATTAATATAGTTTTGACCTCCGATTATTTGTTTGTAAATTAGATCTGCTCAAAATTATCATTTTACCCTTCTAATTACCTCTTGATATTTAAATATCATTAATTCACCAGTGAATATTCAATTTATAATCGTATTATAAATTTAAGCTCAATAATCATTCAGTTCCAGGATTAACATTTAAGGGAACCAATTACTATCTGTTAGGAAAGCTTGGATTCCACATATTGTAAGATCATATTTTTAGTCATCCATGTCACTGAATCTCCAAAACAAAAGTCACTAGCATGTTTTACAAACAAACATTAACGAGTGAATCAAAAGATTTAGTAGACATGTATAGAAGTCCATGACTACTCAGGATTTATACTGATCTACATATGATCATTTGATTTATGTGTATTGAATCTTTATAAGAAATGGTAAGTTAATAAAAATATTAATTCACATCGGTCATGTCCTATATAATCTAATTATATAAAGTACATTCACTATGATGTCAATCTATATCAGAGATCCGGATCTAGATCACATGCATTCAGAATGCTTAACGAATCGTACTAGCAACCATTCATTAAAGATTTCATACTTTAATATAATGCGGACTATTTTATTTATAATCTATGATCTTAATTCTCTCGTACTGATACAAGATCATAGTCTCATTAATGAATATGAAATTTTTCAGATATTTATACAAATTGTTCAATAATAATTCAGAAAAGATAATTATAAGAAAATGTATTTTTATCAATTCTAAATTAGAATGTTTTTACACATGTTTTGAGGGCGCTATACCCTAGAATCTCTCACTTGCCCTAAAGCAAATGTGGCATCTCTCTCAACCTCATATTTTACACATGACCCTCAAATGACTTCGCAGAAAGTGTCTTGGTAAAAGGATCAGTCAGGTTCTGATCTGACATTATCTTCATAACAGTCACATCTCCACGGTGTAAGATCTCTCTTACAAGATGATATTTCCTCTCAATGTGTCAGCCCCTTTTGTGTCTCCTTGGTTCTTTGAATTCGTTACTGACCTATTGTTGTCACAGTACAAGATTAACGGTTTATTGGTGTCAAGAACTACTTTCAGATTAGTATACAACTTTCTGAGTCAAACTGCTTCTTTCGTAGCTTCACAAGCCGCTATATATTTGGCTTCCATGGTGGAATATGAAATACTTGATTGTTTAATACTTCTCCATACTACAGCTCCTCTACCTAGGATGAATACTGATCTAGACACCGACTTCTAACTGTCCCTATTTGATTGAAAATCCAAATCAGTATATCCAATGGATTTCAAGTCTCCTCTTGAATCAAAAAGCATATAATTTTCTGCTCTCTGAAGATACTTGAGAATGTGTTTTACTGCAATCCAATGTTCAAATACATGATTTGATTGATAACGACTGGCAAGTTCTACTGCATAAGAGATATCCAGTCTCGTACACATCATGACATACATGAGAGTCCCGACCATTGAAGCTTAAGGAACCTTTCTCATGTCCTCTTCGTCCTGAGGTGTCTTGGAACACTGCTCTTTAGAAATGACAATTTCATGTATGGCCACTAATTGACCTTTCTTAGAATTTTCTATAAAGAATCTTTCTAGCACATTATCAATATAAAACGCTTGAGAAAGTGCCAAGAGCTTGTCATTCTTATCCCTTAGAATTTGGATGCCTAGAACATAGATCCCTTCTCCCAAATATTTCATTAGGAATTTATCAGCTAACCACTTCTTTACTTTCATCAAAGTTTTCACATAATTCTCAATGAGCATAATATCATCAGCATAAAGAATTCAGAAAATCATTATCTTATCTTTGATATATTTATAAACACAAGCTTCATCAATATTTTGTTCGAAGCCATATAATTTAATAATCGCATGAAAAGTAAGATTCTGAGATCTTGATGCTTGCTATAATCCATAAATGGATTTAAGAAACTTGCATACTTTCTGTTCTTACCACCTTTTATGAACCTTCTGGTTGCATCACATAGATGCTTTCTTCAAGAGACCCATTTAGAAAGGCTGTTTCGGCATCCATTTGTCATATTTCATAGTTTAAACTAGCGACTACGGATAAAAAATGCAAATGGATTTTAACATGGCAGAGGGAGAGAATGTCTTCGCAAATGACTCATTCCCTTTTTGCTACTAGTCGTGCCTTGAAAGTCTCTACTTTTTCATATGTACGTCTCTTCTTCTTAAAGATCCATTTACATCCAATGGATACAAACACATTTTGATCCTTGTGACTATAAAAGTACCCACCTATTAGGTTTAGGTCTAAGAATGTGAACTGGACACCCCCATATACGGAAATGATGCAAAATAGGCTTGAAGTCATTCCATAACTCTAAAGGTGTCTTGTTTACATACTTAGAAGGAACTACATTCAAAACTCAGGTTGCCGTTTGAAGTGCATATCCCTAGAATGTGAGTGGTAGTGACGAGTAGCTTAACATCGATCTAACCATATCTAATAAGGTTCAGTTTCTCCTTTCTGGAACACCATTTTGTTGTCGCGTTCTAGGCGCTGTGAGTTAGAATAAAATATCATACCCATTTAGGTAATCCTTGAATTCTAAATTCAAGTATTCACCACATCAATCTTATCAAAGTATTTAAAAAAATTTACCCAATTGCTTTTCAGCTTTCAGTTTTGAAGTCTTTAAACTTTCTAAAAGTTTCAGATTTTCTATGCATTAGGTAAGTATAACTGTATCTAGAGTAATCGTCAATAAAAGTGACGAAATACTCATACCCACCTCTAGCTTGTACATTAATCAGTCCACAAACATCACTATGTACTAGCTCAAATGGTTCTTTGGCTCTTTGCCTCTTTCCATAGAAAGGTCTCTCGGTCATTTTTTTTTACTTTAGACAAGATTCACAAACTGGAGGAGTTTCAACTTTTAGTTCTCTAAAAGCATCATGCTTTGTTAATCGGTTTATTCTGTCTAGATTAATTTCTCTCAACCTAAGATACCATAGACATGTATCATCTTCTTGAGAAAACTTTTGTCGTTTGTCACCTTTTGGATTTGCTACTTTAAATAATTCTGAATTATTTAATGCTCGTTCAGTTGGTTTAAACATATACAGTGCGCTTGAAACTTTTACATGACAAATATCGAATCCATTCTTAGAAATAATAAACATATTATTATTAAAAGAAATATCAAAATTTTGTTCATGCTTTCGCTGAGCAAATTTCTAGAGAATCCAGGAATAAAATAAACTTTGTTCAAAACAAGATAATTATTTCCAAAAATTTTAACGGACTGTGCCTAATGCTTTCGCTGAAACTAGCGCACCACTGCTAACTCTCATTATCACCTCGCCATCAGCAAACCCCCTTGAAGAATCAAGCATCTACAAAGAAGAACATACATGGTTAGTGACTCCTGAATCTATAATCCAGGATGACAAATCATATTTACCTTTCTCTTTCAGCTCAGAAAGATACTTGTTACAGTTTCTTTTCCAGTGACTTTCAACCCCACAATGGAAACATTTTTCTTTGGGTTTGTTGTCATTCTTGTTCTCCTTGGCCTTGGGTGATCTCTTGGCTTTCTTTCCTTTATTATTCTTACTCTTAGTCTTACCATTATTCTTTTTCCTTTTGTTACTATTAACAATAGTCGAAGAAGGCTTTTACTCAGTAACATTTGCCTCTCCCTCTTTAGTCATACTCTTGCTGAGTGACTCAAAAGACTGTAGTTAATTCAACAATTGGATCATGTTGATCTGCGACTTGTTCACAACATAGCTAACGCAGAAAAATCAGGTGTGAGAGATTCAAGTATAATCCTGACTTGAGTTCGCTCATCAATGGTAGTCTTATGCATTTATGCCCCATGCATTATGTTGGTCATGTTAAAACATGGTTATGCACAGAAGTACCTTTCTTCATCTTATCAGTCATGTAATTCCTAGCAGCTTCATGACAACTTTGATTAGATTGCTGGCCAAACATCAACTGTAGAGATTCCATAATCCCATAAGTAGTTTCCATGCTTTCATGCTTTGTTTTGAGAACATCATTCATGCTCACAAGCATGTAGGACTTAGCTTTGTTGTTGGACTAAATCCGAGAATTAAATTTGTCTCTAATGTTTTTAGGGGCATTGACAACGGGCTCTTTAAGACATTTCTTAGTAAGAATAAATTTGTGGTTCTCACATATAAGCATCAAATTCAAATTTGATTTTCATCTTATGAAGTTATTACCATTCAATTTTTTGAGTGCAACTAAAGCAGTGATAGGGTTGATGGTAGACATCATAATAACTGAAAATAAATAAAATATACATCATTCAAAATAATTGAAATAAATATAAAAAAATTTGAGAAATAAATGTGATGCATGAATGCAACAAATCAAATACATAAACTTAACAATTACTCATTCACGATAAGATCACCTAGTAATTAATGTGTCGCCTTAGAGGTCGGTCATATTAATTTTAAATTATTTATGAGACATTCTCATCCTTATTAATTAAAACTTAAAATATCATATATTTTCTCTTTTTCTAAATTAAGTCATGTATTTTGAAATAATGAGTTACACTCACAAATTCACATTGACATGCCGACCTTCTTTCAGTCATTATTTTACAATAATGTATTTCTAATTAACTAATCAATTAATTCTAAATTAATTACTAGTTACAATAACCCTATGAATGTAAAATTAATTATTAATACAATCTAATTGGCCTAAGTTCGTTTAATCTTCTAAAGAGTCTAAGACTAATTTAGGTGAACTTAGAATAATTATCCAATTACAATCATCTAACTTTAATAATACACTTTTAATTAAAGTCGATTATTCTAGAGGCCTAACTAAACGCATGCCTTTTTTAATGGTATGATTATTAATTTTAACTAATTAAAATTTAGTAGTTTACATACAATTGATTTCGTAAAATAATCCATATAAAATATGTTTTTTCTTCAAATGAGATGCACGATTAAATAAAGCTGTGTGGAGTTTCATGTATGACATGTGATCGACTAACGCATGATCATATTATTAATCAAATCAATAAATATTTATTTAAATAAATATAATTAATAAATAAATGATGAACCAAGTGACTATTGGGTATTTCAAAATTTACAACCTTTGAAAAAAATAAAAATAAATTACAAAACGGACTTTAAGAATACATATTTCTAAAAATGCCCATTCTCCATTAGAGGTCCTTCTTCATAATATCATGTTTTGATCAAAACTTTTTTAATTAGGATCAACTATTTTCTAAATTAAATAATCTCATTCATTATCCTTTTTAAATTAATTAAATTTGATTAGTCAAAAAATAATTTAATGATTTATCAAACTTGGGTCAAACACAATCAATTAATTAATTTTAATTTTTAAAAAATTAAAATTGATAACTAACATTTTAAAATTACATTAATTTTAAAAATTAAAAGATAAAAGATATGATTAGGGTTTTGGTGAAGCATCATAGGGATAGGACAATACGGTGTTAGGGCATCAATGCCCCGTACCCTCGTAATCACAAGAATTACCACCGGCGGCTGTAGCGGGACACTCCCACTGCCGCCGCCGATTTCCTGGCCACTGGAGATGGTGCCACCGCCACCGCCAGTGGAGTTCCGTCGTAGAACTCCTCCTCCGCTTCTTCTCCACATCAGTCTCGTGTGTTCTTTGTGTTCTCGCTTACGAAGTTTTACAACATCATATTCAAAGTAAAATTACAAAAAATGTGATGCCATAAACAGCTTACACAAGATCTAAAGAAAGAAAAAATAACAAAGCCTAAAATTAAAAGTCATCATACAGTTAACGATTTATCATTAACCAAACATTCAAAAACCATAATCATCCACTCATTCATACATATAAAAAATATATATACTGAATAATGCAAGAAAACTGACACAACATTTAATGTACATATATAAAGATCGCTCTGAAAAAAATACTAGAATCACGACGCGCGCAGCGGAGGCGGTTTGGTTTAAAAAAATTTATCGATCGAAAAATAATTGCGACGCCACAAGTTCCAAAAATAATTTTTAATGAAAAATAACTTTTCTCATCAGATCCATTATATATCTATACATTGAATTAAAGACATTCATAGAAAGTAATAATACCTCTCGAAGTCCGTCCTCACTATCTTCTAGTAAAATAATGAGCGTAAGACTCCACGAAGAATGAACTGTGAGATCCATACCAAGGTCTTCCAAACCAATCATCAAACACACTAGAATGTGTATGAGCATGTAGAATAAATCAAGAAAACTTTTTCGTCTCTAGATTTACTCAACACATAAGATACAGAGATTTGGAGAATAACTTTTGAGACAGAACTCTGAGAGAAAATTGAAGAATTTACAGAGCTTTGATTAACAAATTAATCACACTTATGTTTGCTTAATGAGGCCAATAAAACATTGTCCATATATATTCTAGGTCAAGGCTCATTACATTTTTAAGGTTTCCATAAAATATAAATTATTTACAAATGTACCCCTACAGTCTTCGTCACATTACAATGTACTGAACTACCGTAATGCTGTGAGGCACTACAGAGTCCCATGCACATTTGTAGTGACGTGTGGCACTATAATGTGTCATGTCAATCCTTGATTAAAAAATCAGTGATTGGGATATGACAGTCTGACATGCCACGTGGAATTTTTTAAAATTTATTATTTATTTTAATCAAGTAAATATTTATATATCAGTTAATTCAAAATTAATCTATCTGATCACACATATAAACTAACTTATCTATTACTTCAAAAATAACAAATTAGTTAAATCAAATTCAAATTATTATATTATAATAATTTAATATTATTTAATTTCATAAATCAAATATACTGTCTCATTTATCGATTAATTCAAAAACTAATTAATATAATTAATTAATTATAATTTTCAAACATCAAAATAATTATTTTAATTAATTAATTCTTAATTATTATTCTGAGAGAATACAATGATTATTCTCGTAGAGCTTTTTGATTAACTTTTAAACTCAGAGAGTTTCACTATGATAGCAACTGTGTTGTTAACACATTTAATCTTGATTGACACTGATGCCAATATAATAGCATCAATATATATTTTCTAGGCACCCCAGATTTATAGGGATATACACAAAATAATAATTAATCACAAAACTATTATTACAGCGGGCCCATTGCAGTGTGCCGTGAGGTATCACAGTGACTCACGGCACTGTCATTCACGACACTACAATATTTGATGTCTAATTGTAGTGTCACATGACACTACAATAGTCCATTTCAATTTTTAATTCTCAATCAGTGATTGACATGTGGCAATCCAACATGCCATGTGGCAATTTTTGTAAATTATTTATTTATTTTAATCAAATAAGTATCTAGATATCAGATAATTCAATATTAACTTATCTGATTTTTCCTTTCGACTAGTTTATCAGTTAGTTTACAAATAACAAATTTAGTTTATTCAAATTTTAAATTATTATTTAATAATAATTTAGCATTATCTAATTTCACAAATAGGATATACTGTCTCACTTATCGATAATTAAAAAATTAATCAATATTATTATTTAATGATAATTTCTGAAAATTACATTAAATAATTCAATTAATTAATGATACATAATTATCTCATAATTATATAATTCCCCTATAAATATAATTCATTTTGCAGTCTCATTCTTATGTCCTGAAATATTCACACCATAAACTGTGTAGTATAGAGATGACTTGTGGACTATTGACCCATAATCCTAAGCTCAAATAAATCAGATAATTAATTAAATACTTTAATTAAATAATTTTATTTACTAATTCCATAATTACTCCGCTATAAATATGACATTGCACTTTTAGAGATTACAAAATATATTTACAGAGTATTCTCATGTAGTTCTTTGATATAATCAGTTCATATAATTCAGTCCTCTAATTATTGTATCGTAAATTAGAGTTGGTTAAAATTACCGTTTTGCCCTTCTAATTATCTATTGATCTTTAAGTATCATTAATTCACTAGTGATTGGCTAATTTATAATCATATTATAAATTTGATCTCAATAACCATTCAGTTCTAAAAATAACTCTTAAAGGAATTAATATATTATCCGTTTATAAAGCTTGAATTCTAAATCTTGTACGATCATGTTCCCAACCATTCACATCACTGAATCTCTAAAATAAAAGTCACTAACATATTATAAAAAAAATTAACGAATGAATCAAAAAATCTAGTAGACATATATAGAAGTTCATGATTACTCAAGATTCAAACTTATTTACATATGTTCATCAGGTTGATGTATATTAAATCTATTAAATCTTTATGATAAATAGTAAGTTAATAAATATAGTAATTCACATAAGTCTTATCATATATAATCTTATTATATAAAGTTCATTCACTAAGATATCTATTCGCATCAATGGTATAGATTTAGATCACCTGTATTCATAATGCTTAGTGAATTGTACTAGCAACAATTCATTAAAGATTTCACACTTTAATATGTTGCTGACAAATTTATTCATTATCAATGATATTAATCCTCTCGTACTAATACAAAATCATAGTCTCATTAATGAATATGAAAATTTTAGATATTTATATAAATTATTCAACAATAATTTAAAAGAATAATTATAAGAAAAATGTAATTTCATTAAATTTCATATAAAAATATCATTACACATACTTTGATGGCATTACCCCCAACAGTCAGACCCATTGGATGTAAATGGATTTTTAAGAAGAAAAGAAGTTTAAATAGGAAAGTAGAGACTTTCAAGGCACGACTGGTAGCCAAAGGTTATACACAAAGGGAATGAGTCGATTATGAAGAAACATTCTCTCCCGTTATCATGCTAAAATCCATTATCATCTTTTTATCCATGGCCGCTAGTTTAGACTATGAAATATGAAAAATGGATGTCAAAAAGGGTTTGTGAAAAAGGGATAAGATCAGAAAATATGCAAGTTGCTTAAATCCATTTATGGTTTAAAGTAAGCATCCAGATCTTATAATCTTACCTTTGATGAGATTATTAAATCATATGGCTTCGAGAAAATATTGACGAAACTTGTGTTTATAAATACATCAAAGATAAGATGGTGATTTTCTTGATTCTTTATATAGACGATATTCTACTCATTTGGAATGATGTAGAAACATTGTCAAAAGTAAATAACCGGTTCTAGGCATTCAAATCCTAAGGGATAGAAAGACTAAGTTATTGACACTTTCTTAGACATCTTATATTGATGATGTGCTGGAATGATTCTTTATCGGGAATTTCAAGAAAGGTCAACTACCGACCAAACATGAAATTGTCCTCTCTAAGGAGTAATATCCTAAGACACTTCAGGAGAAAGAGGATATGTGAAATGTTCCTTATGCTTCAGCTGTTGGTAGTCTCATATATGCAATATTGTGTACGAGACCATACATCTGTTATACAGTAGGAATTGCCAGTCGTTATCAATCAAATCCTAGTTTAGAACATTGAATTGCAGTAAAACACATTCTCAAGTATCTTCAGAGAATGAGAAACCATATGCTTGTTCATTCAGGTGGAGACTTAAACCCCACTGGATATACTGATTCTGATTTTAAATCAGATAAGAACAACGAAAGTCAACGTCTGGATCAATATTCACCCTAGGTGGAGGATCTATAGTTTATAGAAGTATTAAACAATCTAGTATTGCAGATTCCACTATGCAAGTTGAATATATAGCGGCTTGTGAAGCTGGAAAAGAAGTAGTATGACTAAAAAAGTTATATATTGATCTAGAAGTAGTTCCAGATATGAACAAGCCACTGATCCTGTACTATGACAACAGTGGGGCGGTAACTATTCCAAAAAAACAAGGAGTCATAAGAGGGGCAAACACATTAAGAAGAAATATCATCTTGTAAGAGAGATCATGCATCGAGGGGATGTGACTGCTATGAAGATAGCGTTATATCAGAACCTAGCTGACCCTTTTACTGAGACTTTTCTTGCAAAGTCATTTGAGGGTCATATTCGTACTATGTGGTTGAGAGAGATGCCATATTTTCTTTAGGGCAAGTGGAAGATTGTTGGGCATAGTGTCCTCAAAGCATGTGTTTAGACATTTTTAATATAAAATTAATGAAATTATATTTTTCTTCTAATTTTTATTTTAAATTATTGTTAAATAATTTATGTAAATATTTGAAAATTTCATATTCATTAATGAGACTATTGCTAGGTTTGATAGATTTTAAAATTAAAGAAAATTAGATTTGAACCACAGACGGTTCATGAGTAAAATATAATAAAAAATTAATTTAACTTATTTAATCAAATTAAATAATTTAAAACTAATTTTAGTTTGATCATGCATATACGATATTAAAACAAATAGATTAAGGGAAAACAATTTTTTACTTTTACTATGTATTGGAGAATTTCTGAAGTGGTGGAACTCCTTCGAGCGTTCTTCGTGTTCTTCAAGTTTTAAAAAACTATAGTGCTGTGAGGCACTGTAACTCCGCAAGGCACACTATAATGTCGTGTGACACTACAATGTTGTACAATTGGCAGCGGGTCTCACTTCAATTGCATATTTGTAATTAATTTATAATTTAATGTAAATCCCTAAAAAATAGAATATGCCATTATCTATAAAATATATATATATATATATATATATTATTCTATTGACTTCACTGTGCTAAAAATACAGTTGCAATCGAGGGTGAAACTCTCTAAGATTAAAAGTTAATCAAAAATCTATGTGAAGAACTTTTAATTGTTTTTCGATTGGAGTTTTGTCACATAAACCAGTCCTTCTCGAAATTCTCTAGATCTCATGTACTAAGTACATAAAGGGAAAGAAAAATGTTTTTGATATATTTTACGTGCCCATACACGTCCTAGTGTGTTTGAGAATTGACTTGGAAGATCACAATATAGATCTCGAAGTCTATCGTTTGTGGGATAACAAGATCGTTCTATTACAAAGACGCTTGATTGGACTACAAGAGGTATATTTTATATTCATGTATGTGTTTGATTTAATATATAAATATATAATGGATCTGATCTGAAAAAAGTGTTTTTCAAAAAGTTTTCATCTTTGGGATCTACGACGATGCAATCGTTTATCGTTTTTCAAAAACATCACCACGCCTTCCACTGCACTTCGCCACGGATTCCAACACTCTCGTTGTACGTTCCTACTGTCCTCGTGATTTTTTTTGTCTTACATCTTGCATGTTGCCCCCTGATTGGATTTCTCGTTCCTCGTTATTCACCGTTTGACTAACTTCAGCACGTGTCACTACTGAAGCATGTTAACCTAGTTCTATATAGTTTGTCATGCGTTGTGCAGTGCCTATGTGTTTCTCCTTTCCTTTTCCCACATCCCGTTTAGGGTTGTCTGTAGCATTTTCGTCGGTGGAGTTGGTTGATCCATATGATCGTCTCCATTTCTAATCTTGTTGTCTTCATTCAGAGCCGCGTTTGATCTGGTTCTAAGCATGTTTAGTATTTTCGGGGTAGGTTTCTTGAGTTTTTTTTTAGTCTTTCAATGAAAGCATCAAAATGTAAAGAATTATTTTCTCCACACCAATGGAATCTTGTTAATGATTAGTGAGGAATGACCAAGAGATCAGAGAGTGAGTGAGAGAGAGAGTAGTCAGTGCACTGAGTACTTTTTTGAGTTGTTTTCTAGATCTAATTCCCTTCATTCATTACCCAAGCCTTTATAGGCCACTGGGAGTAAATATAATAATAACTTTGTCAATAAAATAGTGAAATGAGTAGAATGGTCACCCTCTACCCTATTGGAGGGGAATGGTCATTCTCTTTTATATTTTTAGAGGTTTTATTACACTCATAGGATCTCACTCATACTTGTTGGATCTTTTGTTAGGTGGGGCCATTCACTTCATCAATTCCTTTCAACTGTCTCATCTCCTAGTCTTTCAGTGGCCAAATCAGTCGCACCCACGTGGTCTTTTCTCGTGACTTAAATCTCCCGCTTTTCGTTCTTGTGCGGGGATCTCCTCACTACTTTTCAGTTGATCATTTCCGTCTATGTGGTATGGTGCAGGTTTTATGCCTCTTCAATAAGAAAAATATATTTTTATTAATTTGAAATTAAAATGTCTTTAGACATACTTTGAGGACACTATGCCTAACAAAAAATAAAATATTCTTGTCACGTGTTTCTTTTTTATTCTTAAGCTGACTTTAAAAAGAATTACAAAAAAGACAAGTTTCTTTGATAAACATATTCATGGATAGGATAATGATATATCAGATATGGTAGGTGAGAAGCAAGCACGGTTCACTGTATCTAAAAGTACTTTGGACTCTTTGGTAGAAATAGAATATACTAACATGCATTACAACTGTTTGATTTAATTACTGAATGACGTTAGAGTATGAAATGTTTGGCAGCCCTTGCTGCAACAACATAGCAAGCTAGTACTTTGAAATGCTTTGTCTTGGTGAGGGACTTTTTTCTGGTATTTTTGGCACCACAATAGAGTAGGTTATAGCTGGTACAGCCATGAAAGGTATAAAGGAATTTATTCTTGCCTTTACTGCTTTTTTTAATGGTACAAGGACATTAAAACGCTGAAAAATAGTGCTTGATTGGATTTTTTTAGAAACACTTTAGGGGTTTTGGATGACCTACCGACAGATTGGAACTAACCAATAAGATCAAATATGCATAAAGATAAATAAAAGAGTAAAAAAATAATTTTTTAGTTAATATGAGCCCATGAGATCTGAATAAGTGTCTTAGATCTAAAAAATTATTATCATGTTCCGTTAAATAAAATCAAATATTCACAAAAATCCATCAAAGAGTAAAAAAATGATTTTATGAGATAACGTGAGTCAGTGAAATCAACCAATATCTTAGATCTTACAAATTATTATCATATTCCGCTAAATATGAGAGAAACTGGTTCCTACTTGATGAGATTATGAGGATATGTGAGAAGGCTTAGCCATCTATTAATCTATTTTATTTAAATGTAATTTAAAGTTTGATGGAGCTCTTTTTCTCAAGAAGCTTTTTTTCTTGATAAAATTATATAGTGCCTTGTAATTAGGCCTAAAGCTAGACCATTAGGCTTTTAAAAAAATCTTAGCTTGTGGGTTATCCCTACTTAGTGTTAAACACTTTAATAAGGATGGTTATTCAATTGATGACTTTTTCTTTTAACCAATCTTTTTCATGATCATTCTGGATGAATCTCTTTACTGGTTTTAGGACATTTCTTTTACTGCATTAATGAGTTAAATAGTTTAGATTTATTGAACATGAACTTGGAAGAATAGGTAAATTAGGTAGAATATTATATTTGTCACTGCATCTCATCAATGATGAAAAAATAAAAAAATTGTAATGAGAACAAAATATCAAAATATTGAATATTATTGTATCATAATGTACGATTTTCTAAACAAACGTCAATTGATTTATTCATGCGATAAGTTCCATTACCAGTAAACAGCTGCAATTAAAGAAGTGATTAAAAATCTTAACAATAAATGTGAACTTCTTTTGTCACCACTATACCTTACCCAGCATCTACTCAATCTTATTATTAATATTGTGGGGTTTTGACTATCAGCTTACTTGTGAAAACAACCACCCACCTCTCTTATCTAGTCATATAAAAACACCCTTCAATACCAACTAATTCAAAGAAACAAAATGACCCCATAAGCTTCTTGTGGTGAATTATATATCAATCAAACAGTAACATGAATGCTTAACTCATAGTCACAGTATAGAAAAAACAAAAAACCATAAAAGAAAGAGAAGAAGAATGAGAAACATAGAGAATTTATCCTAGTTCATTTCACAATGAGTGAACCTACATTCAGTTGTTGTAATCAATCAATATACTATGAATAACATGCTTTTCAGGAGATCAAATGACACAAATCCGATTACAAAGTAAATTGAAGAAATATCCTCCTTAAAGAACAGTACTGTAAATCCGTGCATTATAGCTTGCTCGTGCTTGATTCTCATTGTCATGAATTCCTCTTCTTCACACAACATTTTCTCTGATTCTGTGTATATCTCGTCTCTAACCTTTTTCAAGAGAAAACCTCTCCTTATGCTTGTCTCTAATCGACTGCATAATGAACAATGATTGCAAGATGCTTCTTTAGCCAATAACAAAACTCCAACTACATTTCATAACTAATTCTGCCACCTCAGCATTAGTTAAGCAACAATGACATCTTATTGTCAGCTCATTAATGAGTCACCACTCACATTTTTCCACCTTGACTCTTTAATGAGCTTATCACCTTTATATTTAGAGAGATTGACGCTAGATCTACTAACTTCTCAGTTAGTAATCATATTAGTAACTTTAATCAAGCTTAAACATTTTTGAAACTTGATTCTTGTTACTGATTTAGTTAACATGTCTGCAGTATTATCTTCAGTATGAATCTCTTCCACCTTAACCTTACCTCCTTGTATCACTTCTCTGATGAAATGAAATTTGATGTCAATGTGCTTTGTTCTCTCATGAAACATTTGATTTTTACTCAAGTGTATGGTGTTTTGATTATCACAAAGTACCTTAACTTATTGATGTTTTATACCAAACTCTCCCACTAAGCATTGTAACCACAAAGCTTCCTTTATGGCCTCTGTTAGAGCTATGTATTCTGCCTCAGTTGTTGAGAGAGCTACAAAAGGTTGTAAATTTACCTTCCAACTCATAGTACACCTGAAGAGTTTGAATACAAAAGCAGTAAGCGACCATCTTTTGTTTAAATCCCTTGCATAATCTCAATCAACAAATCATATTATACCTTCATCATTATCTTGATTCTTCTGGTAGGTTAAACCATACATACTTGTACCTCTCAAGTACCTAAAGATCAATTTAATTGCCTATCAATGACCATTCCCTGGATTTGTCATAAACCTGCTGACTAAACTTGCTGCATATACAAGATCTGTTCTTGTGCAAACTATAGAGTACATAAAACTACCAACTACACTGGAATAAGGTATTTTACACATCTCAAATCTTTCTTGAGTGCTAACAAGTGACATATCAGAGGACAGCTTAACGTGAGGTGCTAAAGGTGTTTGGACTCCCTTTAAGCATTTCATTCCAAACCTATCAAGAATCTTGAGAATGTAGTTACCTTGTGAAATGCACAAAGTACCATTAATTTTGTTTCTTGATATTTCCATGCCTAGAATCCTTTTTGCAGCACCTAGATCCTTCATTTCAAATTCATTGCTTAGGTTTCCTCTAAGTTTATGTATTTCAACAGAATCTGTAGATGTTATACATAAGCATATCATCTCACATAGGAGTAAGAAAGTCCCTACACTCACAGTGACCCATTTGAAATAAACACAACGATCAAACATACTTCTGCCATATCTATTTTTTAGCATAAACTCATCAAATATGAGATACCATTGCCTTCGGGACTGTTTTAAACCATATAGAGATTTTTGAAGTAAACACGTATTACTATATCCTTCTTTGCTCACAAATCCTATAGTTGACCCATGAAGATTTAATCTTCAAGGTTGCCATGAAGAAAAGTTGGTTTTACATCCATTTGTTGGAGATCTACGTCAAAATGTGTAATTAAGGCCAATAACACTCTAATTGAAGTAGGCTTTACCACTGGTGAGTAGACTTCATTGTAATCTGTACCCACACGTTGAGTAAAACCTTTTGCCACTAACCTTGCATTATACACTGGTTTTTGACTAATCAATAACATTTTCCTTCTTCTTATACACCCATTTGCACCCTACTATTTTATGTTTTACATGTTTGTCCATAAGTGTCAATATCTAGTTTGCCTTGAGAGATCACATCTCTTCATTTATAGCAATCAACCACAGATTTCTATCTTTTTTAGAGATTACCTCCTTAAAGTTTATTGGTTCTGAATCACAAATCTTCAGCAACCAAGAGTGCAAAGGAGATCAGGTATGCATATTCATACCTCACAGGTACTCTGTGATTCCTCCTCTTTCTATCTCTGGCCAGTTGGTAACCATTTAGATCTTGTTGATCTTGATAGATTTCTTCTTCTTCTGTATCATCTTGCATATTGTTCTCATTATTTTACCATTCGTGAGAGCAATCTGAACCTCTTAATTCCACCTCAATGCTAGCTTCCTCACTGTTTGTTCTATGTGAGCTTTGTTCAATTTCTTTGGCATTCTCCATGAACATCACATCTTTCTTAAATATAACACCTCTACTATTGAAATATCTTGAAGAGTTTCCTTCCTGGTACCATAACTTATATCCCTTTACACCATCAGGACAACCAAGAAACATGCGCTTCTTGGCTCTTGGTTCAAGCTTGTCTTGCTTTATGTGTGCATAAGCAACGCACCCAAATACTCTTATATGTTTGAGATCTGCTGTGCTCCAAGTCCATAATTCTTCAGGTGTTTTAAAGTCAATTGCTGCAAAAGTGTTTATTGTTTCTCCCCAGAACTTCTTAGGTAAATTTGCACCTGATAGCATGCATCTTACCCTTTCAAGAAGGGTTCTGTCCATTCTTTTTATCAAACCATTTTACTGAGGTGTATATGCTACAGTCTTGTGTCTTAAAATGCCCTCATCAGTGCAGAAGCTGTTGAGCTCATCATTTAGATACTCTAAACCATTGTCAGTTCTGAGCTTCTTCAGTTTCTTTCCAGTTTATAGCTCAACCATCTTCTTCCAGTCTTTAAACTTCTGTAAAACTTCAGTTTTGGACTTTAGAACATATATCCACACCTTTCTTGAGAAATCATCTGTGAAAGTGACAAAATACTTACCTCCACCTAGAGTTTCAGTTTTGGCAGAACCCCACAAATCTAAATGTATATAGCTCAAGGTCTCTTTTATTCTGTATATTGTCTTACTGAACTTTGCCCTACATGACTTCCCAAAAACACAGTGTTCATAAAAATTTAGCTTGTTCAAACTATCATCACATAGTAAATTCTATTTTTACAGTTCTTGAAGTCCTCTTTCTGAGACATGGGATAAACTCATATGCTAGAGCTAGGTTTTATCCACAACTTCTATTTATGCAGTAGTTGTATTTCCTATCACAGTGCTTCCCAACAATGTATACAACCCATTGTTTCTTATGCCTTTGAGAATAACCAGTGAACCCTTCATGACCTTAAGAGTACCTGCTTCATCATTGTATGAGTATCCTTCCTGATCAAAGATACTTAAAGAAATTAAGTTTCTCTTTAACTCAGAAGCATGTCTGACTTCCTACAAAATTCTCTCAATTCCATCTTGAGCTTTCAATCTCATAGTCCCAATCCCAATCACCTTACAAGGTTTATCATTTCCAAGCAAAACATAGCCTCCATCAGTTGCTTTGTAGGTATCAAACTAGTTCTTGTTATGTGTCATGTGGAAGGAACACCCTGAATCAAGAATCCAATTTTTCTCTGAATTCTTAGCTATTACTATTAAGACATCTGCACTCTCATACCCATCTTCTACTATTGTTGTATCACCATTTTCTACTTCTTTCTCTTTCCCTTTATTCTTGTTCTTTCTCTTTGGACACACAGTCTTCTAATGTGTCCTTCATAACAATGGAAACATTTGAAGAACTTGTGTCCACCTTTTAACTTGGATCTAGATTTTTCTCTTCCTTTGTGTTCTTTCTTATATGTTCTTCCTCTAACAGTCAAGCTTTCACCAATTTATTCTTTCGATTCACACTTCCTCTGAAAATCCTTAGATTTAAAAGCTCCTATAACATCATCCAGTGATAAGGTTTCCTTGCCATGCTTGAGAATATCCACAAAGTTCTCATAAGACTTTGGGAGTGAATGTAGCAGCACCAACGGCCTGTCCCCATCCTCATATTCAACCTAAAGGCTCTCTAGATCCAAACACAGTTTATTGAAATCATCAATATGCTCTTGCAGGTTCTTACTGTTTTGCATCTTGAAGGTAAAGATTTTTTCCTTGAGATACAATCTGCTGGAGAAGGATTTGGTCATGTCTAGACTTTCTAACTTAAGCCAAATTTCAGTTGCAGACTTCATCTTTGCAACTTTATGCAGTCTCTTATCACTCACACTTAATATCAATGTGTTATAGGCTCTTTTCATTATATCCTTCTTCTTTTCTTTAGAGTAAATTAATGGCATCTTAGCTTCTCATTCTAGAGCTTCATCTAGCCCTAAATTTCCAAGTAGAGCTAACATTTTCATTTTCCAAACTGCAAAATCATTAGTGCCATCAAATTTCTCAACATCTTGCTTTGTACTAGAGATTTCCATCACAGTACTTTTATCGAACACTTAACAAACCCTTTCAGCTCAGATTTAACACCTAAAGAGTTTCACATTATCACATCAACTTTAAAAGCTCTGATACCATTTTGTGGTGAATTAAATCAATCAAACAGTAGAATGAATGCTTAACTCGTAGTCACAACATAGAAAAAATAGAAAACCAGAAAAGAAATAGAAGAAGAAGAAGAAACACAAAGAATTTATCCTGGTTCAATTCACAGTGAGTGAACCTATGTCCAGCTGTTGTAATCAATCAACTATGAATAGCATGCTTTACAGGCGATCAAACTACAAAAATCCAATTACAAAGTAAACTGAAGAAATATTCTGCCTACTGAACAATACTGCAAACCCATGCACTATAGCTTACTCGTGCTTGATTCTCAGTGTCATGGAGTCCTCTTCTTCACATAGCCTTTTCTCTAACTTTATGTATATCTTGTCTCTAACCTTGTTCAAGAGACTACCTCTCTTGATGCTTGTCTCTAACTGAATGCATCATGAGCAATGATTGTAAGATGCCTATCTAGCCAATAACAAAACTCCAGGTGCATTTCATAACTAATTATGCCACTTCAGCATTAGTTAAGCAACATGACAGTTTATTGTCAACTCATTAATTAACCTCTCCTTATGCTTGTCTCTAACCACTCACACTTCCCTATTTGCTTCCAAATGTTACTTACAAGTTGATCTCTTAAGTTTATCTCGATGGGCAAAAACATCCTTTATACAAGCCAATTAATAGCTTCTTAAAATGATCTAGGCCACTTGGCTGACTGTTCATATGAAATATTTTTTTTACTTTTACAAGGATTCAATCAAACCTTTACTATACACAGATGCAGTTTGGTCTCCCTCTTCTAACAGATGCGGCCCGGGTTGGTGCTTAATCAACCCTTCAAACACTATGATCGTGGTTGGTTACAAAAGGATGGATAGAGTCTTGAATGCTACAATTGGTGAAGCTCTAGCTATTTCGTGGACTTTAGAGGAATGTCTCTCTTGATGTTCCTCGTCTATTACAGTGCTTTTTGATGCCCTTAATCTGGTTAACATGTTAAATGACAACAACACCATTGATGTGTTTCTTTAATCTCCTGTTTTTTATATTTAGTTTTCGGGGATTATTCTGAGTCAGTTGCTTTTGTTCATGTCCTTAGAGCTAACAATTATATGGCCCATAATCTGGTTAAATTAGGTTATTTTGAGGAGTGCCTTTGTGTTTCAGTGTGTCATTTTCCTCTTGTAATTTCCTCCATTGTTGACGTTGTTGTTTCTTGATCTTATTCAATTATTTGACAAAAATAAAAAATCAAACCGCCACCAACGCTGTATTTGGATTTTGAAACATAGGAAGAAAAAATTGAAAGAAAAATTAAGTGAAATGAGAGAGAAAATAAAAAAAATAGTTATTAATATAACAAAATCCTACACATTTGCATTTCGTTTTTCTAATTTTTAACATCATAGACCGATCTTAAAGATCGATTTGACCAGTTTAAAATATTGAGCATTAATTTATGAAATGTAAGAGTTAAGGAGTTTTTTTGCAACATAAAGGGGAAAATAAAGAGTATTATTTAGAATTTAGTTACTTTCTAATACGACAACTCTCCTGATCAGTGATTTCTCTCATTATGGACACTCTAAATGTCTAGAGAAGAGTGAAAAACAATTAAACAATGTGATAATTTCCATTGCTTTTATTCTTTCCTTTCCTAAATACATGAATAAACAAAATATATGAGTCAATAGTATATAAGATGAAATAGATTGAATCTCAGCCGTTTGCTTCTAATTAAACTATAAAACAACCGTTGAAAACGTTTCTCTATTAGACCCTAAACCCCGTGACTAGTTCCGTTGATGTTATTCCTCCCTTCCCTACATACATAAATAAACAAATCTTATATAACATATATACTTATAGAGAGTCAAAACTATATAATAAAGAGGAGTAGATCAAATCTCAGCCGTAGGTTTCTAATCAGACAATATCAGCACCGTTGAAACTGCGTTCTGAAGATGAAGTGGAAATGGTGATCATACCGTTAAGGTCCGACACACTGTCCTGCAAACTAAGCAAAAGATGGGCAGTGCTAAAGGTAGTGGATGGCTTAGTTTTCGGGACGATAGGGACCTCCGCCTCCCCGGCTAGCATCTGCACCACATTCCTCATGGACGGTCGAGCCACTGGGTCAGGGTGCGAACAAGCTAACCCAATTAACAATATTCGCCTCATTTCCGATTTGTCAAATTCATCCCCAAGTTTTGAATCAGCCGCCATTAACAACCTCCCTTCCCTATGTAAGCTCCACACCCATTCCACCAAATTGTTGCTTACCCCGGGTTTTCCGGCCCCACTCGGTTCCTTCTCGATGGGTCTTCTTCCACTTGCGACCTCGAGTACGACGGCGCCGTAGCTGAAGACGTCGGTTTTATCTGAAGCTCTGCCGGTGAGGAGGTACTCTGGGGCTAAATACCCCATTGTTCCGGCGGCAACGGTGGCGTCCGGTGACTTGTCGTGCTCGATTTGTCTGGCTAAACCGAAATCGCCTAATCGAGCGTTGAACCCTTCGTCCAGCATGATGTTGCTTGTTTTAATGTCTCTGTGGATTACTTGATTTTCGCATTCTTGGTGTAAGTAGGCGAGAGCGGAGGCGACTCCGTGGAGGATTTTTCGGCGGTGTTGCCATGGGAGAGGCGTTCGGGCTTCGAATAATGCCTTGTCGAGGCTTCCGTTGGGCATTAGATCGTAGACTAATAGGATTTCGCCTTTCTCGTGGCACCAGCCTTGGAGGCGGACGAGATTTCGATGCCGAAGAGTTCCGATTATTGATAATTCGGATAGGAATTCGTTTTTTCCCTGGCTGCTGTGACTGCATCTTTTAACGGCGATAATGTCGCCGTTTTCCGGTAGTATTCCCTTGTAGACTGTACCGAATGCGCCGTGACCGATTATTCTGTTGGCGTTGAAGCATTTCGTGGCTGTTTTGAGCTCTTTATAAGCGAATTCTTTTGGCGTTTTGATGAAATCTGATGCCAACGAATTGGATTTCTTCACGTGTTTGAATTTCTTGGCGTAAACCCAGATTAGAACTCCGGTGAAGAGTGCTAGAACGAAGGCCCCGGCAGTTACCACTCCGGCAACTGCCCCCGGACCTTGCTTGCAAAGCTGGTTATGGCAAGATGACGGTTTACTGTTCTTCTGTGAAATTGAATCAGAAACAGTAGGACTCGGAGGCAATGAGGGAGGCGGCGATTTGACGGAATTGGCAGTTGGGTTCATCAGAATAGCCGTGGGAGGCGGCGGAGAAACTGTTCCGGGACTCGATACTGAGTCAAACGAAGAGCTGAAGCTCCACCACTCGACACTGTGAGTCTCCGTACTCCCCTGAGTAGACCCAGAGAACCCGACGTACATGAAATCGTTCACGTACTGATCCAGATCCAAGCTGAATGACAGAAGAGGCTCTTTGGGTTTCAGATTGGAGTACGAAACAGAAATGTTGAAGATCCTGGTCAACCCGTCGAACTCGATCCACGAGTTCACCATGTCGCCGCTTTTGAGATCAACACCGATTGTTTCCAAATCGCTGGCCTGTGATGAAACCATGGTGTTTAGATCCAACCCCACGTGGTTCCCATTAATGTCCTTATACTCCACATCCATTAGCGTGTCGAACTCGACCGCCACGAATCCAAATGCAGAGTTTTTCTCGTCGACAAGTCCCAACGATCCGCCGGCATCTCCTATAGTTTCATCGTCCGGCGAGATGATGAATGCGAGCCCGCCACCAATTGATGACGGGTTCAGATTCGTGACGGAGAATGAGAAGAAGGTGGAGAAGCTAGCCGGGAACTGAATTCCTGGCTGCCGGAATCTTATGGGTTTAGAGTAGAGGACTCTTCCGGCGCCTGAATTAGGGACGGCGAGGTCCCGAGTGAGCCTTACACTGCCATTGTTCAAGTGGGCGTCGCCGAGAAGCTTAAGGCTGCTCAGAGTTAAGGTCCCAAAGTCGAAATCAGTGGTGGCTCTGGTAATCACAGTGTTCAGAAAGCAGGGGAGAAGTAGAAGGATGATGAAGAAAAGGCCTGAAAATTCGTGAGGAAGTTTCAACATTGTCAGTGTTACCCATTAACGAATTGGAGTCATGAAGGAGCTAAAATTCATGGGTTTTCAGAGAGAGAGAGAGAGAGAGAGAGAGAGAGAGAGGTATTCTTTGCCTTAAAACAGAACAAACCAAGCAAACAAACAAGGAATACTAAGGGGGAGAGAAGAAGAGAATCCAAAGGGAGAGTGAAGGAGACAGGTGGATAGGTATGGCGACACGTGTCCACCTATAACGGTTATTTTTTGGGTGATAAAGAAAAGAAAACCCTTTATCCGTTCACATCCTTTACGTGGACCGCACGTGGCTACAACAGCGCGTATTCCACACGATCTATAAACTTGTTAAAAATAAAATGGACGATGTCTTTACAGGAAAGGAAGGATAAATAATGCGATATAATGAAATAATAATTCCAAAAATAAAGTTAAAACAAAATAATAATAATAATAATTCCCAAAAATAACAATCCTTTTCTATTTTCCTGTCTCATATTTGACTTGTCCCCAACTTTAAGGTAAAGTTACCACTTTGGATCACATTATTTACAAACACATCATATTTGTACTTAAAAATACTACAAAAAAACAAATATTTTTAAGCAATGATATGTTGATAATATAGTGCTCAATATCATGACGATTAAATAAAAAAATATATCATAATGATTTGATAATGTATTTGTTTTTATAAATAAGTACATAAAGAAAAATAAACTTTAAATTTCTAGCTATACAACAAGATTGCATTTTCGCATAAATACATAAATAATACCACTATTTAGTTCAATATCGCATAAAATATCTCTAAAATTTAAAAGGATCATTAGTAAAATAATTTGTATTTCTAAAATCTCAATTAACCTTCAAAATTATTTTAGAAATGTAATAATGACAGATCTTAAGTGATTAATATGCAAAATGACCAGAAATTTTTTAATAATTTATTATTGTAGTAAATTATGTATCATTAGGTCTCAAAAATCAACTAAAAAATTAGCAATACGACAAGATAAGCAATCAGCAATATTAAATAGTTAAGATAGTATAGATTATATGTAAAAAAAAATTATCGACGTCGGCTACACTTACAATTACATTTTTCACCCTCATTTTTTTCACTAAGATGATATGACTTGGCCTATTATTGTAATTCTAAAAGTAATTAGCAAAATACAAAAACGGTCCACGTCCAGGTGCGTGCTTCTTAAACTCTGATGACTTGTTACTAAACAAAACAAAGACAAGTTAGCATAAAAAAAGAGATGATTGATTGCACGTGATGTTAGTCAAACAAAATACAATTATACAATGGGATACAGATAGTAGAACTCACATGCTGGCTGCTAAGGCGTATGAGTGAATAGTGATTGTACGTACCACTCTGCTTTGTTTCTTAGATTTGTCGTATCACAACACAATAATAATATCATTATGTCTGAGATCTTACATTATTATTATCATTTCAATATTTTCACATGTCAGAGTTTTGAATTTATTTGTTCGTTTTAGCATCATCGATATATTATTTAATGTTTTGGAATATTTATTATTGCGTTTAATTTTAGTGGAAGAATCAATTGTATTCAACATCTAGCTAATTTCTCCTATAATTTTTTTAAGCAAAAAATAGTATTCCTCCTTCTGTAAATTCTATATATTAAAAGTGAGGAAGAATTAAGAATATTTTTAGATAATTTTATCCATTTAGTATAGATACATTACACAAAAAAACCTTACTTTTACAATTATAACAAATTGTTCTAAATTGTTTTAAAATTCATTCATATATTTAATGTATTTTAAAAAGTAAGCAATTAATAAATAATTTTTAAGTTAATTTAATTTGATAATTTTGAATAAATTGTAGCAAGTTTTTTAATGATTTTATTTCAATATTTCGATTCAAACGGAAAAAATTTAGAAACGTGAAAGATAAAGATTGAGTTGCGCCATACATATGAAATGTAGACTTTGATGAGGATCAAATGATTGTTCGTGTATCTTATTTTTGAAGGCTTAAGCGGAGCCTCTTTGACTTATATTTTCTCTATGCATTAACGAACAGAAATCGTCAAGGTATTTGACAAATTGGTATAATCCACTATCCAAAGCTATAGTTTACTATTGATTTGTTTTAATAGAGAGGAACTTTGAAATATCTGTATAAAAGTTTGAATAATAAAATTTAAATTATAATTCAATAATAATACACTTTTACAAATTTTAGTTATGTTATATTTTATATATTAGTATATATGTTACATAAATATATAGTTACACCAAAAAATTATCTTTAATAGCATCACTTTTTCTTTTAATTTTGTAATGTGCATTTCTACTTATTTTTTTTCAGAAAATACATGATTTAACAACTAGTTGAATTGTAATATATCTGCAAATGAAAATAGTAAAAATATAGCACTATCTTAATTTTACTCAGATAAATTAAAACAATTAATATGGTGCTAAACGAATTTCTTTTAATTCACAAAAAAATAACATAATTATAATTATAAGTAATAATCAAAGATAAAATGTAATAAATTCAGATAAACATGAATTGCATGTGTTTTTGATTAGCAAGTATAAGGAAAGCCATAATTCATGTAGAATTTGATAATTTTAAAATTTTGAATGAGATAAATGATATACAGTTATGTTATTTTTCACATTTGAAGGTTGGCAAATCGTATACAATTTGATAGTTTTGTAAATTAATGAGGACAAATAATAGAATTCAATACATTTACACAATTCATATAAACTATTATACATAGAATGAAATAATACAAAATAAAAGATGGGCAAATTTGTTTAGGATATAGGAGAACTTGTAGTTTTATGTGATGCTTTAAGCTTAGTCAACAAATTGAACTATATGCGTTTGACGTAAAAGTTCACAAACTCTTGTTTGATATCTAAATTTAGGCAAAAAAAATTAGAGTATCTCATTTGATGGTATCTAAAACTTGCAAAAAACAAGACGATTTATCTAGATTCCGGCAATTTCTCTTATCTAAATCTCTGCGAAATGTCCAAATTATCTTCCCCTCACATTATCAACATCGTTCTCATTAGTTAATTAGTCAAGGGTAAAATTAAAAATTATAGTCATAACATTACTTCCCCCAACAAATCTAATTCATACAAACATTTGATCTATATTTCATACTAAACGATCCATATAAAGGTTAAAAATAAATTATAGACCGACCAAGTTATAGATTAAGTCTTTTATTGACAAAATGGTGTATCAAACCTTATTTTGTCAATCGTTAAAATGATTAACCATTAACAACAAAAAGATTGATGCATTAAATGATCAATAATACTTAGTTATGTCTTGGTCATTGTAGAATTCTTCTTATATATAGAGTCATAACATTGGTCTATTTTTACATAAGTACGTGGAGAATCTGAGTTTATTGGTTCAAATATATAAACCATCCCTTAACCCGAAAGTTAAGCTTTTATAAGTATAGACAATTTCACAAAATCATGATTCATTTAGTAAAGAAATGTAAACAGAGGAGAACATAGTGCTTAGGGAAGAAGAAGAAAAAATAAATGGAACCGCTGTGAAAATTATGAAATTCTCATTATTTTAACAATACAAACACATTATATACATACATAAATATTCCCTAACTAACTTAACAAAATATAACTGAAAACTAACATCTCATTAACTAACTAATTAATACGTCATTACTATATACTTAGCATGGTAATTACGATTAATATCAAATTGAGTGGTGAACTGTAAAGTGACTATGTTACTGAGCTGACATCCTTGTCAGTATGAAGACCATCCTGATCACATTCGACTTCTTGAAAATTTCTACATAAATGTGAGTATGATCTAACATCAGCGTATGTTGTCAAACTCTGTATTACTACTAGAATAAATACTTTTATCTTTATCGGTTGAATATCACATGAAGCATTCAATGGTGGATCAATTGCTCAATATTGCGTGGACTTTAGAGCATTCCCTTTTGGAAGATATGGTTGAGCACTTTGCGTATCATGGTTGCTGCAGTGGACCGCTAAGAAGTGAAGGTTGATGAGTTGGTATGATTGAATGTGATGGATATTGGGACCCATTGTTAGTTGGACATGCACGATATATCTAATCATTAAAAATCCGACTCGATTCGATCAAACGGTCCCAGATGTCTTACATTTATGCTCGACCCACTGAATGTTTGGAAGCTTGAGTGGATTTCAATATACGTAAACCCCATCTTCTTCTCTCCGTTGCCCTAATTATAGATAATTATATGATTTCCATTTGTTAATTAGAAAATTATTAGTTTGAAGAGTTTTAATCGTTTGCTTTACACCAATCTAAGTTGTTGAGAAATAAATCTACTTCCCAAATCATGATTTTTAATGATATTTAATTAAGGATATAAATGGATAGAGTATGATGGTATCATACTAACCTCATACCCATAAACATTTGACATTCCCATACCCATCTCCTTACCTATGAAATTTCATGGTAGGGTATGGGGATACCCATGGATATGGGTAACTGATGAGTTTATTATACTTGTAATAAGTAATTAATTAACAATATGTCTCAAAATATTGTGAAACCATTTTTCATACATTGAATTCAATGTCAAAATCTCACAATAATAATATTTGAAATTACAAAAATTAAAATAAACATAATTTAAAACACATCTAAGTATCGAGAAGTTTTAAATTTGAACTTGTGAATTCATCTCTGCGTTTTCTTTTATTCTTAAATTTTTCGTAGTTTGATCCCTACACTATAAAATATAAACATAAAACTAGTTAACAAAAATGAAAATTAATACATACAATTATAAAAAAAATTACACGTGCATAAATATATATTTGTGTGGGTAAATGGGTGGATACCTATAAATCGATACCTTACCCATACCCTATTTAATATGTTTTTCATACTCATACCCTACTCAAACTCATTTTAAAACCTCATACTCTATTAATTAGGGTCGAGTGTCCGTTGGTACTTAAATCTGTGGGTAATATTGTCATCCCTAATATTTACTATCTTCTAAAGAAATTCACATTGTAGTAGTAAAATATTTAATCCGAGAATATTATCGGTATATCTAAGTTCTGATTTACATCACTCGACATTACGTATTGAAATTCTCCAATTTCAGAGATCTGCATTTTCTCTCTTTAGACTAGAAATTATTTGTTATATTTAAATATACATGGCAGTAGATTATACGGAAGATAAGAAAGGGTACAGTGAGATTTTCAGTGTTACAAAAAACTGAAAAATTATCCCTATAACATGACATTCTTTTCAAATTGAATGCTTAAATGGGCCATTTGGAGCAATAGATCACAGGCCCAAAGAAACTTAAAAAGCCATTCTTTTATTAATCTGTCACACTTGGCATCACATTTCAATTCATACAAAAGGAAAACTTTTAATTTACAAAATTAAATCTTGTTGACAAAGCGACAATCCTTTCTGATCTCTCCTTGGTCCCCTGTAAGAGGGTTATTCTCGGACAAAACTAAAACAGCCTTGGAAAACTGGTCGTGGAAGTAGGCATTGTCGGAGGCCATTTTTTGCACGTAAGAAAGGGTAAGTGGGTCAGATACCAATTGCTGGTCTACTATGAGCAATCCCTTGTGGTTCAACAAGTTCTTGTAGTACATGTTGTCGAGTTCCATTGGTGTTTCTCGATCGTTCCGAGCATATATGACAGCATTCGGATCTGGGGTAGAGGTTGGGCATCGTCCTTTGAGGTATTTCGCGTAGTCTGGGTCTAATGTCGGGTCTATTGTTGGGTAGAGCCTGTGTACTAGGTTTACACAGTGAACTCGACCTACTGAGTGACTCCCTAATATATGTAAATTTTTATATAATCAGTAAAAATATAATAATATATGAGAATTGAAGTTATTGTAGCTTTAATTTTAAACAACATAAATGTTGAGCTGATATTTAACATATATCTAGCAACGCTTCTATATTACATAAATGATCTGATAATTAAAAATTAACAAAAATGACAAAAAATGAGTGAGTTGATATGCATAAATTAATAACTTACAACAATTTAGTCATTTTATAAAATATTTTCTTAACAGACCATTACTTATCTCGTTCCTTAAAACATTAAAACATGCCAAAATGAGATGAGGTTCATATTAGTTATCATGTAGCCCATTATATTAGTATTTTTGAAACATTTTTTTGTAGCCAATTACGCTTCTAGCAAAAAGGGGAAACTATATAGCCCATTAAGCAGTCAACTAGTATAGGTATAGACGGGCTCATTGTTGGCTAACATTGCTTTTTGATTGAACAACATTAACAAAACAATAACAAATGAAATCTTCATAATTTCTCAACCTTCATAAATTGATGCAGATATTAAACTCATAAACTTTCATTTAAGAGATCATGAGTTTAACTAATAGTAATAAATTGTTTTTATTTATTACCATATTAGAGTCATATTAGAGTAATATACTGGTTAATGTTTTTTCTGAAATGTTTATAACTTAAAACTTTTATTTTTATAAACAAGACTTAACGAGCCAAAATAATTAATAACATAAAATATTCAATGTGTAATAAAAATTAATTTATGAACGATTAACGTACCTAGTAAAGCAACGGTTCCTTCAACGTCAACGCCGATGGATTGAAAGCGAGAGAGCACGGATTCTATACTATCATTATGATTAGGAATGAAATCCTCAACATTCGATAGGTAACTTTCCCTGCTATCTTTTCTCCCTGTTTTGATCTCAAAATGTGGTCCTCCCAACTGTTCCAAATTTGCTCCAAAAATCAAAATNGGGACAGAGAGAGGAGGGGGGAGGGGGGGAGAGAGAGAGAGATTACCATGGCAATGCCATCTCTAGCAGAGAGAGCAACAATATCAGCACAAGAAACAGTCAAAGGGCATTCCTTTTCAAGTGCTTCTTTGATTTTATTTACATACTTGAAATTTCTCATTCCAAAGCTTCTTTGTGATGTTTTCTCTGACTCAATTCCGTTTACTGTCTCTAACAATAGAGATGCATCACATGACTGCAAATTAAGAAATTATTATCAATTAATTAATTTTAATTAGTAATTTGAGAATTTGAAGATATAATTATTATATCTGATCAAGGTCCTGAATTCAACCCCATTATATTTAAGCACACAAATATGTCATAATGATGGACCATCAATTACAAAAACGGATCAAGAAAGTTCTTAACGGCGCAAGTAAGTTTTAGACTGTGGCTCACATATAAAAAATGACATTTATTAAAATAAAACAAAAAATCACGAAACAGAAACACAAAATCATTTTTACATTCTTTGTAACATAAATTAATGAAAAAAATATTTCTCATTATTTCTTGAAGAAAAAAATCAATAGAAAAATAGAGAAAAAATGATACCTTGACAATGCAATCATGGAAGAGATTTCTAACCCAGGAGACAGCAGTGTTTCCATGTTCATAATATAACTCCCTAACTTGTTGCTTGACGATTTCTTCAGCTTTTGGACAATTTTTTCCATAGTAATTCAGCTGGAGCTCACAATTACCTATTTCAGAAAAAAAAAATGAACAAAACGCTAGTGCCAACGGAAAAATATATATTTACGAAAGTAGAGGGTGTGTTGTAAGTTCTAAGTCTCACTATGAGTAATCTCAAATCCAATTAATAAAAAACCATAAGTACATCATTCATCGTAATATCATGAACGTAAATAACGTTTTAGTTACCGACGAAGAACTGCAAAAATAACAGTATGAACAGAGAGATAATGCTTGAGCTAGAAAGAAGCTTGTGAATGTCAATCATCTTTAGGAAATAAGCTTGAGATTTGATATCTCTCTGCAAAATGGATGTTAAATGAGCAATTGGTTTAGGCTTTAAATAAGGAACTAAGGAAGCCTTAATATCGCCTTATAGTGCAAGTTGGAGTGGGAAGTCTATCTGTGTACATCTCCAATACGCCTCTTTCTTTGACCTTTTAGGCATTCTTTTGCTCACACTCTGGTTGTTGCCTCCACTAGAATTAAAAACTACTATTTTTCGTTTATTATTTTAGAAATAAATAAATTGATATTATTTTTATATAAAAATTATGGCGACAACGTTGTAGTATACATAAATGACACATACACTCTTATAACTTGAGAAATAATAATTAAGTCATTTCTATTGAAAATATAGTAGTTCATGTGTGAAAATATAATATTATCTATGTACCCGATCTGAATCAATCATTTTGACTCGAACATATATTAACCTAGTTTGTTTTGGGTTTGAGTGAATTTGTGTTTGAATAAAAAACTGATTTTAACGTTGAAAAATAAATATAAAATTTTAACTTGAATTTTTTTTATCGTCAAAACTTAATCAGAAAGAAGATTTGAGTCATTTCACAAACAAAAAATGTTTTTTTGTTATTTAAGCAAACTAACTGTATTGTCAAATGAATTTTTCTGAATTATATTAATCCATTATTATAAGAGCTAACATTATACGGGATGTAGTTTATTGGATTTTCTTGGATTAAGTCAATGAATTTGAATAATTTATCTACGTAAACGAAAAAAATATATATTGGTTCTTCAAGCTTGTATATTTGTTTTATGCTCTAGAGTGGAGTTTATCCAAACCACTATGATAGGTTGTTGCATGTGTCAACCGATAATAAAGGAAGAGTCCAAGCTATACAACTAAGACCATTGACATGGGTATTCTTCCCAAGTTAAAATTCTCACTCCCTTATTTGAAAGCGATCACAATAATGATATTTTATTTAATAATATCTATTTAGAGTTGATTCTGTCGAACTCTTTTATAATTTTTTTCCCTTATTTACTAATATTTATTATTAATCATGTCTGGTTCTATAGTTATTTCTCCGCTGTCTCGTTCTAACAAGATGAGGTAAAAAATAATTTTAAAATCGCACATGACTAATAATATGATTTTAGTAAATAAAACGGAAATTATAAAATGGTAGAAAAAGTGCATAAATTTAATTAAACGGCCCACTTTCTATTTTTGAGTGATTAAATAGTGATATTTTATTCAATAATATAGTCGAAGGAGTCAACAAATTATTCTAATAACACAATAATTTTGAAATTTTAATTTCTGGAATGAAACTTGAATTGAAAAAATTATATGAAAGAAGACAACATCATCAAATCACAATTTAATATTTTCTGTCCTTCAAAATGAAAAAGAAAATGAAAGTGTAAGAAATAAAGTAATGACAAAAAATGATGTTAGAAATTGATAATAATGAATGGTAATAATTAAAAAAACAGGAATATTGTCCTATTAAGTATGGAGCACCATGTCATTCCTCAATTAAGTAGGTATAATTAATGGAGCTGATGCATGTAAACAACCATTAGTTTCTCAAACACAAAGAAAAGGTTAGAGGTCCTAAGCAGTTTATTGATAGATTGGTGGATAATGACTTCATTAATTCCAATATACAAAGTACTGGTTGGTTGGGATATTGTCTTTAATCTACTCCTAACCAGTGGTTGATATCCTTAATTTCCACCGATTTGCATTTAAAACACCCCCATAGTTTTGTTAGTGCTTTCCTCTTGTTTTATTTTTGAATAATTCTACGCTGATGAATTAATTGATCAAATTTTAAATAATTAAGTGACGTGACAATCATTTATTAGTTAGTGTTTGATGACTCATTAAAATTATTATACAAAGTAACCTATAAATGATTGCAACGTCACTTGGTCACTTAAAATTACCTTTGAGAGACAAACAATTTAAAGATAAACCGGCTAGTGCTGACAAAAAGCGAGGTAAAGAAGGTCTGATGCAAGGGCACAACTAGTCCTATGTTAGGCACCATCATTATTCGTCGAAAATAGCGTTCCACATGGCATCTGCCTATTTGAGATAATCGCCAGCTAAGGTCAATCGTCATGATGAAGCGTCGAGTCAACCCCCAAGCGGTCGTATCAACCACATCCGGCATGATTGGGGGTTTATCGACATTAAATGCATACTCCTTTATATCCGTTTGGGGGACAAAGACATTAAAGACCGCCCCCACTTGCCAAATCGAAGAAAAGTCATCACTTCACCCAAGCTTATCCAACATGCATCTTCTCCTAAGGCTTCATGTATAAATACCCCATCTACAAAAGTGCAAAGTAAGTAACTCTTCCCTAAGAAAAACTCTACCAAAATTACTCTACGATACTGACTTAGGCATCAGATGCTCTTATACGAGAAAACTGTTGGGCACACCCTCAAAACATGTGTTTTGACAATTTTAATCTGAAATTAATGAAATTATATTTTTCTTATAATTATTTTTTTAAATTATTGTTGACTAATTTAAATATATAAATATCTGAAAATTCTGTATTCATTAACGAGACTATGATATTGTATAAGTACGAGAGTATTAAGATCATATATAAAAAATTAAATAGTCGGTAATATATTAAAGTATGGAATCTTTAATGAATGGTTGCTAGTACGGTTCACTAAGTATTATGAATGCATGTGATCTAGATCTGGATCATTGATGTGGATAGATATCTTAATGAAATTACTTTATATAATCAGATTATATAGGAATAGAGCGATGTGGATTAATATCTTTATTAACTTGCAGTTTATCATAAAGATTAATACACATCAAATCTGATGATCATATGTAGATCAGTGTAAATCTTAAGTAATCATGAACATCTATGCATGTCTACTGAATCTTTTGATTTACTCGTTAAGGTTTATTTATAAAACAGAATAATGACTTTTGTTCTGAAAATTGAGTGATATGCATAACTTAGAACATGATCTTACAAGATTTAGAATTCAAATTTCCCTAACGGATCGTATATTGGTTCCCTTAAATGTTAATTCTAGAACTGAATGGTTATTGAGCTCAAATTTATAATATGATTATAAATTTATAATGGTACTTAAGAATCAAGAGGTAATTAGAAGTATAAAATAGTATTTTCAACCAGCTCTAATTTACAAATTAATAATTGGAGGACAGAACTGCATGAAGTGATACACGAGAATGCTCCATAATATATTATGTAATTATTAAGAGTACAATTTTATATTTATGGTGGAATAATAATAGAATTAATAAATAATATTATTTTATTAAAGAGTTTAATTAATGATCTGGTTTATTGGAGGTTAGAATTATGGATCAATGGTCCCCAAATCACCTCTGTATTACATAGTCGAAGGTGTGAATATTTCAGAACATAAGAAAAGACTAACTTGCGAAAAGAATTAAATTTCTAGGCAAGTATATGATTATGTATAATTTAATTAATTAAGAATTAATTAATTAAATTATTTAATGTAATTTTCAGAAATTACAATTACATAACTATATCGATTAATTTTGTGTTGATCGATAAGTGGGACATCATATCTTATTTATGAAATTAAATGATGCTAAATTATTAGGAGATAATAATTCAAAATTTGAATCAACTAAATCTATTATTTGTGAACTAATAGATAAGTTAGTTGATTGGGGTGATCATATAAGTAAATTTTGAATCAACTGATATCTAGATATTAATCTGATTAAAATAAATAATAAATTTAGGAAAATTGGCACGTGGCATATTAGACTGCAACATGTCAATCACTGATTATTGAATCAGAGATTGGCATGAGCTATTGTAATGCCACACGGCACTACAGTGACACGTGGTACATTATAGTGCCTCATGTCATTACAGTGGTGGCGTGACTCTGTAGTGTCGTGAGGCACTACAGTATTACACGGCACTGCACTGTTGCTCAATTATAGTGTGCCTAACACAATAATACATTTGTAATTAATTTATTATTTTATAAATTCCTAAAAATCTGATAAGCCTTGATCTAAAAAATAAATATTATTCTATTGGCCTCAGTGTGTGCAACTGTGATTAAAAGTTAATAAAAAATCTCTAAAAGTTTTCTTAATTTTCTCTTAGAGTTTTGTCTCACAATAGTACTTCTCAAAAATCTCTAGATCTCATGTGTTGAGTACATCTAGAGATAGAAAAGTATCTTTGATTTATTTTACGTACACACACACATTCTAGTGTGTTTGAGAATTGACTTAGAAGATCTTGATGTGGATCTTATAGTATGTTGTTCGTGAGATTACAAGTTCGTTGTTTGCAAGGACGCTTGACAAGACTACAAGAAAGATGAGATCGCATAAAGTTTCACTGCTAAACTTTTTAGTACAAACAGTTACCGCTGTCTGTGGGGAACGACAACTAAACCACTTTTCCCTCCAAAACACTTGAGATCATTTACTCCCCCCATAAAGGAAGGACGAGTATAACATCCTTGTCCCCCTCCGACAAAGTCCAGGATGAGATGGGTGACCCGCCTTCTTCCTTACCGAGAGAAGAACTTCCTATCGCCACGCTGGTTATGCAACGGAAGTAGAAAGACATGGTGGGCTCACTCTCTAAGGTGGTAAAAAACTAAAAAAAGAAATTATGGCCCTCACCCACGCTAAAGCGACCTCTTGCCAATAAGGACCTTACCAACCACCCATAGATACAACCCCTTAGAAGTAGAAGAATCGTCGGTCGGGTCAACTCATGATCGGGGGGAAAAAGTGGATGACCACCAGGAAAAATGCAAGGTGGCCCCCGACGTGGAAGAACGGACTAAAGGGGGAGATGACTACTCTGTCAAAACAGTCAGGATCACCGAATAGACCAATAACACCGGTGAAAGCTCTTGACAATGGATCGAGATTCAAAAGCTCCAGTTATAGAGATAGGAGCTAAGGAAGGAACAAAGGCAAATAGCTGGGGCCTCTGTTGAGACTCTCTTGGAACAAACCAAGTCCCATTTTTCCATGGAAATCTAACGAGGCGAGCTCCCCCCAAAGTTCAAAATGCCATCGATCGCTTCCTATGATGGGACCAAAGACCTTTCCAGCACTTGGAAAACTTCAAGGTCTGGATGGATCTACACCACATCTCGAAACGCTTAATGTGTAAGTTGTTCCGCTTGACGCTCAGCGAACCCGCCCAGAAGTGGATAACATAGCTGAAGCCCAACTCCATGCATTCGTTCATTGAGCTTTCCAAACTATTTGTTAGGCAATTTATGGGAGGAAGAGAGCGAAGGAGGCCAGCACTCCTACTTAATGATGGTAAAGCAGCAGCATGATGAGTCACTAAAGGACTAAATGAATCGCTTTCACTTGGAGTCCTTCTAGGTTGACAATGCTAGCAAGGACATGATGATGGTCGTGTTGAAAAGATAAATCACCCACTCTAAGACGATGTCGTCGATGGCCAAGCACGACCCTGTCTCCCTCACTAAGCCAAAACCAGGATGCAAAAATACGTAAGCACTGTAGAGGGGATCCGAGCTGAGAGGGAGCTGGAGATGTTGAGCGCTCAAAACCCCCCAGCGGGAGGACAAAGGAAGTCTCCCTGCTAGACCCTCCGATCCAGTGCCTGCCTCATCTGAAACTCACCTGCACCCTTCAAACCGGCTCGGAGGGAGGAATCTCCACTTAGCCAGCCTGTTCACCACCTATACCCCCCTCACAACTAGGTGAGAGGAGTACAATGTCATTCTCGACAGACCTGTCATCCACAAGTTCAAGGTTATGCTCTCCACGTACCATGGGATCATGAAATTCCCTACCCCTGTAGGCGTGAGGCTAGTGAGAGGGGATCAAAGAACGTCTAGGTAATGTTATGTGACAGCCCTCAAGCGAAAGGAATTGATCACAGTAAAGGAACCAGCCCTCAAGTTCAAGGTTATGCTCTCCAAGATGGGAAATAAGCTCTAGTTAGAGCAGAAATGCCTGGCTAGGCTCCAAATAAAAAAAAAGTGATGTCTGACGAAACACACTAGCTCGTATGATGGAAAATGCGCTCTAGTCAGAGTAGAAATTCTTGGTTAGACTCCAAACAAGGAAAAAGTGATGTATAGGGAAGCATTCTAGCTCGCCAGAATGGAAATGAGCTATAGTTAGAGCAGAAATGCTTGGGTAGACTCCAAACAAGGAAAAAGTGATGTCTGACGAAATAGTCTAACTCGCAAGATGAGAAATGAGATTTAGTTGGAATAGAAGTTCGTGGCTAAACTCTAAAAAGGAAAGGCGCTGACCCGAATAGAGGATAATCGACCAGGTGCCTAAAGAGAAAGGGCTAATCACCGACCAGGAATGTATGGTTTAAACCTTATAAAAGGAAGAGGTGGCCTGACTCTCCCGGGCAAAAATGCCCGATTAAAAGTTAAAAGAAAAAATAAATCATGCTTTTTCTCTCAATCGCTAAACGGGAACTTCGAACGGAGCAGGGGTACCCAGGTAAACGACAAACAAGTTTGAAACAGGCAAGCTCGAACAGATCTCTTGTAGAGGGCAACGTAAACAACTCCTCGAGATTACGACAAGGCTGTCTAACCCGACCTCCTTCAAAGGGGGCAACCCACCATGAAAGGAAAGGAAAAACGTATCCTCGTTACCCAAGATAACAAGAATTATCGCTTAAAATATTCATGCAGTAGGAACGAGGAAAAATCAAAACATCCATCCATAACATGTTAAAACTCAACAATAATAAAGCCATAGAAACTCAAGGCCCAACCAAAAGTTTGAGACCAACAAGGATTAAAACAGAAGCAAGAAAGAAGACAGAACCATCAAAGAAAACACTTTCTCATTCGAAAAGAAAATGAAAAGGAGAAGAAGTGACAACTGTTGGTTGTTGCGGCGCGTGCGCATTAGAAGCGTCTGGTTTGAGGCCATTTAAAAATTAACCTTTAATAAAGTGTTAGGAATATTCAATGTTAGGAATCATATACCTCTTATAGTCTATATCAAGTGTCCTTGTAAAACTGATCGATCCTCTGTCCCACGAAATTATTCCAACGATTAGTAGACTCTAAGATCTACACCAAGATCTTCTAAGTCAGCCCGACTGGTCGCCGCCTTAGCCTGGCCTGATTCCCTCTCTAGCCGGGTGAACTCCCCTTCAAGGTCCCTAAATCTGTCAACCTCCACCTGGATCTTGTCATAAGCATAGCAGAGAGAGTTGAGTCTTTAGTCCTCTTAGTATGCGCAGCCTCGCCCGAGAGGATGTAACGAGCAACCTCTATTACTTGGTCCTCACAACGACCAAGACGCGCGAGCATTGCTGCATTAAAGGTCAAGATCTATAAAAAAAAAAGAGAACTTAGGTCACGGATTAGATATGGCGATAGGAACAAAATGTTAAGAAAATGGTGGAACTTACGTCGACAGTGTGCTCCATGAAGTTGTTAGAAACCCCCACCCCAGACTCCTCGAGGAGACTGATCCCCCCTCATGATTGACGTGCTTCGACCACTAGTCCAACACTCTAGCCACTTCATTTTGAGCCAGAGCATCAGTGTCAGGCTGATCGGCCCCCTCCAAAGACATCATTACCTTGCACTTTTAGCCAGCGTGAGACACCTGCTAGCTAGAGCCTGAAGCAGCGGGACCCCGAGCTCGAGGAAAAGATGTCTTAGGATTCCAAATGATCACCTCCTGAGGCAGAACAAGAACTTGAGGTCACAGAACCTACCCTGAGGAAGGAGGAACATGCATGTTTGTGACACCCCCGACATACTTAAAAAGTGGTGGAACCTGTGGTAACGTCCCAAACACCTTAGGTTGAGGAATGAGAGGAGAAAGCGCAAAATAAACCATCATCCCTTTTGACCGCTCTAATTTCTTAGCTCGGAGCTCATCTATTTTCTAAACCTTTGAGGGGTCCATCTCTTTCCTCTACTTCTTAGGAGAATGATCGTCCGTGGCCATTCCTACGCAGATATAATTGCATTACTAAAAGGTAAAATGACAATAGTAAAGATAATGAAAGAAAAATGAGCGAGGATTAGACTTATATGATCATGAGAATCAATGGACCCTTTAGAACTTAAACCTTGAGCTAAAATTCTTCAAACAGTCTTCGACAGGAAGATCGGTTGTAACGTCCTCTGGAGGATCCAAAACAAATCTACTTGAAACAAAAATTTAGGTCTGAGAAGAATGTTGTAAGCACGAGCCTCGACAGAAAACTCAACCAGGTAGGAAATTCGACCCCGAAGATCCGAGAGATCGGGTGCGTAAACGTCGAATTCCCATGAAAGTTATCCCATAACCCAGAAATCACGAACCACCTGTCTTTCCAATCCTTATACTATGATGAAATTGCGCTCACAGATGACTACTAACATTTTGGACATGTTTATCTAATGCGCCAAAAATCTGAAATCTTTGAAAAGTTCAAAGAGTACAAGGCGATATTGAGAAGCAATTAGGGAAACGAATCAAAACCCTACGATCCGATCGTGTAGAGAGTACTTGATAGGAGAGTTCGAAAACTTTCTTAAGGAATAAGATATTCTTTCTCAACTTATAGTACATGACATTCTAGAACAGAATGATGTGTTAGAGAAAAGCAATCGAACTCTATTGGATATGGTTAGATCCATGATAAGTTACTCATCTCTCCCATATTCATTCTAGGGATATACCTTGGAAACAACGGCGTATATTCTGAACCAAGTTCATGTTGGGGGTTATCCTCTTAAAGCATATGTATTGACATTTTGATATGAAATTTAATGAGGATTACATTTTTCTTATAATTGTTCTTTTAAGTTATTGTTGAATAATTTACATAAATATCAGAAAATTACATATTCATTAATGAGACTATGATCTTCTATTAGTACGAGAGGATTAATATCATAGATGATGAATAAAATTGTCAGCAACAGATTAACGTGTGAAATCTTTAATGAATGGTTGCTAGTACGGTTCACTAAGCATTATAAATGCGTGTGATATATATCCGGATCATTGATATGAATAGACATATTAGTGAATGTACTTTATATAATGCGATTATATATGACTAGACCGATATGAACTAATATCTTTATCAACGTGTTGTTTATCATCAAGATTTAATACACATCAATTAAATGATCATATATAGACTAGTCTGAATCCTGAGTAGTCATAAACTCCTATACATGTCTACTGGATCTTTTGATTCACTCGTTAAAGTTTGTTTATAAAAAAGGCTAGTGACTTTTGTTTTGGAGATTCAGTGATATAGATGGCTGAAAACATGATCTTACAATATTTGGAATCCAAGTTTTCCTAACGGATTGTATATTGGTTCTCTTAAGTGTTAATTCTGGACCTGAATGGTTATTGAGCTCAAATTTGTAGTAAAACTGTAATTAGTCATTCACTAGCGGATTAATGATACTTAAAGATCGAGAGGCAATTAGAAGGGTAAAATGATAATTTTGACCAGTTCTAAGTTACGATCCAATAATTGGAGGACAGAACTACATGATTGATTATGTCAATGGACTACATGAGAATATTTTGTAATTACATCCTATAATAACTAAGAGTTCAATTCCATATTTATAGTGGAGTAATAATAGAATTAATAAATAAGATTATTTAATTAAAAAGTTTAATTAATAATCTAGTTAATTAGAGCTTAGGATTATAGGTCTATGGTCTCCAAGTCACGTCTATACTACGCAGACTATGGTGTGAATATTTCAGGACATGAGAAAATGACTAAAATGTGAAGAAATTTTTATTCTGGGACAAGTACATAATCATAAAATAATTATGTGTGATTAATTAATTAAGAATTAATTAATTGAATTATTTATGTATATAGATGTAATTAATTTTTATTCTGGCACATCAGTTATGCACCATTATACAGTAGGTCTCATTACATTGAATAATTTAAAATTAAATATTAATTTTTAATTTAATTATCCTTAAATATCTGATACGCCATTATTAAGAAAGATATACAAACATTAATTTGATGGCATCAGTCAGATGTGTTAAGTTGAATTAGTTTGTCAGTTCATCAATCAGAAAATTGAGTTAAGAACACAATTGTTCAGAGTGGTTTTTCTCTACGATTAATGGTTATTCAAATCTCAAAAATAATATTTATCATATTCTTTTGGAGAATCATCTCAAAAAAGTTCGTCTCAGTAAATCTCTAGATCTGATGTGTTGAGTACATCTAGAGACAGAAAAAGTGTCTTGTAATATTCTACGTGCTCACACACGTCCTAGTATGTTAATGATTGACTTAAAAGATCTTGGTGTGGATCTCAAAGTCTACTGATCGTTGGAACGATTTTGTGGGATAGATGATCTATCGATTTTGCAAGGACACTTGATTAAGACTACAAGAGGTATTTGATTCCTAGCCTTGTATGCTGTAGATTTAATATATAAATATATAATGGATCTTAACTGATTGAAAAAAGTTTTCAATAAAAAGTTTCTTTTATTATCGTGTCGTTGCACAATTTTTGTTTTAATAAAATATTTGATTTTATTAAAGCTTAATTTTTAAAATGGCTATGCGCCACATGCTTCTGTCGCGCACGCGCCGCGACCACTAACAGTTCTGATCCTAACTTTGAGTCAGGAAGCTTGTTGATCCTCCTGAAAGGGTAAAACCCGTATGGTGTAAATGGATATATAAGAAGAGGAGAGGCACAGATGGAAATTTAGAGACATTCAAAGTTAGGCTAGTAGCCAAGGGCCGCACAAAAAAGGAGGGTATTGATTATGAGGATACCTTCTCGTCGGTGGCCATGCTTAAATCCATATGAATCCTACTGTCCATTATTGCTGCCCTCCATTAAGAAATTTCACAGATGGACATCAAGACTACTTTTCTCAATGTCAATCTTGAAGAGTGCATTTATATGGCTCAACCAGACGGGTTCATGGAGAAAGGCCAAGAGGGCAAGGTTCACAAACTACTGAAGTCCATTTATGAACTTTAGCAAGCGTCTCGTTTGTGGATATCAATTTTGATAAAACTGTCAAGAACTTCATTTTTGAGTAGTTAGTGGACGAACCTTGTGCGTATAAGCTGATACAGGAAGAGAATGTGGTTTTTTGTACGTGGATGATATTTTACTGATTGCGAATGATGTGAAAAATTTGTATGATGTCAAGATTTGGCTTGTAAAAAAATTTGATATGAAGGATCTTGGAGAAGCTGTATTTGTCCTAGGTATTCAGATCAGAAGAACATACAATTGACACTGTCTCAAACATCTTATATTGATAAGGTGATCGATCGCTTAAGTATGCAAGACTCCAAGGAGGGATATCTTCCCTTTAGACATGGAGTCACCCTCTCCAAGAAGCAGTCTCCCAAGACTCCTCAAGAAGAGGAAGCCATGAGAAAGATTTTCTATGCCTCAACCGTAGGAAGTCTCATTTATGCAATGCTTTGCATTAGGCCAGATATTTTCTACGCTATGGGCGTGGTGAGTCATTTCTAATTTTATTTTGTACTTGAGTATTGGAATACTGTCAAGCATATTCTTAAGTATCTTAGGAGAATGAGGAACTACATTCATGTGTATACAGGTATTGACTTGAATATGACGGGTTATACCGACTCCGATTTCAAGCGGACAAGGATTCTAGGAGGTCCAGTTCAGGATCGGCGTTCATCCTGAATGGTGGAGAAGTATCAAACAATCTTACATTGCTGTATCTACCATGGAATCTGAGTATGTGGCGGCTTGTGAAGCTGCAAAGGAGGTTGTCTAGCTTAAAAAGTTACTAAAGAGTCTGGAAGACGTTTAAGATGTTAACAAACTATGACATTTTATTGTGACAACAGTGAGGCTGTAGCAAACTCGAAGGAACCGAGAAGCCACAAAAGATCCAAACACTTAAAGCGCAAGTACCACCTCATCAGAGAGATTGTTCAGCGATGAGATGTTCAAGTAATACACCTATCGACGGTCAACAACCTGGTAGATTCATTCACGGAAACTTTAAGCAGTAAAGTTTTTTATGGTCATCTGCAGGGCATGGAGATATGAGATTGTACACGCCTACTTTAGTCTGAGTGGGAGATTGTTGGAATTATATTCATAAAGTATGGTGTTATAACCATTTATGAGTAAACAATTATTTCATTGACATTTATGTATTTCTAAATTTTATGAATAAAAAAAGTTTTCTTTAATTAAAGTGTGTTTATAACTTTCTTAAGTCATGGAACTGTTGTCAACGAAAGAAGAGTATAGAATGAGCGGTCTTCCAGAATACTCTTCTAAGATAGTTTAGAATGTTATTCACAGTCTCAGGATTAACTGTGCAATCGAATCTAATTACGACTGTAGGTTGAACCAAAAGATGTCGATCTCAGGGCAAAGGAGTAGAGACTCTAACGGTTGACCTAGACATGTTATGAAATATGTTGAGTAGACCAATAACGAATTAGTTTAGAGCAAAGTCATTTATTTAGCTATAAATCTAATTGTTACACCTTAAGGATATTTTCATAATTATTTTAATCATGAGGTGAATATGAAACTCGACTTAGTTACTTGCGATTTTTGATATGTCAAAGGAGTGAGTTCGAATTGTCAGACAATACTTTGACTGTTGCAATTGTGATTCAGCTATGTTGGAGTTACGTGATTCACATATATAGAATTTGTGGTTAGATTGCAAAAGCAACGATATCACCTTATGCTTTATTGATGAGTGTGTGAATAAATAAACTGGGTCTGGTATTCGATAACATGAGTCATTGAACAAGATACAGTGATCTGTATAAGACACTTCACTGATATGTCATTCTTATCCACAGTCAATAAAAAAAGTTAAGAAAATAATAAATAGTGGGGTAGATGGTAATTTTACATCTCTTTCTTGTTACTGCTATTCACGAAGGGTAATATCACAAATATTCTATGGACCATGAAATTCAAATATTTTTTTGCACTGACAGAAAATGTAGCCCAACTAAATCGATATCGGACCTATAGCGGAGTCGTACGATGTCACAATCAAATAGGTCGAAATTTTATGGAGATAAATTAACCGGGTATTTGAATCTCATAGCTTTGTTCATGTGAGTTCATTCAGTCTCGGGAGTAGCTCATAAGAACATGAATGAGAAGCAATGACAGTTGGACCAAAAATGTGTTTTGGACAAATGTACACTTCCCGAGACCATATGAGATGAATGTCATCACTAAATTAGTGAAGAGTAAAATTAATGTTCAAATCAATTATTTTGTTATTTTCTAATATTGGATAATTTGTAAATAAAATTAATTAATTGATATCGATCAACTTAATTCATCAATTTAGACTGATGAATCTGGACACAATTTTAGTTATATGAGAGATGTAAAAATTGCACATCGCAGTGTATGAGGAAGATAAATTTCGGTTTTATCATATAAGGGATTGCATCTTTATCCCTATCCTTATCCCTAAGTGTGTTAATCAGAGTAAAAAAAGGTTCTCTCTCTCTCCTCCCCACTCAGTTGCCGTCGAATCTCACAGTATATGATTATGCATGTTCATTGATTGGTTTATGTTTAACTGGATTAAATGTTTGTGTGATTTTTTTTAAAATTCCTTCCATGACCTTGTTACGGTTCATTAATTTTTCTTCAAAATCTAAAATATGATCCAACTCTTACGACCTTATTCTTGGGAGGAGACTTCAATTGAAACATAAAGTCAAGCTCGTCCAATGTAAGGTACTCACCGAGGTGTAACCTCTAGAGCACCCAACAATCTATCAAAGTCCTCCAGGCGTTCAGAATAAGTTGGGCTATAGCGATACCCGTAGAGGAGAACCACTCCCTCGAGAAAAGGATGTAAGGGAACCTCAGCCAACACTCCAACGAGGCCAAGTACAATCAAGTTCCCCCATGACGCGAGCCACTTACCTTCTCGCCCACCTTAGGCAGCCGCAATTGAACATAGTCTAGAATGTGGTAAGGCCTTTGAATCGTACCCAAATTCATCTTCGGACAAAGAGGAAGTATATTCGTCAGTCCCCCATCGGTCGTCATCTTTACTCAAACTAGCATGGGCCCTCGAGTCATCACGGGAGTCAATAGTTTTTGTGGGCACTTTGATACAGTCCAATCAGTCTACGCATCCCCCGGGATCCTCAATCATGATAGAAATTTGAAGGAAAGGCGAAAAGCAAGGATTAGGGGAAAAGCTCGAGGGGAAGGCAACTTACCATGGTAAATCAACAAAGAGAAGCAAATGTTGATGCAGGAACAAGCAAACACCGGGACGTCTCCTAAAACAACAGAATGAGAGAATGCGAGAACCAACTAGAGGACGACACGACTAAACTCTAACGAAAACCGAAGATGTAGTAGAGGCAGAAGAAAGAAAGGGATCGAGCAAAGAAAATGATCTCTATTTCTGAAGAGTGGAGGCTTTTTTTGGTGAGGGGACGCATCAAAGAGTCAGTGTAGCGTTGCTCGCTCTCTCGCTCGTACGTTCGTATGGTATCATTGTGGTTGTTCAAAAGAATAACCGATTGGGAAGTTTAAAAGGGGAAAGGTCACACATATACCCGTATAAAATGACTGTCAGTATCATGAATAAAAGAGTCTTCAGACCTGGATGGGCAATGGCCCACCAAATCTTTGACGTGGGCAAATGTAATGGTCATTCCTTAACTACCAACGATATGACACCATGTGGAAGGTTTTTACACTAGGAAAAGGATTTGGGAGGCGTGAGCCCCCCAAAAGGAGGAACCAAACTTAGCGAGGTCGATCTTCAAAGAGCTCGGGCCACACCGATCAGTCAGACTAAGAACGAGGTAGAAGAGGTCTTATGTTAGGCATCATCATTACTCGCTGAAAAATAGCATTCCACATGACATCTTCCTATTTGAGATGAGTGTCAGTCAAGGTCAATCGCCATGATGAAGTGTCGACTCAGCCCCCACGCAGTCACATCATCCACGTCTAGCATGATTGGTGGGATATCGACATTAAATGTCTACTTCTTTATATCAGCTCGGTAGACAAAAACATTAATGGCTTCCCCCGACTCGTTAAATCGAAGGAAGGTCATCACTTCTCCCAAGCTTCTGCAACACACAACCTTCTTTAAGGCTATAGGTATAAATACCACATCTACAAGAGTGCAAAGTAAGTAACTCACCCCTAAGGAAAACTCTACCAAAATTACTCCAGAATACTGACTTAGACATCAGAGGCTCTTAGGCGAGGAAACAATCCCCGGTTCTTTTCGTCTTGAGAGTTCTTTGTCTGTGTTTTGTTGACTCCCATGCTGAGAGAGTTTATGTGAAAGAACGAGCTCACATAAAGCTTCAATGTTGAACTTTTCGATATAAACATCAATTACATTCATTCTTACAAATATGCACCATCTCATTACATAAGAGTGACAACTACAATAGTATCGCTCCAACAAAACATTCTATTATGAAATGTAATAAATAGCTTTATAAGGAGAAAGACTTGGTAAACATATCATAAGCTTAGAGAAATAAGGGCTTTTTACATAGATAATATTATGTTTAGTTAATACAAAAAAGTCTCACGTCTTTAATTGACATGAAAAATAAAACTTTTCAGTGGCCTCACAAAATATTTAACATTTAATAATGTGAATGATTACTATTATACCCTTTAACACTATTTTTCTCTCTCATCTCTCCTAAAATGTATCTCCCACACATTAGAATTTCACTCTCCTCTCTCATAAAACTTTTCAAAATTTTCTCTATATTATGTCCTATAATTCTAGAATTCTATCTATCAACTATCTCAAAATATTCAAAAAATTTATCTCACTTCTCTAAATTCTTTTTAGAACTTTTTAAAACCCGTGAAAATCCTGTGTATATATAATAAATATACATATATTATATAAAACATCCACACGTGTGGGTATAATGTGTTTTATTATGACATATACGTATATATATTGGTATATATAATGTAACACATATAACATATTATGTGTAGGCAAGTGTATACAACGTATGTGTGTGTCAATATATATATATATATATAATGGCATATATAACTCTGTAATATATATATATATATATGTTATGTACAATATATAACATGTATATACTACTTTAGTGTGTTAATTTTTTTTAAAAATTTTTTTATGAACATCCTCTACTATCCCCCAATATCTTAAAAAATGTTCTCTCTCCTCTCCACTAAAATTTTAAAATTCAAAAATCAAAGTAGTTGGATCAGCTAAATACATACAAAAAAACATATAAATAATATCTATTAATGGTAAGAGACGTATTTGTGTTTAAAATTTAAAAAGTGTTAGATATTGATTGATAATGAAATAGCTCAACCTCGTGACAAAGCCCAGGTATGTAAAGGGTGAGCTCATCATCGTTCACAGCGGCCCGTTAGGTGACACTGATTTGGGTCCATCGAGCGAGGCTCGCCAGGAGTAGGGCTCCTGAAAGCCGAAGGTTGCATGCTCCAAGGACTCATACCAAGAGACATTTGAATTTAGGGAGAGCTACAAAGATGACTCATTTGGATCATCTATATGGTCAAATGGTCGTTCAACTTTTAAATTATAAAAATGACGGGCGGCCTGATAGTTAATGGTGAATAAATTTACCATACGGCACGTACTGAAAAGGGCCGAGAAAAATGTGCTACAGTTATGCGCATAACTATATATGCAATTTAATGAAATAGTGAGTTTAATGGAAGGGAAGAAAATCGGTTATGAGTAATGTATATAAATTAGATACGTATAATATCTAATTTAAATATTGATTTGGTTTTGTGTATGAACACCAGAATAATCTGAAATATTGAACACCCTTACATTGGCTATGCGTAATGTGTATAAATTAAATACATATGATGTCTAATTTAAATAATGATTTTTTTTTATGAACACCAGAATAATCTGAAACAATGAACACCTTAATATTGGCTATGCATAATATATATAAATTAGATAGCATATGGTATCTGATTTTAATATCATCGCGTAAAACAAGATCTGAAAAAAAGCGTGTAGTGTACCATAGGATAACTAAAACACAGCTGTCGTCCAATTGGAAAAGAGGAGAAAAACTAACACGCATTGTATGTACCATATAGAAATGCACTTTCACATTTGGATATCTTATGGAGCCCACATGTATAATCAAAGGGTAATTTAACACTCTGTTTGGTACAGGATGTGTGCGGTAATCGATCCCCTTCAAATAGCTGCATTCCACTAAATTCACATCGAATCATATCATGATACGTTGCATAAAATTTCACAACTTAATCTTCTTCCTCGAGGATTTTCTGCAACAAAAATATTGTTTCTCTTTCTTTTCATTTTTACAATTTGCCTACCACCCCGTGGTTCATCAAGGCACGTCAAGGCCGTTATGTCCTGATAACAGCCACGACGATGATGAATCTAAGTAGGACCGTTATATCAAACGGTAATGATAACGGAGCCCTCTAATGGCGACAAAGATGAAGATAAAGATGCGAGGAATAAAGAAAAAACAAGAGAGCTCTCTACATGGGCATAAGAGGAAAAAAAGAGAAAAAGATTAAAGATAATTAAATCATATATTAAAATTGGCCATATATGTAAATAAAGAAAGAAATAGACATTTATGTAGAACGACCTACTAAAAGTGATGAAATGTGTAATTTTCACTTGAATTTAATCCTTAGAAATCGATCCATTCCTGTCGGGATCTCAATAGAAGGTGATCTGTTAACGTAATCGGACCGTCCATTATAAAATGAATGGTCACGACCTTAACGCTTGTGTCGGGGTGAAAAGATAACTTCTTTTTTTCTTTTACTTTTCCTATGTTACATTTGAGCTCACGTGTAACATGATCCTCTCATGTTCATGGAACAGGAGGAGATCCTGATACTTTTTTTATAGAGCGAGGCTCGCCCTACTATTGACATATCATGTTTAGGTAACGAAGACGTTTCATGTTTCTTCTACGTAGATAGTATTTGGAATTGAGACAGTGTCTCTGTAGAGTCATAACTTTCCAAAATTGAAAAGATATCACCTTTAAATCCTTATTCTCCAAGTTATGGGAACTAAGTGAAGGTTTAATTTGATTAAGTGAAATATCATTTTTTTATTTGTTTGGTAGTTGAATATAAATTATAAAAGATGACAATTATCTTAAAAAAGATAAATTTATACATAATTTTAGCATTAAACTTAGGGTTTTTGCTAAAATAGAACCCTACACTAAGCATTTTATAAAAATAGACACTAACACTAACTTTCACTTATTCTGACCCTTGACCCACATTCAATACAAAATCATCTTGTGAAGTTACCAAAAAACCCCTTCACGAATTCTAAACGACGGCTTTGAAAAAAGATGATTACACAAAATCCCACCACTTCGTCTTACTGTTACTCTCTCTCTCTCTCTCTCTCTCAAAGTCGCATCATCTCTCTCTCTATAAATCCTTGAGTCTTTGTCTCCCACGACAAGGAAAAACAATAAGGTAAGTTTTTGGGTTCCTGAGTTTTTGGGTTCCTGAGTTTTTGTTCTTGATTTTGAGATTTTTTTGGATTCCGGGGAGTTTTTTCTGGGTTTCTGAGGTTTTTTTTCTATATTTCTACGTTTCTATTTTTTATGGATGTATGAATCACAACAAGGTTGGCTTTTTTGGGTTTCTAATATTTTTTTATCTGAGTTTCTGAGTATTTTTTCTACTGGGGTTTTGAGTGATGATTTCTGGGTTTCTGTGGTGTTGGTCTTGGTAGGTGTCTATTTTCTGAGTTCCACTAGGGTCGGGTACCCCTCGCGTAGCTACACGCAGACTACACGTGGGCCGTGTAATCCTCATGTAGGCTACGTGAGGACTACACGGGGGTTGAACAAGCCTCGTGTAGGCTACACGAGGCTTGTTCAACCTCGTGTAGCCTACACGAGGACCACATGAGGGTTTAACAAGCCTCGTGTAGGCTACATGAGGAATATACCAGAATCGTGTACCCCTCGTGTAGTCTACACGAGAACTATACGAGAATCGTGTACACCTCGTGTAGTCTACACGATAACTACACGAGCATCAGGTACATTTTCTTATGTTATGTTTTCCTTGAATATTTTACAGGTTATGGATTCATTAAATATACACCTAAGATACGTCCATGACGTTAACACAATTCCAAAAGCAATAGTCAATAAAAGTACAATACCCACTGTATAGAGGTTATCAAGACCATGTTGACAGCGCATCAACTCTCCTTATTTAGGGAGACATGCTTTGGCCATCTCTTTGATCTCACATCCCTGAAGGTTTCAGCAACCGTCTGCCACCAGTTGTTGGTCAGGGAGGCCGAATATGTCAATAACACTCCATTTGAGGAGAAAATTTGGTTTCTTGTCAATGAAGAACCACTGTGCTTCTCCAAAAAGGAGTTCTCGTTGATGATCGAACTAAAGTTCAGTGAATCCTGAGATGAGAAGAAGACCCGTGGCCCCAATAGACTCTCTGATATGCAATTTCCTAAAGCCTAATCAATAACCATGGCTGAGTTGGAAGAGAAGTTTAAAAACTCTAAATATAAGTCAGATTCTGATGGGGTCAAGATGGCTCTCATTTATTTGCTAGAGCATTTTGTGTTGGGGAAGGAGAATCGTACCCTAATTGAGAAGAGATGGTTGGTTTTGGTTGACGACCTTGAAGCGTTCAACCAATATTCGAGGGGAGAACTCTCTTTCTAAAAAACCATGAAATCATTATTAGTTATGAAGAATACAAAAGCTATTTTTGGTGATCTTAAAGATCAAGAAAAAAACACAGAAATCCCCCGCTGCTGTTCATGTGTATTCACTCAATGGATGTCCATTTACCTTCGAGATACAATTTATTTAATTCTATGTAATGATGTATTGAAATATTTAAGTGTCGAATACTGAATTACTCTCTTTTCTAATTAAGCATGGGTATTTGAAACTATCCCCTTGGTGGGTAGTTTGTATGGTAACCAGGTTTCAACTAAGGTAGCCAATGATTCTCAAGTGGTGTACGACCACAATAGTACCGGTTGAGAATATTAAAAAAAAATTGAAGGAGAATGTATGTTGGCAAGTTAATCTATATTACTTTCACATATATTGATTTATATTTCTTGTATTTTTAGTTGACAATTATTTACTTGGTCCCTACTGAGGAGGAAGAAGAAAAATACTTATGGACATCAGTGTTGGTGATTTGTTTCTGCAAGTGTGATTTGTTTTTGAACTTGTGATTTGTTGGTGATTTGTTTCGTGTAATCTATGAGCCTCGTGTAAACTTCGTGTAGACTATACGAGGCATTCACGCTCCCTCGTATGGACTTCGTGTAGACTACACGAGGCCTTCACTGACCTCGTGTAGACTTCGTGTAAACTACATGAGGCCTTCACGCTCTCTCGTGTAGACTTCGTGTAAACTACACGAGGCCTTCACGTTCCCTCGTGTGGACTACACGAGGCCTTCACGCTCCCTCGTGTGGACTACACGAGGCATTCACGCTCCCTCGTGTGGACTACACGAGGCCTTCACGCTCCCTCGTGTGGACTACACGAGGCCTTCACGAGTCTCACGTAGACTACACGATGCCTTGATGGGCCTCGTGTAGACTTTGTGTAATCTTCGTAGCCATTTTTTATTGACATTGAGGATTTAATTTTTTTCTCGTGACATTAAAGGAGAACTTGTCTGGCCAAATGATAGAGTTTGAGCAAGATCCCGCTGGATGGGATATTGCATTGATGATCAGCTCCAGTACCTAGTCTTCAGACTACAGATGAATTTTGGAAGGAGTTGGGAACAAATAAAGTTATCTTTCCAATGAATGTGAACCGCAGTCATTGGATTGTGATTGAGTTTGATTTGATTGGCCAGTGTATTTGTGTTTATAACTCGATGAACATGCCATATCAACGCTCCTTGTACATTGAAATAATGAAACCATTCCCATGAGTCATTATTTTCTGAATCTGCAATTCCAAATACTGTTGGATATACTTGGTTGTTCCCATCCTTTACTGTTGCAACAAATAATACCCCTTTGTATTTGGCTTTTAAGGCGGTTGCGTCTTTATGTATGTTTGTCCCTGAAAAATATTTAATGTTACTGTATTAAAATCGGCAGAGTACACAGTGGACAAGATGCGTACACGAGGTCCGTGTAAACTACATGATGAATACACGAGGTCTACGTAACCATAGTGTAAACTACACGATGACTACACAAGATCCGTGTAACCATGGTGTAGACTACACGATGCCTACACGAGGTCCATGTAACCATTGTGTAAACTACACGATGACTACACGAGATCCGTGTAACCAAGGTGTGGACTACATAATGACTACACGAGGTCCGTGTAATAAAGGTGTACACTACAAGATGACTACACGAGATCTTTGTAACCATCGTGTAGACTACAAAATGACTACACGAGGTCCGTGTAACCATCGTGTAGACTACACGATAACTACACGAGGTTTGTGTAACCATGGTGTAGACTACACGATCACTACATAAGGTCCCATGTGTAGTACTCGTGTAGACATTATGATGGTAAAATGAAAAATAAGTACCTGAATTTTTTTATTTTAACATGTGACAATATGTTGGAAGCATCTTGTAGTTGTCTTCAGGAGACCATCAAACTAATTCCAATGCTTATTTCCTAGCCCTCCATGTCTTATGGTAACTTATGTTGACATCAAAATCAAACCGAACATCTTCAATTGTGTCTTTTGGCCTATATATACGTCCGACACCCGTGTATTTGGACCGTGTAGAATGATCAATCAATGAATATGTAGCCTGATGTTGTTCATGTCTCAAAACTTCAAACGTGCATATATGTGTATTGATGAACTTTGTAACTTTGAAATATGGACATATTTTCAATTTCATGGCCCGTTATCTCCATTAGCATGTTTTTTCAACATATACAAGTACCAATATTGACTGGCTTGACTAGAAGATCCGAAACTCAACATTTCTTCGGATGGACATCATACGAGCAACCTTAAGCAGCTTGGCTTTATCACTGTACAAATCATCCATATTTATTATGTCTGATACAAGTTTATTCAAATCAACCCGGTTCTCACTGGACCCAGGACGTTGTTCATTCAAATCAGGTTGTGATGGTGGACAAGTGGCCTCGGGCTCAAGACCAGTATTCAAGTCCGGAATTGTTGTATGCTCGTCTCCATTAATAGCTTCATCATGGTCATCTCCACGGATTGCATCATTATACGCCCCCTGATCAAAACCATCATCATCATCTCCATCAACATCAACATTCTCATCCTCAAAAACATTATAATTGCATGACCAAAAGCATCATCATCATGATAGTTCCTTTCAAAATGATCAAAACTCTTAAAGTGAGTAATGCTTTCATGTAGAGATTGTCGTGATATTTGTGTTTTAGAACCTAACTTTGATAAAATTCTGTAGTTACAGGAACCCGAGGTTGTTGTGACATTATGGTTTGAGGAACCGAGCTTTGAGATAAAAAAATTTAGGCTTGGTACTTACAAATAGTGGGTTTCTAAGTGATTCTGATCCATTCTAGTTAACAATGAATTGTAAATCTCTATCCTTTAAATTTTCAGCATAAGGGCAGGGGGTGTGACTTCTATAAAAACATTTGATGGACATATCATATTTTAAGGGGTCTATTTGGAGTCCTTCATGCAATATACCCAATAGCTCGTGGTAAGTGCAGTTAGTAGATATCTCTAATAATTTGGTCTTCTCTCCACTAAAAGACCATGTTGTACCATTTTCACCCAATCTCCATCATGGATTACAAAAAGTTGAATTTCAGACATATCTGTATATACATTAATGAAGGAAGTCAGTAGAAGGAGACTACAGAATTAAATAGAATATTATAGGATGATCGTGTAGTGTACACGAGGCTTTCACGGGCATCGTGTAGTTATAATGTAATGTACACCACACGATGATCATGTAGATCTCGTGTACTGTAATAAGTCCTACACGATGACTACATAATGCTCGCGCAGTTCCATCGTGTAGACTACACGAGGACTACACGATGATCGTGTGTACACGAGGACTACACGAGGATCGTGTAGTGTAATCGTGTAGTGTACACGATGAGTACACCATCATCATGTGGCCATCTTGTACTCTACACGATAACACTACACGATGATCGTGCAATCCTCGTGTAGTGTGATAGATGTTACACGATGCTCGTGAACTACTGAAGAAGTTCTTGATGCACTACACGATGAGCGTGTAGTGTACACGAGGTCTACACGAGGCTTTTGTACCATGCATGTAGTCTATAAGATGACTACACGAGGCTCGTGTAGTACTCGTGTATACCTCATTTTACACTACACCATCATCTTATAGTTATCATGTACAATAAATGAACTTCAGAAAAGAAGAAAACAAATAAATATTTTCAGAAAACTCATGAAAGTGAAAACCCATGAAAGAAGGAAGAAAACAAGTAAATGTTTTCAGAAACAAATAAAACAAAACTTATACATGTTTCAGAGAGAAGACCTAGCAATCATTTGCTGTTGCAGGAAGAAGGAAGAAGACAAAGAAGAAAATGAAGAAGAAGTAGAAAAAATGAAAAACAAAGAAGAAGAAATGGGATGTGGTGGGTAAAGAGATTTTGAATGTTAAGTGAATAGATCATGACATTTGATTAGACAACTTGTAAGAAGGGCAATGACGGAGAAAAGTGAAAAAGTGAAGGAAAAGTGGGTCAGGGGTAAGCGAAAATTAGTGTTATGGTCTATTTCTATAAAATGGTTAGTGTAGGGATCTACTTTAACAAAAAAATCCTTAAATTTGGTTCAAATCCTAAATACGAGACATCCTCTACATAGATTAACATGTTTTGTAATCCACTTTCCTCTAAACACGCATTAATTTCATCCCAAAAAAACGTACGTCAATTAAATATGTAAAAAAAAAAATCTTAGTCAGACTAAGGTTTACGATTCAGTCTCATGTGGTACAGAAACACCATGAAACAAGTGGTAAGATGTAACGTTTCTTGAGGAAAACAGCAAAAAGAAAAAAACACATGAATAATGTTCTCTTGACTCGAACAAACAGACAATACTGTGGAATAATTTCATGGTTTCTGGTCTTGGAATTTTATATTTACTCTCTCATGAAACTTCTCATTTTGATATGAAAAAAAAACAAATGGTCATTTTGCTTTCCTCTCCATAAATTTCATCTTGGAATGACCTCATTGCAATTTTTTCATCTTTTATTAATCTAAGCACTCAAAATATATTTTTATTTTTTTATATGAGCACAATTATGTAACATTACGATGTTAAAGTGAGACAACACACTTTACATTCAAATTTTTTTTATGTGATTATTTAATAAATCTAAAGCACGATCACATACAATATCAACTTATATAAGTGTTTTATCATCAAGATGTTCATTTATAGAGCAGGGTTGGGACGCTGCTTCCAAGATCCACGATCACATACAATATCAACTTATATAAATGTTTTATCATCAAGATGTTCATTTATAGAGTAGGGTTGGGACGCTGCTTCCAAGATCCCTAACCGTCTCAAGTAACCCAGAGGTTGGAAAATGAGTACGGAAATCTGCAGGTTTGTATGTTCGGAAAAAGATAGCTCGGGGCGCTCCGTACATGTCGGCCTAGTCATTACTAGTCGATAGGAATATTTCACGTGCCCTCGTGGTATTGAATTTATGACCAGCCTGTCCAATCATCGCCCTGCATGTCACAAACACAACTTTTAAAACCCTTCAAGTCCTCTCACGTCAGTTCGAGGGATAAAGCATTAAATGCAAACTCTCTTCTCAACCAATCAGAACAGTTTAGGATACTCAAACTTTTTCAACTAGTCTCGTCTAGCTATGTCACGTGTATAGATACCTCATCCTTAAAAAATTAAAGATAAATTCACTCAACATTTACAGAAACTGTGCAAAATTTTCTTCACACATCTAACTTAATATTTAGAGGTCATTAGAGGAGGAAACTCATCCGATGATTACCTCTCATCTTTGGATTTTTTGCTCTTACGTGTGCAAAAATACTAACTCAGACCCACATGCTCTTAAGAATTTCAACGAAGTTCATATGGAAAAAAATGACAAAAAATAGGTACAATTTTCACGTCTCTCATTACATTAAGACATGGAGTAATCTTTATACAATTGTCGGTGCGCTACTGTTTTCGATATTGGGCAATACGATTAAGAACCTGTTTGTTCTCTAAGAAAGTTAAAGAAAATCTGTTTGTTCTTTAGGAAAGAACAAAGAACTACACTAATTTAGAACTAAGACTCTTGCTGAATTTCTGATGCAACAGTTTTGGCCCAGAATCTGAGATGATTCTTCATGTCAATAGCCGAATCAACCTTTGGCATTTTCAGATTCAATAATGGCGAATCTGGTCTCCTAATTATCCATGCTTCTGACAAATAAGGCCTCAATGCAGCTCCCTTTTCTTCACTTTCTTCTTCTAAATCTTCAGCAGATTCAATTGAATTGCGTATTATTTTCTGGTTTTTTCTGTAAGAACAGAGTCTCTTCAAACCAGGGAGGAGATTTGTCATTTGGGGGCTGAAGTTTTCTTTCTTAAATATAAAACCCATATCCATAAACCCTTTGATTTCCTCAAGCTCTAAATCTCCAATGCTTTTGCAGCTCATTGAGTTGGTCATTTTTCTCATTGAAGCAGAGCTCAAGCTTCTGAGATTCTTTGGTCGGTTTTGAGTCAACGGAGACGAAGATTTTGAACGAGTTCTGCTACTGTAAAGACTCGGTCTGCTTTTTCTTTCACTTTCTTCCATTTGGGCAATTACTTTTTCCTCCTCTTCGTTTTCTTCGTTCCGGGGCAGAGAAGAAACAGGGGAGATTTCTAGAGAGAGAGAATTTGGGGGTAAAGGGAGGGTTGATGATGGACAAGAATGGAATTTAGGAATTAGGTGATGGGTTTCGAGTTTTTTGGGAGTGTTTGATTGGATTGGGTCAGACGAAAGGATTATTTGGTGAAACCAAAGGCGATCCATGGTTCCTATGAGACACAGAGTATAATTCTTAGCCATGGAGAGAGAGAGAGAGAGAGAGAGAGAGAGAGAGAGAGAGAGAGAGAGTGGTGGTTGGAGAGGAAGAAGAGAGAATAAGTGAGAGAAAATGAATGAGGAAGTGGGGACAACGTTGGACGAAGAAGGATGTGGTCACAAGTGAGTGGATTTCACAAACTTTAATTCACACATTTTGTACATTTTTATTTTAGAATTTTTTAATATAGACAAATTTACTACTATTATGTTAAAAAATAATCAGATTTTTAAAATATAGATAAATAACAGGTTGAAAAGGTCAATAAATTTAAACGATAATGACTTTAAGCTATATAAAACAATTACATTGTAAATATTAGTCAATCGAATGTAAGTTATTGATATATTAATTTATATACTTATAATTAAAGAAACTATATATTTTTGAAATTTAAAATTTAAATTTACCATATTATCAACAACTACAATAATAAATGATAATTCAAAATAACTTTAAATTTATTTAGGAATAAATTATAAACAATAAATGTAAAATATTATTTCGTAATGAAATCAACTTCAATATCCATCTTTTGTGTCAATTTAATCAAAAAACGTAAGTCATTCGATTTAGAAAATTAAAATAAAAAATAAAAATTTAAAGATTATAATTCATAAAATCAATGAAGTATTACCGAAATTATAAATACAAATTGAATAATGAGATAATGAAACATTAATTGTTTAAAACAATAAAAAACAATCTAAGATATTATCATAAAATATTTAAAAATTAAAAAATTCCTACAAATCAGCTCCAACATAATCATTTATCAACCAAGTAATTAATGAGGTTTCTAAAATTAAATAAAAGGTAAAAAATCCCGAAAATATCATTAACCACAAATACATCGATTTTAAATTTCAATATTATTACAATCCCACCTAAAATGGTAAACAAAGAAGATAAATAGTCTTTAACCATCAATAATTAAATTAACAAGAGTTTGAAATCCACGTTGAATTGGTGAAACAAATAGTTTTTTTCTATAAATCTTTAAAAATTGATTAAAAAATAAGATGAATGACGAAAAAAGTTAATTGCGTGTGAACCGGTAGATCTAATGTCGAATTATGATATTTTTTTTTCATAATAATGAAAGATAATCAATTAAACTAAATCAGCTAAAATTATGAAAAATCGTCTTTATCCTAAATATTATCAATTGGTTATGGAAAAATATATTTCCATAACCATAAACCCATAATTAGTAATTGAATATAATAATAGGGTAAATATAAATATAAATTTCATATTTAATTTACTGTAAATATATAAATTAATTTTTTTATTGTACTAATTAATTATAGTGAACCCACACAATCAATAATTCGTAGCAATTTTTTGAGGATAAATCTATCAACATGAAGTTAGAGTAAATAAACCGGTGATGTGACATACCAAAAACTATCATTAACCTAATAAAAAATGAGTTATTTCATAACTATTACTTTTTGACTTGTTTATTCGATACAATTTCTTTTTATTTTAATTACAAAAACATGAGATAAAACAAAACAGACACTAAGCGCTCATAATGGATAATAGAAATCCTTAACGATGATCAGATGAAATGTAATCATACGTGCAACAGAAGATTTATGGTCTAGTTATTACATTCTAAATGCAGCTTGATTTGTAAAATGCTTTCATTCTTCACGTATATCAATAAAAATAATTTAAATATATCATTTGTATACAGGAAGCGGGCATTTGGTCTAGTGGTATGATTCTCGCTTAGGGTGCGAGAGGTCCCGAGTTCAATTCTCGGAATGCCCCCATTTCATTTGTTTTATCATTTTTATCCATAGCTGGACTCAGATGTCGATTCGGGCCCATCTGCGCCTCGATGAAGATTGACATAGGAGCAAGCTGGGGCTCGTTTGGAACGAAGCTTTGTTGTTTGGGAAGATAGCATAGATATGTTATGTTTACGGTATTAATTTAGTAACTGGATTAAATAAAATTGAAATAGATAAATAATTATTTTTATTTAATTTTATTTAATATTTTTATGATTTATCTATAATACTCTTATCTCATGTTTATACTCAAAATTTTTAGTTACTTTTTAATTTTAAATATGATAAGTTCTTTAAACATAGATTGTTATAATAATATTTGTTTAATTAAATATGAATTTCATATTAAGTTAACAGTTTGTTATTATAAATTAATAAATAATATTTATATTATGATGAAACTTAAGTAAAATATTAACAATCAAATAATATGTATAACATTTATTTAATGTATAATATTATATTATCATTTATTTAAAATAATATTAATATTTATTCTGTATATGATATAATATTTAGAGTGTTAACACATAATATGATATTAACGTTTAATCAAAATATGATACAAACGCTAACAAATACATTAACAACCAAATAATATGATATTAACAACTTTTTTGAATGATCTAAAATTGAATGAATAACGTATTAACATTGTATTAATATTTATTTAAGATCGCAGCTACTTCTAATATTGTATTAATATTTATTTAATACAATTATGAACAGTAAAAATTGGTGGAAGGAGAACCTAAGTTTGGAGAAAAACATCAACGGTAAAATTTGCAAAAAATAAATTATCCGTAGCCTCTATAACTACTCTTATGAATATGAGATAATTGATGTCATTACTATGTAATTCATTAATTAAATAATGCAAAATCTGAATATATATTACAAATAAGGGTATTTTCGACAACCCACAACTTACTTAAACTACACTAGTTAAAAATTATTATTTATCTACTACATATTTTTTAGGCTAATTAATAACTTACCTCTTAGAAAGTCATATATTTACTAAGATTTCTGTTGTTGTTTATGCACATCAAAGCATGCAAGACAATTGTTTTAATTAATTTAATTAAGTTACATTATTTTTTTTATTAACTTCATTCTTTTACTTGATTGAAATTTTCATTTGTTTTATATAAGTGAAATGCATATTCTCATGTATTTGGTATTTTTTAAATATTTATAATTGATCGACATGTTAATGAGTGTGTATTAATTTTTTGTGATACAGTTATCAAATAATAATAAAAAATTGCAAGTTTGTATTTTGTAAATTGTAATTACACTATAAGTTGTGATGTGAAAAATATATTTCTAATAGATAATTTTAATTATTTTCTCTATTGCGCCGTGTTAGACAGACTCAGATGGACGTGACGGTGTGTTACACGTAAGGTTATGACTCACACTCGTCACATTCACACGTAATAGTGAAAAGTAGACGGATTGGAAGGGAATAACACATTTATTGGACTGCACAATTAGGAATCTGACACACCTAATAAGTGTGCCATGCAGATCGGCCCACCAGACCACGCATATATCCAAAGACACAGTGTCATGCCGTGCCGGCCTGTTTGGCACTAATGGCTCGTTTGACAGTCAAGATAGTACTAGATAGCACTATACTAAATTTGTCAGACTATATTATATTGTACTGGATTGAATAATAATGTTTAGTGTTTGGTGCGGTATTGTTAAAAAATTGTAACACTTATGTAATGTTTGGCATATCATAGTACTAGATTGTAAAACTATTTTTCGTGATTTGATCCACAAAAGCCTATTTGAAACTCATTAACATGTTATTTACATTTTCAACTATAAAATAAATTATCTAATTTATGCTATATAATAGTAAATTTTAACTAATCCATTTAATTATAACAATAATTAATATACCAAAAAATTTCATGGAAAAGTGATTGATGCGAACACAATTAAAACAATCAATTGCACATAGGAAAAGAGAAAAAAACAACAACAGATGCACAATAACACAGCCAAATGAAGACCACTAGCCAAACGAATTTTCTCTTCAGATAAAAATGCAAGACCTAAATTGCAGGGGAGATCACCGCCAAATTAAAAATGCAAGAAACCCAAACAACTTATGTGGTTTCCATTGTTGGGTTATGAGGATTGGGCTAGACGAAGAGAAAATTGAAATAGAAAGATAGATAGGGAGAAAGACAGAAAGACAAACGAGGGAGAGATTGCTCTTGCAGAAACGAAGCTTCCTCGACGGGAACGAAGCTTCACCGGCGGGAACGAAGCTTCACCGGCGGGAACGAAGCTTCGTGTGGTTGCTGGTCTCCATTATACGTGTTCACGGTTCGATTCAACGATAAAACCGAGCTGTGGTAAAAGAACCCACCCGAACTGAACCGTGAGTTTTAGTTCCATAAAATTTTAAATAAATTTTAAACGATATTATTGAAAACATATATGAAATTAAAAATTTTGTTTCAATTTGGTTCGATTGTATAAGAAATTATATATAAAAAATAAAAAAATATATAAATTTAATGTTTCGGTTCGGTTCAAAAACCACCAAATTTATTTAACTAAACCGAACTGAAACTTCGATTCTCTCATTTTCCCGAACCGAACACGTATAAAGAACTGATTGAGCTGATCATTTTTTATTTTGTTCGGTCAATTCGGGATAATTTTGAACACCCCTAGTCTCCATGAGTATTCAGTTTTATTTTTTTAATCCCGTGTAGTCCCTCCTAAAAAGAGGGGACTAAATTATTTCATGTAGGTGAGACTAAAGAGTCTCACTGTATTAATTAATATGAATTTCATATTTTTATCAAATGTCAGATAATACGAAAATAATACTTTCATGCATTTAGTATCGTAAAGTTTCAAAATTTTTTACCCACTACCAAACAAGCCCCGAGTTACTGGACCAAATTACTAGTTTCAAAATTTTGAGAAAAAAAGTAACACCAAAATCAAGGAGTTTTTTTTTGACAAAACAAATGTGTCAAAAATATTTATGGTTAATTTTTTGTTTATTGGGGAGGATTTGGGTTCAGACAGTACAGGCTGTGGGTTTACTTTCTTAGGAACCGCTTTCTGTGTTGGTTGCCCGATAAGGCATAACCGATCCAGAGAGAGTCTCGAAGCAAAAGAATTGAAGAAGATAATTCTTTGTTTTGATACTCAGATCGGAGGGAAAAACAACAGAGCAGAAGATGAGTGTAATCGACATCCTGACCAGAGTCGACGCAATCTGTCAGAAATATGACAGATATGACATCGAAAAGCAGAAGGATCTCAATGTCACCGGTGACGATGCCTTCGCTCGCCTCTATGGCGCCGTTGAAGCTGACATCGAAGCCGCTCTTCAGGTTTTACTCTGATCTCTCACTTTCCCCCAAAAAATTTCAGTTTTAATCCAATGTAATCGCTGATATAGAAATTTAGGTGAAAATCAAGAGGGGGAAATAAATTGAATTTTATATAGGTACTGGTTCGTTGATCTCGACCTAATTGTGTGTACATTCTGTGGTCTTGTCTAATACATGAAAGTGCAATCTTTGCCTGAAGGAGATTAGGGTTTGTTTTGAGCATTATTTTGATTTGTAGAAAGCGGAGCTTGCTTCCAAGGAGAAAAATAGAGCATCTGCGGTAGCGCTGAATGCAGAGATTCGTCGCACAAAGGCTCGATTGCTTGAGGAAGTTCCCAAGTTGCAGAGACTGGCTGTCAAGAGGGTTAGTCTTGAGTTTCAATTTCATCAGCAAATTTTCTATTTCTTCATACAATTCCTGATTATGTACTTCATGAAATTTACCTGTTGCTTCTTAAAAAAGTATGTTTTTCGGTTAAAAGTGTGGTTATGAAATATCATCGATTATACCTTTGTGTAGCTTCATTGGTTCGTTTAACCATGGCAAAAGGAATTGAATTCCATCATTAATATGATGTAATTTTAATGTAATCCTACAACTACTTACAGGTGAAAGGACTGTCAACTGAAGATCTTGCGGCTCGTAATGATTTAGTCCTCGCATTGCCGGATAGAATTCAAGCTATATCAGATGGGACTGCAACTGCGCCCAGAACCACAGGAGGTTGGATATCCTCAGCTTCTCGCACTGAAATCAAGTTTGACTCAGGTATTTTATTGAACTATATGAAAGTAAGTTTCTTTTTTCTTTTTGGTGTTTTTTCTCACTTGTTGGTTAGATCCTTATAATTAATAATATGTTCAATTCTAACCAAAATGAATGCTTATCTGCATGATTGAGTTGACTATAGATGGACGGTTCGATGATGAATACTTTCAACAAAGTGAGGAATCAAGTCAGTTCAGACAAGAGTATGAAATGCGTAAAATGAAGCAGGCAAGAATATAATACAAGTTGAACTTTTGTTACCCATAATTTTTTTGGTAGAATGGAGGTATTTATGTATTAATCATTTGTACCTTAACCATTGGAGGTCTCCTCACTTTATATATTCTGGAGTTATGCAGGATCAAGGACTGGAAATGATATCAGAAGGGTTGGATACGTTGAAGAACATGGCTCATGACATGAATGAGGTTAACTTAGTTCCTTTTTTGTTCACATTTTCCATTGGAACTTCAACAATGTGGTCATTGTACTATGTGTATGTGCAGGAAATAGATAGGCAAGTTCCATTGATGGATGAAATTGACACCAAGGTAAGTCAAAGTTCAGTTCCTTGCAGTACTGAAATTAGTGTAGAAATTTTAGTTCATAACTGAGCATTTTTGACATTTGGTCAGGTGGACAAGGCAGCATCTGATCTCAAGAATACCAATGTTAGACTGAAAGACACAGTTAACCAGGTTCTTGTGCTGCAATTTTCTTCATCAATTCATATTTGTTGTTCTGTTTCCTATAAACATAATGATATATAAATTCTGCCTGTCTAATGTCGTTTTTTATTTTGCTCCAGCTGAGGTCCAGTAGAAATTTCTGTATTGATATTATTTTGCTGTGTATAATCCTTGGTATTGCTGCCTATTTATACAAGTAAGTTCAAGAATCCTTCTCTTTTTCCCTACAGAAGTTTTAAATCATTCTTTTCGGCAACAGATTTAAATCATTAATAACCTGTATTTTTTATAAGTATTAATAACCTCTATTTATTAGCAGTCCTGTATTTTATTGGGTAAAGCTTGAGGAGAAAGACTTTTAGTTCCAGGAGAAGAAATCCCAAACTTGCTTACCGTCTTTAATTAGAGAACATGACAATGAAAGTTTCTGGTTCTTATAAAAACATGACAATGAAAGTTGAAAATATAAAGATATTTTGGTCCAATCATATTGAAAGAGTGATATTTAATCGTAATAGTTTCCATGTGCATAATATTGGATGATTTTAAAGGGTTTCATGCTTATACCGAGTTGAGATTAAGAATGTTATCTTCTGCTCCACTCTTCCTTGGCTGTGTTTAATTTATTTGTTTTCTTGGTTCTCTTCTTATATTGTTTATCTAGTTTCATCCTATTGAGCATGATTCTGCGATCTTGTGACTTGTTTGGTTTATGGGTTTCCATCCTTGATGACATTATAGTTTCATTAACGAGAGTTTTAGGCATGTTACTTTGTGGTTAGCAGATTGAAGGGGTTCAGTTACGTTGAGTTATTGGGTCATCCACAAGGAGGAATTTCAGTTGAGATGGATGTCCAATTAACCAAATTTAGCTAGAAATCATGATGGTTAAAGACGATAATCTTGGGAAGTCAATCATTAGCAATATTAGACTATGGAAAACGGATGTCCATGTTGCGTTTTTACTATGATTTCTTTTACCTATATTTGGTGTAGTTTTTGAGTACATAGGTGTACTTCAACGTTCTATTATCCGTACTTGCATGCTAACAGGTCTGTCATATAGTCTCAGTGGCGTCGCTCGTTGAATGTCATTGTGAGGTTGCCAAGTTGTGTTCAGTATTTTTTTCTGACTCCATTGTAATTTGGATGCAGTGTACTGAAGAAGTGAGTTGATACAAAGGCATTCTCCGCTGTTTATGTGATATATGCATATGCTTTTCTGGTATTGTTTTGCAGTTTGAGAACTTGCTACTTCCATTAATTTGTATTATTTAATCTTCTCCCATGATCAGAGGGGTTTTTTTTCTTAACACTCGAGAATGTAAGTACTGCTTAGAGCGCACTGTTACGTATCTGTGTAGTGTCTGTATTGATAATCTTCTTCATTTACAATGTTTATGATTGGTTTTCCAGTTTCACACTGATTGCTAATCTATCTCCAGTTATAGCAAATACTACACTAACGTAAATCAAACCCAGAGAGGTGAAAAAATGAGGACAATCAACTTCTATCATATCATGTTTGAGTGACAAAGCAGGTTACGGGAAAAACCACCAAAATGTGTGTTATTTTGGAAGCTAAAATCTGCTATGTGATCTTTATTCTCTGAATCAGCTACATGATCTGAAAGTTGAAGTTTTTCTCGGTGAACAAGTAATTTCATCCATAGTGGGATTCTTAGTTGTAGGACCTGCTTTGTCGTCTGCACATGCACAATCTTATTAATTATCACAATTGGATTTTGAAAACTATGGGAAAAAACTTTATTGTTCAAGTTGTGTTTTCTTTTTCCCTCACCGGTTCAAAGTTGTGATATCATTGTTTACGTTTCACTGAAAATGAGAGCAAAGTGGGTTATGACAAACCTTTATTTTATCATTTTACATCTCTCGCCCCCCAATTTTGGGTTTTCAATTAATATAGCCTTGCGCTATGTTTGGATATTAAAAAATATGAAGAAAAGTAAGTGAAGTTATAGTAAAACAAATACAATTAGTAATATGGTAAAATTCATTCATGTAACTATTTTACTACAAACGAAATATTAATTAATTTTCAAAGTCTAAATATAACCATTAAATCTGAGAGATGTAACCATTTATTGGGGTAACTCCCTGTTTTTAAATGGTGTTTCTAATTTCGAAGAATATTATCTTGTATTCAACATACCGCTCGGTCATTTACCTTAAGTTCATTTTTATTAAATAGGGAGAATAACCATTGAGCAAGGTTTTTAGTAAAAGTAGATTTTAGCGTATAAAGTAATATATATATATATATATATCCATTTTCGCTAGAAAGTCCGAGTTGTAATGATCTCCAGAAATCTGTATTCATCCACCATTTCCATTCTGTCTTGACTATTATTAGAGAGAGATTGGCCCTTCAGCTCACTACTTTATCTTCTCTCCAATTCTTCTTGTTCCACATGTATATTCATAAAAATACTCCAATCATGGTCCCCAAACGGCGGAGAGATAGAGAGAGTATATTGACTTGGGTAGCTCTTTATGTATTGAGATTCATAATTATTATTTGGTAACAAGTGAATCTGATATTAACACTGAGAGAGATGATAAACTGGTAACAACAACACTTCTCTTTCATAAACAGTCATACGTCCAATGATGTCAGTCTCTTCTTGAAAGAAACTCGCAGCTCCAATTTTCTTTCCTTCCATCATTTTGGGTGAAAAAAGATGAAAGAATTTGATAATTACATTGAGGAATTCTAAACAATGTACTGCAGGTTTTAAAAAGATTTGAAAGTAACAAGAATTGACCCATGTTCAAATCAATGGGACCAGACATCTTTCTACCAGCTTGTGTGGGAATCATATTTATCAATATTTCAAGTAATAATCTTTTTCATAATTATTAAGTACCCAAATGCTTGCTGTCTCACTAAATATGTGAACATCTCATCAAGAGTCAACTCACTTATAATTTTTTCAATGTTTTCTCTTGTAAGATACAAATTAAAAAAAACGGAGCGTTCATGTTAGACCCCAACATGAAAACAGATTTGAGTCATCCGTTTATATCTACACGACTCATATATGTTTGTATCCTTTATTGATAAAGTTGCTCTCTTTTCTTTTCTTTGTTTTAGGATTTTTTTTGCCTTTAGGGCTTGGTCATCTAAACCATCTATTTCTAAAACAGATGGCTTAAATGGAACAAGTTCTTTCATATTCCCCTAACATGAGAGAATCTGCATCTCAAATTCAAACCCAATTATATCAGTATAGACGTGCAACTGTGTGAGCTAAACTAATTGTTCGAACCGAGCTTACTTAATTACTGAAGTTAATATTAATTTCACCCTTATTAATGAACTTGTAGTGAATATATATAATTCATTTTAAACTAGTACATGCATGCAGTTCAAGGCGTAGGCCAACTGATAACTCTAATATTAAAATGATTATTATATATGCAATAAGTCAAATATATTTCTATTATATTCCATTATTCAATTCCCCAAGGTTTATTTTAAGGCAATATTTGATGCTGTGGCCAATTATTCAATTGTTGCCAACAAAATATAAATCATTTAGCAGTCAGTTCATGAGCTCCACTGTTTCTAATGCATCAGTCTCACTCCACCGCTTGTGTCATTTTCTCTCTTTTTGTGCACTGCTGAATTGAGAGAAGCATTCATGGCCTGCAGTTTTTAGCCTTTCCTTTATGTTTAGGTTTGTCCTGTAAATGTAGTATTTTATTTTATCATTTGCCAAATTTAACAAAACATATATTGCAAAAGTTTAGCACATGGCAGTTTTTTTAGCTTCCTTTTTGCAGTAAAAAGACTATATTTGGATCTGAGAAATTAGGAGTAAAATGAAAGAAAAATTATAAAAAAAGATAGTGATAAAAAAGATTTTTACTATTTTAATAACTACCTTCCATTTTTAATTCCTTTTACTTCATTTTTATCTTAAAGTATTCTCTCGTTGCAAAAGACTATTTTGGATCTTAAAAATTTGAAGAAAAATGATAGATAGAGATAAAATGATATTTCAATAGTTTTCTTCCATATTCTTTTCATTTATTTATTTTTCCCTCTCTCTTTTATCGTACGTGTCTTTATCCTTAAAACATATTTTGTATTGTTCAAATCTTAGAACTCAATTCAACTTAAAAACTAATTTGAGAGTTGAAAACTACTCTAAGCTTATATTCTTAGTCTAATATTTCTACTTAGCTAATGTGCGATTATTTTCTCAATACCCCCGTTGCGTGCGTGCCGGTCTTTTGCCTGGTCCTTGTCATGTGAAAAAGTAGGATGGGCTCAGTCGTGCTTGACTTTCATCTAAAGAAGTTCTAATACCATGTTAAAGTCTTAGAGCCAATATTTCTACTTAGCTTATGTAGGAGTATTTTCTCAATACCCCTGTCACGTGCACCGATCTTTTACCTGGTCATTGTCACGTGGAAATGTAGCATGAGCCCAGTCATGTTTGACTTTCATCTAAAGAGGTTCTGATACCATGTTAAAGTCATAGAGTCAATATTTCTACTTAGTCATTGTGGGATTATTTTCTCAATAATCCCGTCACGTGTATACCTGTCTTTTGCCTGATCATTGTCACGTGAAAAGGTAGCATGAGCTTAGTCGTGCATGACTTTCATCTAAAGAGGTTCTGATACCATATTAAAGTTTTAGAGCATAACTCAACTCAAAAACTAATTTGAGAGTTGCTCTAAGCTTATATTCTTAGCCCAATATTTTTACTTCGTCAATGTGAGATTATTTCCTCAATATAGGCATTAATTGTAAAAAAAAAATGGCACATGGCAAAATTTTCGAGAATACGATAATCTTTGTTACATTGGTGAAACTCGCTTTTGAGAAGATGATGACTGCTACAATAACTAGACACAAACCTCTGAAATGGTTTCATGTAGCTACGTTGTAAAATTCATAAGAATGTATTCTCGTTTATGATACTGAAATTTAAAAAAGTCACGAGATGTAGTTTAAATGATCATTATGTATTGGAGAATTTACTTCCCCAAGTCGCAGGTTTGAAAAGAGGTCATGCTATCTCTCGTATGATCGGTCTGGGAATTTATTTCTTGATTTAGTCGTGGTGCACTTATAACAAACTCCTAGCCGAAGCCTGTACACCACCCAGATTATTTGGAGAACTAAGCAATGGAGATTCGATGCTAATAAAAAAATAATAATAATAACAAAAAAACACCTTCTTTGAATTGTTGACTTAGAAAAGACCTAGCTCTAGATGCGTAAGCATATCAATAAAACCAAAACAAACATTTTCAAGTATATGAACTAACAAAAGAATTTTTTTGGAAGAGATGTTTTTGTATATTCTTTGGCTTTATATTTTTGCCCCCACATATATAATTATTTACCACATCTTTCATTCATCAGTGCCTATAAAAGGGTACAAAGAAATTGAACAATGACAGAAAGTGAATGTGGGACATGAAATATGCCCAACTTGATGCCCGTGATTCGATTGCATGTCTTTTTCTTCTTGGAATCTCTATCTCTTTTTCTCCATTTTAAGTGTTTTACTTCAAATTATTGGATACCTAAAATTTGTTTAGAGAATGTAAATACAATGGAAATTATGTCTGTTTTTCATATTTGTGGAAAGCCAATTGGTTTGGACAGATCTAGATCATTCATTTTACTTTCAATCGAACATTTCGATTCAAAATGTTTTCTGAACTTACAAAGATAAGAAAATAATTAACATAAAAAGACAAAGATAAGATAAAGATAGAAATGATCTGTAGTTGGACAGGGTTCGATGATAATGGAGCAGTTAATTAATTAAATTGAAAAAAAATTAAGAACTCTATATTAAACAATTAAAATGATCAAAATTGCATGAAAGAAGCTGTTAATTTCTTTGCTTTTGCATATGTTGAAACCCACTAATTATTATTCTCTGAGAGGGACATTGCCCTTCAGATCCATGAAATTTGCCTGTCACAGACTCACGGAGCATGTACATATATATGAAAAACATCAAGTTTGAGTCTCTATTGAAAAATTAGACGTTTCTGTTTTGTCAAATGCAAATTAATTTACTGTTATCCCTTGCTATACCCATTTTTTGGTCATATGTAAAACACGTTTAAGGACGGAATCATACAACCTGAGACTTTTTAGGTTCTCAAGTCATATTTTTGAGGATCCTAGAACGTATTGAAACAATCTTAAAACTGGACGCCGCAAGTCTCCCGATCCTGATCCCAAGGCTGAATCCCTTAGGGAGTCCCGAGGCCACCCCTTGAGGCACCTCGAGCCCACTTCCTCAGGGGAACCCCGAGGCCACCCATAAGAGGCACCCCGAGCCCGATGCCTAGACGTAACTCTTCGTATAAGGGTGTGCATGGTTCGGTTCGATTGGTTTGTAATCGAAACCGAATACACCAGTTACCTAAATAAAGTAACCGAACGGAACCGAGGTAACCATCCAAACCGAACCAAACATAATCAAAGTAATCGGGTCGGTTTGGTTACTTTTAAACGGTTCGGCTGCATCTATAATATTTCTTAAAACATCATGAAAATTTAATCTAAATACACCTATAGATTCAAAATTTTCTAAACCTCAGTAAATAATTAAGCTAACATCTAAGCCTTCAATCGCTTTCTTAAGCTCAATAAAGAATTTCTTCAAAATTTCTTAAGCTCAGTAGAGAATCAACAGAAAAATATGTAACAAATCTAAAATCAAAGCCTGTAACAGATATAAAAAATAAGAGACTATCAGATCTAAAAGTTCAGAGACTAACATATCTAAACATCAGAGACTAACATGTTTGAAAATAGAAGTCTTACAGATCCAAATCGCAAGTTAAGCCTTTTATTTACCTTTAAAAGAGACGACGAAAGATTTGAGGGAGACGAGCTTGAGGTTGAGGGAGACGACTGATGAGGGAGACCAGGAAGACTATAATCTGCAATATAGATAAGGTTGAGGGAGATGACTGACGAGGGAGATGAGGAACACTTTAGGAGACGAGGTTGAGAGAGACGACTATGTGCTTCTGTAATTTGGAATTTAGATGAGAGAGACAAGGGAGAGTAATCGCAATTCGCAGAGAGAGTGAGGAGAGAGCAAGAAGGCTTGAGGCGTGAGGGAAAGAAGAGTCTTTTTGGGTTTGGGTCACTACCTTTAATTTTGGTTTAATTTAACTTGAATAATTTAAAATAATATATATGCATGTATACTATATGGTTGTAATCGGTTCAAATCGATTAGAAAATTAATGAGGAATATAATCGAACTGAATTTGCGGTTATTAAAACTCCCGAACCGATTACAATCTCCATAATAAAAGAATCGACCGAACTGATTCGGTTCGGTTCAGAGAAAATATGCACACCCTTATCTTCGTAGAGGGTCTTGAGGCGACCTCGGAGACCAGTCCCAGGCCAAACATTACCTCGAGGGTCGCAGTATGGTATTCGTGTAAATGAACTTATATTTTGACTAAATCCCAACAGAGAGGGGTTCCTGCTTGAAGAAGGACTTACATGCGAGAAATATCCCACCTCAATTCAAATAGGGCATTTGAGCCAAGGTAGAAGCTTGCATGGTGTCATCGTATACATTTAACACACCTAGACCAATCATGGATGAGGTATGAGACAAAACATGAAGCTCACTACCAAAGGAGTCAGTTAACCTGCGCCCAACAATGTGTCATCATAAGCATTTATTACGACTGGTCCAATAGAGGTCGATGAAGTACATTGTGGGATACGAGGACACGTTGTCCTAACACCCGAGGTCATCGCCTGATACCTCGTATCCCACCAAGTCAATTAGAGAAGCCTGAAGCCAGGGGTTGGTTTGAGGTGGCACCCCATTGGAGGAGAGACCTGCTACTGCACAAAGACCAACCCAACCTTAAGGCCAACTTTCCACTATAAATACCCTAGTAAATGCACTTTCAAAGGTACGCAACAACTTTTAACTACTTCCCTACTTTACTTTCCTTCATCATTTTACTCACTTAAGCTTCAGATGGGTAAAAAGGGACTCCCCTTCCTCTTTGGCCTCCTATTTTACCTTCCCTCATTGCATTTGTTGAGAGAGAAATGGAGCAGAGACATTATTGGCCTGATCTCACCCTAGTGATTTAGCCATCAACAATTGGCGCCGTCTGTGGGAGTGAATGGGTAAACATATCTTGTAGTTTCCACCATAAGAGTTAAGAAATGAGTTATAGATCCAATAGGAAAATGAGATCTAGTCAGGGGCCTACTCCTTGAAGAGTGGCCTCGGAAGTGCCACCCCATATGCCCTAACCTGCTCGGAGAGTCAATGTCCGAAGAAACAACAGAACCCAATGATAGGACATTGCCAGATTGCTGAGGCAAGTCTAAGCCCCCACACAAGCCCTTAATCATCAACGTTGAGCCCTTCTTGTTGGGAACCGTGACCTAGAGGAGGACATAGAAGAGGAGATGGAACAACCAGCAGCGTCAGATGATCACAGGTTACACACCCTAACAACCATGATGACCTACGCACGATGCTCAACAAAAAAGAAGAGCACAAATTGATGTCAAAGATACGACAAGTAGTTGTATAGCGCTAGGCGCGGAGATCAAACAACTTTGAGAGCAAATAGGCGATATGAGGCATGTCGGAGCTAAGACGGTCCCCTACTCGGCTGAGGCCCAGCTTCATCATGCAGAACCTCCATTCACAGAAGAGATCATGCCTGCTGAGATGCCCCACGGTTCAAAATGATTTCCATCACGCCATACGGTGGCACTAGGGACCCTATTGAACACTTCGAGACATTCATGACATAGATGGAGCTTCAAGGTATCCCATAGGCTATCATGTGTAAAGCATTCCCACTTACGCTTTCATCCTCAACTCGTGCTTGGTATTATCAACTAAAACCAGGCTCTATCTCATCATTCAGTGAGCTCAACAAAATGTTCAACCACCAATTTCTAGGAGGAAGAGATGAAAGGAAGCCTGCCACTCATCTCCTCATTGTCAGGCAGAACAGAGATGAGAATCTACGTGACTATATCTTAAGGTTTAATGTGGTGGCCCTGAAAATAAAGGGATATAGCGATGACATAGCCCTTACAACAATGATGGTTAATCTAAGTGACAAGAGACTATTATGGTCCCTGGCAAAGAAGACACCCACAAGCTTTATCGAGCTTCTTACCCACGCCCCGAAGTATACGAGTACGGCTGAGCTCCTACGCTCACAAGACGAAGATCGAGCCAAGGATAAGCCAATGGAAGAGAAGAAAGAACGAAAGATCATAACTAAGATTTTCGATCTACTAATTCAAAATGACTACTCACTTTGAAAGGAAGGTGGTGACTAGAAGGATAATGACCCTCAGGCTGAATCTTGTTGAACTTACTAGGTTTAACTTGCATTTGTCATATGGGGGGACCTGCAATGCCCAATATTGCTTATGTGAAACAAAGTAACCTATTTACTCATCATTCCCAAGTCATCGATAGTGGCCCGAGACTCGTCCTTTTACATCATCCAAGGTAACCAAAAGCTTATCTACAGAAGGCACCGAGGAACCTAAGCTTATTCTCGAAAGATTTCATCAAGTATCTTTTGGTCACTTATCTTATATTCAGTTTGGCTTGCCAAAAATTGTTCGCTTCAAACTAGGGGAACTAGTAGAGTGACCGCCATATAGCAATATTATTCAAATGAACTTAAAAAATAGTATGAGAGGAATAAAATGTGGAATCAATCTGACAAATCATTTTGAGAAAGACAACATTGTCTACTTATCAGAGGTGACCAGATGCTCAACCTCACAGAAATATTTTAAGATGATCCCAGGCTTACCCTAGCCAAATTTCATCAGAAGTGACCATACAATCATCAATGGTGACCATGAGCTCACCCTCACCTTAAGCCAGCTTAGATGACTCGAGGCTTGTCCTCGTCAGTGACTACAAGCTCACATTGACCTAAGCCACCTTATGTGATCCAAGCTCATGCTCGCGGGTGACCGTAAGGCTTATGCTCGTCGGTGACCTAAAGCGTAGCCTCACCTAAGCACCTTAGGTTACCAAAGGATTATCCTTGCTGGTGACCCCAAGCTCAGCCTCATATAAGCCATCTGACGTGATCCAAGGCTCATGTTCGCCTATGATCACAAGGCTCATACTCGTGGGTGACCCTATGCTCATTCTTGTTAATGATCCCAAACGTTGCCTCACCTAAGCCACCTTAGATGACCCAAGGCCAATCCTCGTAGGTGGCCCAGATCTGTCTCACCTAAGCCATCCTTCGGTGACCTGAGGTATCTTTGCTTGTGGCCCTAGATCAACCTCACCTAAACTATCTTAAGCGACATGAGACCTATCTTTACTGGAGACCCCAGATCAGCCTCACCTGAGCAACCTTAGGTGACCCGAGGTCTTTCTTTGCTAGTAAGCCCAGATCAACCTCACTTAAACCATCTTAAGTGACATGAGGCCTATCTTCACTGATGACCCCATATCAGGCTCACATAAGCGACCTTATGTGACCTGAGGCTTATCCTTGTTGGTAACCACAAATATAACCTTCATATAAGCTTTCTTATGTGACATAAAGCTTATCCTTTTTTGTGACCCCAAAATGAACCTCACTTAGGCCACCATATGTGACATGATGCCTATCTCGCTGGTGACCTTAAGCTCACCCTACATAAGTCACCTTAAGTGGCCCAAAGCCAAACCTCACCAAAGTCACCAAGGTGAATCGAGCTTATCTTCTTTGAAGTCCTCAAGGTGACCCCTAAGTCACCCCCACCTAGGTCATTTAAGGTGAACCTAAACTTAATCTAGATGAAGTCATCAGAGCTAATCCCAAGCACAACTAAGTCATTCTAAAAGACCATGGGCACACCCTCACCTAGTCATTCCAGGTGACCCTAAACTCACTCTTATCTAAGTCACTTGAGGTAACTCGAAGGTCAACCTTACGGAAGCCATCTGAGGTAAGACGAAGCTCAACTCCTTCTAAGTAATCAGAAGTGACCCCAGCCCACTCTCACCTAAGTCATCTGAAGAGACTCTAGGTTTATTCCTCCCTAAAGCCACAAAATCACTCAAAGTATGGCATCAACCGCACCCCATGACAATTAACAGAAGTCACACCTCAGTGATTCGTCTCGGCTGCAATCTAGTAGCCCTACTTACTTCGAGTTTTTTGACACTCGGTCGAAGTGAACTCAAAGTATGAAACTTAGCCGAACAACACAATAATTAACAGAAGTCGCACCCCCAGCGACTTGCCTTAGCTACAACCTAGCAGCCTTACTTACTTCGAGCTCTTCGACAACCAGTCAAAATGAACTCAAATTATGAAACTCAGCTGAAACCAATGACAATTAACAGAACTCGCACTCCAACGACTCGCCTCAGCTGCAACCTAGCAGCCCTACTTACTTTGAGCTCTTTGACACCTAATCGAAGTGAACTCAAAGTATGGAACTCAACCAAACCCCACGACAATTAACAAAAGTCTCACCACAGCGACTCGTCTCGGCTACAACCTAGCAGCCCTACTTACTCCGCGCTCCTCGATACCCAATCAAAGTAACCTCAAAGTATGGAACTCATCTAAACCCCATGGAAATTAACAGAAGTCGCACCTCAGCATCTCACCTCGAATGCAACCTAACAAGCCCTAATTACTTTGGGTTCTTCGACACCCAGTCGAAGTGAATTCAAAGTACAGTACTCAATCGAACCACACAATAATTAACAGAAGTCGCATCCTTGCGACTCACCTCGGCTGCAACCTAGTAGCCCTACTCACTTCAAGGTCTTCGACACCCTGTCGAAGTGAACTTAGAGTATGAAGCTCGACTGCAACCCAACAACAACCATACTTACTTCATGCTCTTCAACACAATATTAAAGTAAAAATGACTGTATATTCAGCTTTAAACTCGAGCTCCAACTATGCTTCACACTTGCCATTGCAAATAGAGAACCCTCTGGAAGGATCTTGCTAAAAAAAAGAAGGGAATGAAATTAGTAAAAAGAAAATCAACACAAACTTGCCCATGACAACTTCCAAAGTCTTTAACACACTTCATCGTTGGAAGCAGGGGGTAATTGTTATACCCATTTTTTTGGGCATATGTAAAAGACGTTTAAGGACATAATCATGCAACCTGAGACTTCCCAGATTCTTAAGTCATATTTTTTTGGATACTAGAACATATTGAAATGATCTTAAGATTGGGAGCCACGAGTCCCCCGAACATGAGGTCGAACCCCTCAGGGAGTCCTGTGGCAACCTCTCGGGGCACCCCGGGGGAGCCCGAGGCCTTGGCGCAACTCTTCGTAGAAGGTCTTGAGGCGACATCGGAGATAAGTCCTATGCCAAACTTTTTAGGACCCTCGAGGTCACAGATGGTGTTTGTGTAAATGAAGTTGTATTTTGACTAAGTCCCAACAGAGAGAGGTTCCTGCTTGAAGAGGGACTTACGGTGAAAAATATCCCATCTCCGTTCAAATAGGGCACCTAGGCTGAGGTAGAAGCTTGTAGGGTGTCATTGTATACATTTAATACACACAGACCAATCAGTGATGTGGTTTGAGATAAAGCATGAAGCCCACTACCCAAGGAATTTGTCGACATGCGCCCATCAGGGTGTCCTCATAAGCATTTATTATGGCCGGTCCAATAGAAGCTGAGGAAGTACATTGTGGTATATGAAGATAGACTATCCTGACACCCAAGGTCATCACCTGATACCTCGTACCCCACCAAACGAATTAGAGAAGCCTAAAGTCGGGGGTTGGTCTTAGGAGACACCCCATTGGAGGATATGCCTGTTACTGTACGGAGACCAACCCAGCCTCAAGGTCAACTTCTCACTATAAGTACCCTAATAAATGCACTTATAAAGGTACATAACAACTTTTAACTACTTCTATACTTTACTCTCATTCATCCCTTTACTGACTTATGCTTCGGAGGGGTTAAAAGGAGACCACCCCATTTCTTCCTTGGTCTCCTACTTTACCTTCCTCCATTGTATGTGTGGAGAGAGATGTGGAGCATAGACATTGTTTGCCTGATCTCACCCTCGAGATTTAATCGTCAACACCCCTTATTAGTAGTGTATTACTTATTCTTTCAAGGGTAACAAATTCAAGGAATTCATAACTTGAAAGCGTGTTGACATATACCATATATGGCTTTCTTAAATATTTTTTTACCCAACCTCAAATAAAAATGTTAAACAAAATAGCAGAAAAATAAATCATTTGAGCATAGAATAATGCATGTTACAAGCACCATCATGTGAGTTTTTCTAACTGATACAAGTGGGTAGGTAGAGAAAAGCTCAGGGGTGAGACAACTCTCTCTAAGAAACTAAGCAAAGTAGCCCCGCAACTTCGGGAGAAGAGATGCCGCGTCACGAAAGGGGTTGTAGTGAAGCTCGGGTGACCAAAAACACAGGTCTCCACAAAGTTGTAAGATCGTGTATTTTGGGGACGCCTCCACAAATTTTAGACCAACTCTTGATTTTATCTTTCATAAAATTATTTTAATTAAATGATTAAGTGATACATCAATCATTTAATAATTTAAAAATCATTTAATGAATGATAAAACAACAACCGATATGAATAATTGCGACATCACATACTTTATGGTAATCAAATTACAAATTGATGCGTCGATCATTTAATAATTTAAAAATTATTTAATGAATGATAAAACAACAACCGTTATGAATAATTGTGACATCACATACTCTATGGTAATCAAATTATAAATTGGTTGGCTTCCATACCCAGTAATTACTTGATTAGGTTTTGTTACTACTCGAGCTACGATCATATATTGGTATTATTACTTCCAAAAGAGGAGATTTTTATACCATTGGCTTCTTTTCATCTTGGCATTGACCAATTATATTATATAAAAAAGAAATAAGTCTATCTCACTTTTACACGTATATTGCTATATTTTAATCCATATAATTATATTATATCGTGTATAAGAAGAAATAAATAAGTTTATCTCACTTTTGCTTGTATATTGCTATGTCTTAATCCACATAATTCAATTAATATTTTGTATAAAAACGGCTTCAAGTAATTACCACGAAGAAAAAAAACTTGGTCTAAGAGAATTATACATCGATCGAATACATTAAATAATATAATGGCACACACATCCATAACCAAATTGGGGTTCCCCACTAGATAGCTTGTTTGAAAATATTAAACCTTTTAACGCGTTTTAAGTAACAAATTTCCTTCAATCAAATCTAATTAATTAATTAAGTTTTCACAACATCAAGTGGGGTAAAAGTATATACATAAATTAATAAATTGAATAAAAAATGCAGCAATTAATTAATATTGAAAAGAGAATAATGAAATAGGGAAATTCAGGGGGGGGGGGGGG